>OZ024741.1:144548986-144551486 GCA_964016885.1 Eledone cirrhosa | reverse complement strand
CAGTAACGCACTGGGTAATTGCTGGCCTTGTGCCAAAAGTAGAAACAATTATTATTATTATTATTATTATTATTATTATATATATATATATATATACACACATATATGTATATATATATATATATATATATATATATATATATATATATATATATATATATATATATATATATAATAAAATAACAGGAGGCTGGACTGGTGTAATACTATGATCATTTCAATGACCGGGTTCTGTATGAATCCGGTGACATCATCAGGTATTCGGAATATAACAAAGGAATATAATAGACAAAATCCATGGGGCTGAAAATCAGAGACATGAGGGCGACCGAGCATTTAGCAGCTTCTACCCCGGTCGGCCACCCTAAAGTATATATAGAGAGAGTTTTGAAACGCGAGTGTATTAGAATTCGTAGGAAAATGGAAAAACTCGGCGTTAAGGAAGCTGTTAAAACAGCAAAATTCCGTCGAAACGGCATTGGATAAAAGATTTGTTAATTTTGATATATATCTCTCTATATATACAAATGGTTGTCTCTCTGTCTGTATTTTCTTTATGCATTCCCAAACGGCTCGACCAAATCAAATCAATATAACACTTTATCTAAAATAATCTACTCTAGACAAACATTTTTAAACACGACGACCACGTCACATTTTGTATATGAATGTGTATGTATCTGTGAGTGTGTGTGTGTTTGCGCGTTCGTTACATATGTTACGACTTGGTAAGTTACATACACACACATCTTCCCATATATACTTAATCAGATACACAGAGAATTAAACACACGATTCGGACGCTGGTTTTCACACACACGCACACATTTATATACAATTATCTATATCTATATATCTATATCTATATCTACATATAATATAAAATACTGGAACTTCCATCATCCTTTTGAGAAACGTGGACCCACTAATTCTATGCAATGGCACACTTTACAGTCAGGATGATGATAAACCATCTCCTATAGGTCACTATTCTTGGAGGCAATCATCAAGGAGAAAATGCATTTATTCCCAAGATTCCTCTTATCCCTTCCTCTACCGAGCAGCCATTCAAATTCTCAAGACTTCAGTTCCCTGTTAGAGCCAGTTTTGCTATGACAATAAATAAAGGTCAGACTCAGAGTTTCAAAGTTGTAGAATTGTATACAAGAGAATCGCCTTTTACCCATGGGTAGTTATTTTTTGTAACACACACACACCACGGTCTCGCCTCATACTATAAACCAGACAAACATCTAATAGTCATTTTCTTTTATCTGTTTACTCGAGCGAAGCTGGGTACGTCAGCTAGTATAAATGAAGATGGTTATAGTAAGAAACTGGTTAGACCATTACTCACCAGACTGCTCCATATTTGGGGTAGTAGAGTATGGTTATATGAAAGAGTTGGGAACCCGACGGCTGAGCTCTTGCCGTTTTAACAGCTGGGTGGTTACGCATAAAGTAGAGAGAAGGAGAGAGAGAGATAGAGAGTGAGAGAGAAACACACAGGTGCCTGTGTAATATTTTTTACTACATCTTAACTAGTCGAAATCATTTCCGGAACTCCTTACTTTGACTCTGTAAGCTGGCTATTTATAATGCCCGCTAGTTATTTTACTGATAGATAGCCGATGACCCTGGAAAATGTTCCCCTCCATACAACTGACGCTGTAAGTCCTTCCATTAGAGACATTTATCTATTGTCTTCCCAGCGAAGTCGCAGGTCACTCATTTTGTGGTCGTATGATAGTGCGAAAGAAGTATCAAATTACTACTACAAACACACACATATATAAATATCTCATAAAACCTACTAAAAATAACATCAAAATCTTCCTCAGACCACTTAGTTTTATAAAATGCTGGGAAGACCAGTGAGACAATTTTTTTCTGGTGTCTTAGGGTCTGACATCAGAAAAAAATTGCCTAAGGCCTAGGCAATGCTAGTGGTAGCAACGAAATCTCCATCAAACCATAGATACATTTAATGTGTCAGAAAATGATAGAAATAAGCAAAGAAATATACCGTTAATCATATGTGATTAACCGTATATTTCTTTGTTAACATCTATTTTAAAATTATATATTAGTTTTCAGAACTGTAATCTACACGCTTTAATAAGTATCCCAACAAAATTCATCAAGAAAGATATGAATAAAATCAATGGCGTAACTATTACAGAAAATCCACGTAAATTTTACGGTCGAAGGGAGATAAATATGAAACTTTCGACCCTGTTTGTGGACAACTACATGGTCAACAACAATGCTAGAAACGGCAGCCAAACATTGAAATTTATATAAAAGAAAATGCTAGATACAGCAGCCAAATCTCCTTCAAATCACACATCGTATTACTTTTCAGAATGCTAGAAATAGCAATCAAATCTTTCTTTTCTTTTTCTAAATGATGACTTATGAAAAAAAAATTCCAATATATTTTCAGGTAAACATTATATATATACACACACACATATATATATATAATTGTAAGTATGCA
>OZ024741.1:144468986-144543986 GCA_964016885.1 Eledone cirrhosa | reverse complement strand
GAGAACATAGAAATAAAAATAGAATCTACACTCAGAAAAGACGCAATGTTTAGACAAATCACAGAGGCAATAAACATAAATGAACTCCAACCAAAGTTAAATAGAAAACATGAATGGAATAGCAACATCACAACTTACAATTAAGGACAAAATGAAAACACACGCATAAAACAAACAACTAACTAGTAACATGTAAATAAACAAATAAAAACACACACAGACACCCGGATGTATCACATGCGCAAACTAAGCACACAACACACACAAAGACAAGATGGCGTAGTACAGAACAAAGGAGCGGCACAAAACAAAGAAAAGAATCCCCAGACACTGAAGAGGTCACAGAATGTGTGACGAAAGAATTTTGACAATATATGAACAACCGTCCGGTTATGGAACCAACCAACCAACCGGAAATTTATAAATTCTTAAATTTATAAATTTAATTTATAATAAATTGGAGTGAAAGTAACTGGTGCGTGTGTTTCTTATTGGCAACATGACCCTCCCAAAGCATAACAATATCGGTTTCAACACACGTTTTCAGATAAAGAATTTTGCTAAACAAATTCAGAAACGATATATATATATATATATATATATAACGGCGATGAATTAGTTTTGCGAGGTTTTTGATATGAAATCGTGTGTCGAAACAAATATTGTTATACTTGGGGAGGGTCATATTTGTGTAATATTGCCAGAATTAATAACAGACTACACTCACTGTTTGGTTAGTTTTCGCTTTTCGCTTCTGTGTCTTTTATATCGGTAATCTAATTTATTCGGTCCTCAATGTTGCCATTGACTGACCAACGGTTAAAAATAATACAGATACAATATAGACACAAACACATATATATAGTTTATCAAAGTTCTTTCGTTGCACATCTGCAACATCGTCAGTGGTGCTATTGTTTCCTCCCGTTGTATTGTATTTTCTACGCTATCGTTGGTCAATCAATGGCCACATTGAGGACCGAATAAATTAGATTACCGATATAAAAGACACAGAAGCGAAAAGCGAAAACCAACCAAACAGTGAGTGTGTTCTGTTATTAATTCTGGCAATATTACACAAATATGACCCTCCCCAAGTATAACAATATATATATATATATATATATATATATATATATATATATATATATATATATATATATATATATATATATATATATATATATATATTTCGGCCAGTATTGGCCCAGGCCATGTCTAACTTAATACCACCACCTGGCGAAGTCTTTCAGATCAGGATTTGGGCACCATGGCCCACTCAAGTAGAGAGTTATTGTTTACGGAGGCATATCCGGGTGTAGCAGGTGTAGGATTTTTTAAAGGAATTTCTCCAATGACTTCTTGAACTTTATGGGGTCTGTTTCTGTTTTAATGTGTTTTGGTGTAGTGTTAAAGAGGGGTCAATTGAGGTGAAAAAATTGTGCCGTATTGTTGTTATGAGATGAGGGTTTGATTTTTGTTATGGGCGGATAGCACGTGGCCCAAACCTTGGGTGTAGTTTAAAGGTGATGCCAACATCATTTGGGAAATGCCGATGGAATATTTTCCACATCTTGCAGATAATGTAGCGCTCACGGCAGCGTTGGGGAGAATAAAGTTTGAGTTTTTCTAGTCGACCCCAATAGTTAAGGCCTGTCATGCTAGCTATCTTTTTCGTGATTGACCTTTGAGGAGCTTCAATTTTCATGATACTTTGTTTCGTGTGGGGAGACCACAGCGGACAACAGTATTCAAGGTAGGGCCGGCAAAAGTAGAGAAGAGAAGGATAATAGTGTGGGTATCTCTCGACTGGAAGGTTCTGAGAATCCAGGAACACGTTCTGCGGGCCATGTCAACTTTGCGGTTTATATGAGTGGCCCAGCTTATGTTGTTGTCCACAATTACTCCCAAGTTGGATACCATGAGAGTTTCACCTGAAGGAAGGGAGTATGAGAGTTTCAGGGCATCCTTTTTTCCAAAGTGTATTAACTCAAATTTATCCTCGTTCAGCAGCATATTGTTCATTTTTGCCCATTGGATAACAGCCAGTAGATCTGATTGGCGGCATATCCTGTCACCCCCTCCATTGATGACCTTCTGGAACTTGGAACCATCTGCCACTGTGCTTGATGATGTCAGTAATGTCATTCATATAGATAATGAAAAGAAGTGGACCCAACACAATACCATGTAGGACACCATTACTGACTTTGGCAGGGCTGGATTGTACTCCTTTGACTACAACATGTTGGGCTCTGTTTGAAGGGAAACATTTAATCCACTGCAGCAACTACCAGTGACAACAAATATTATATATATAATTGTTTCTACTTTAGGCACAAGGCCAGCAATTACCCACTACATTACTGGTACTTTATTTTATCGACCCCGTAAGGATGAAAGGCAAAGTTAACCTCGGCGGGATTTGAACTCCCCGCCCTTTATATATAATATATATAATATATATATATATAATATATAAATTATATATATGTGTGTGTGTGTGTGTGTGTGTGTGTGTGTGTGTGTGTGTGTACAAAAAGCGGGTTAGGAGGCGAGGCTGTGTGGTTACTGAAAACGAAGTGTTAGAAGGAAATCGGAACACAAACAAGCGAAGAAAAGTTTCCTTCGTCAACTGTTTACTACGGATCTCGGATGTTTCGGCGCTTAAAACAGAACATCGATCCGTAGCGCGCCCATAACCTTTTATCTATCAAAAGGCCACGAGGGAAAGAAGTGATAGTGAAGAGAGAGGAAGAAAGAAAAAGGGAAGAAGAAAAAGAAAAAAAACGAAGTAAACATACCGATAGAAGGGGGAACACATGACAATGGCACATGTATGTAAGTAACCGAAGAGAAAATAGATCAAGTTATACCAAGCCGATGGGTATAAGCCCGGTGGCCATATTAACAGAGGAGCTAGGTTTTTCCGTGGCGATTCTCAGTAAAGTGAGTGTAGAGAGAGAGAAAGAGGGAGAAACCGGAAGTGAGAGGGGGTAGATTACAGAGGGAATGAGTAAGAGGGATAGAGAGAATGGGGGAGGAGAAGGGAAAGGGAGTTAATCCAAAAAGGGTTTAAACATTGACTGCCAAATAAATTAACAATGGAGATATAAAAGATACAGAAGCGAAAACCAATCAAACAGTGAGTGTGTTCTGTTATTATTTCTGGCAATATTATAACAATATGACCCTCCCCAAGTATAACAATATATATATATATATATATATATATATATATATATAGTTAAAAGAATAGAGGTGTAACACACAAGTTATTATATATTGGTAAACGGAATAGAAAATGCTGACAAATTGTTCACAGTTGAAAAATGGTTTAATTAGGAATAAAAGAGTATTAGTAATTGTATGGGTTAGTATTCAGTTGTGGTTTTAAGTTTTTAAGTTTTTACCGGTTGCGCATTTCTAAATGCTTTTCAAAAATAATTTTGAGATAGAGTGTCCGTGTTGTTTGCTCTGATCTGATTAGTTTTGGGAATTCTACCTGTTTTTATGTTAAAAAAGTGGCCCCAGCGCTACTTTGGTGTTGCAAAAATTCTTGTGGTCAAACAATTTTGATTGGTCGGTAGAGGTCATGTGAATGTAAAAAATTGATTTTTCGCCAAGACTGTTTTCATGTTAAAAAAGTGGCTCCAGGGCTACTTGGTGTTTGCAAAAATTCTTGTGATCAAAACAATTTTGATTGGTCGGTAGAGGTCATGTGAATAAAAAATTGGTTTTGCGCCAAGATTGAGAAATGACTCTTTCACAACAAATATGTGTGTGTGTGTGTGTGTAGTAGTAGTAAGGTGTTCGATGTTGTGATAATGGTTAGCAGGGATGTGTGTCAAATGGCTATTAAGATAAGTGTGTGTATTATATCATATATATATATATCATATATATATATATATATATATATATATATATATATATATATATATATATAAATATCATATATATATTATAGGTCGTCGAAACGGCTTGAGCTCTGCCGTCGAGGTCATACTTGTTCCTATATATACATATATATATATATATATATATATATATATATATGTGTGTGTGTGTGTGTGTGTGTGTGTGTGTGTGTGTGTGTGTGTGTATAATATTATCTATATGTCTATTAAAACATACTATCTAATTCACGACCTAATAGCATGGATATCTGAAGCGACGTTAGTGGGTGTTGTTGAAGATCAATAAACGCGACAAATAAAGTAATTTGGGTGAGATATAAAATTTACTTCAGATCAGTAAAAAAAAAAGTTAAAAAGAATGTGATTACTACAAATCATAAAAATACAAAGTTGTATGGAAACATTCAGAAATGAATACGGAGTTTGGGAAGTTCTTTCGTTTTGTTGGGGATGCTTTGTTTTATGTGCTATGCTGAAGTAGAAGGTGCCAAGTTATAGTCAATCAGTATAATCAGCATAGATAGTAGTTAAAGCGCAGTGATAAGGAACTGTGTCGTCTCCTTCAATAGCAGATTATTCTCTCTGAGTGTCGGGATCACTGGACAGCCTATTTATGTTGACGGCTAGTTACTTTTGATAAATAACAGATGGTCTCATTATATGTTGTCCCTCATAGGAATGGTGTCATAATATCTAGCTGCCGGAGAATTTATGTGTTGTCCTCTGAACGGGGTCGCAGGTCACATTTTGTTGGCCATGTCTGCGAGAGAAACCGTCGGAAAACATTTATTTCCCTACATGTCTATCTATTAAAATATACTATGTAATTTACGACCTTGTAGCAAGGATATGTATTTGTTAAAACATTCTATCTAATTCATTACCTATTAGCAATATGTTAAAATATTCTCAATAATTCACGAACTAATAGCAAGGATATCTTCCTGTAAAACATTTTATCTAATTCTCGACCTAGAACCAAGGATATCTCTTAAAACATTCTATCTAATTCACTACCTCCTATCTATTAAAATATTATATCTAACTCACAACCTAGCACAAATGATATATTAAGATATTCTATCTAATTCACAACCAAGTAGCAAGGATATCTTCCTGTAAAACATTTTATCTAATTCACGACCTAGTTAGTAGCAAGGATATCTATTAAAACTCTTTATTTTATTCACGACCAACAGTGCGTCTGTTGGCCATAGGTGGTGGATTGTCAGTGAATAACATTTTATCTATTGGTGAATGCTGTTAACATTTACAACTGTTTTGTGGAGTAAGCTGTAACACTCGAGAACTCTTGTGTATAGCGCCTTACTACAAGTACTCTGTAACATTCAGAGCATGTCGTATGGAATGTGCTTTGACAATGATGACATTCTTTGATGGCTGTCATGAATCAGATTGAAGAGTTGAACGATGATTATATCGAGAATAATATCTTATAATTTACTTTATCATGATAATCTGTTACCAATGCAGCTTACACGCTTCAGTAAGAAAATTATCAACATATTTCAATAACATCGTCACAAATCCCCAAATCCTCCATTAACAAAGCAACCGATCCTATCGTACTCCATTAACAACTCTAATGTACTCCATTAACAAAGCTACCAACTAAAACGTCCTCCATTAACAAACCTACTAACTAAAAAGTCCTCCATTAACAAAGCTACTAACTAAAAAGTCCTCCATTAACAAAGCAACCAACCCTAACATCCTCCATTAACAAAGCAACCAACCCTAACATCCTCCATTAACAAAGCTACCAACTAAAACATCCTCCATTAACAAAGCTACTAACTAAAAAGTCCTCCATTAACAAAGCAACCAACCCTAACATCCTCCATTAACAAAGCAACCAACCCTAACATCCTCCATTAACAAAGCAACCAACCCTAACATCCTCCATTAACAAAGCTACCAACTAAAACGTCCTCCATTAACAAAGCTACTAACTAAAAAGTCCTCCATTAACAAAGCAACCAACCCTAACATCCTCCATTAACAAAGCTACCAACTAAAACGTCCTCCATTAACAAAGCTACCAACTAAAACGTCCTCCATTAACAAAGCTACCAGCCCTAACATCCTCCATTAACAAAGCAACCAACCCTAACATCCTTCATTAACAAAGCAACCAACCCTAACATCCTCCATTAACAAAGCTACCAACTAAAACGTCCTCCATTAACAAAGCTACCAACTAAAACGTCCTCCATTAACAAAGCTACCAGCCCCAGTGTCCTGCAGTAGTAACGCTACCAATCAGGTATTAATGTCAAGGATTGTTTACGAATTTTATTCCCCCCACCCATCCCCACCACCACCAACGTCCCCAGCTCCCACTTTCAATCTCTTCATTCTCTTCTCAATCACTTAAAAAATAACAATCGGAAATCAAAATATAAGTTTGTTATCATTATCAGTATGATCAGTAAAATGATGTTTATTTAGCAGGAGGGGTGAAGTAAATAAATCTAGAAACAAGCACAACTTGTCTTGTTTGCAAGGTTAGCAGATCTGAGAAACAGGTCTGAAATATATCTACGTAGGACAATCAGCTCTTAGCTTTAATACTTTGAAATAAAGACTTGAAGAAACACAAGAGGGTGTAATGTAATTTTCAAAATAAATCTGATGTAAAGAATGCAAACAATTTGAAAGACGAGTAGGAAACTGGAAGGTGGGGAAATACAGTTGAAATGTAGACACAGTACGAGTTTAGAAAATAGTACACAGCTATTTATATGCCTCCTGCTATTTTGACAGCATAGTTTGTTTTTTTTTCACCACGCCCTTTTATTGGTTTCGATCTTTACACTACAGTCTTCAATTTCTTTTTTCTTATTCCGAAGGAAAAGGGCCCAATAATTATTTTTAGAGCCTCTATAGTTAGTGGTAGGGAAAAGAGGAAGTTATCCTCAGCGTGAATGTCTTTAGCAAAGTGGACTCCATTAAACTCACACAAGGACTAGCTAGTAAGGTTTAGTTGACGCCAGTAATTTGTTTGGTACTTATATTTTTTTATATCCTGCAAGAGATGAATAGTAAAGTCCACCATGATGAGTGTCTGTAAACTATGAGGAGAGATAAAATCTGATGATTTTGATAGAGTCGAACTTGCCTCCCCTCACGGTTCACGAAGACAAAACACACGCCATTAAAAAAAGAATATAAGTTATCTTGTATGACTGTATGCACCCATAAATCCTGATGGAGTCTTAAGGGTGCCACTGTGACATATGGCGAATCCACGGAACTTTAAGCCTGGCAGAGTTCATCCCTTCTCCATGTTTGAACACAGTTGATTTCTTCCAGAGAAGGAAGGAAACAAAGAGGGAAAGTGTGTGTGGGGGAAAGAGAGAGGGGGAGATATAGAGGAAAAATCGATCCCAGCACTGGACTGGTACTTGATTTATCAACCTCTAGAAGATGAACGGCAAAGTTGATCTTTGCGGGATTTGAACTCAGCTGGAACGAATATGCCGAGGGTCAAGTTTGCTTTTCATCTTTTTGGAGTTGATAAAATAAGTCAATTTGTAGTCCCGTGTTAATTTTAGGAATTAATATATTTTAAAGCAAATATGAAGCAAACAAAAATAATAAAGATAAATAAATAAATCCAGAAGCTATTTAATAAAAACAAAATTCAATTTATTTTTTTATCCACTGAAAAAAAAATCAGTTATTTTGAAATCATTTGTTATTTTTCTACTATAATTAATTTTTAATGTTTGTTAATATCTTGATTGCATTTGAACTATATGATCAGATGATCATATTTTCAGGAATTGTCTTTCATCCTTTGTTATTCGATAAATAAAGTACCAATACAGAGGTTGGCTCTTCGTCTTGACATTTAGGACCAATCCTTTGTTAGAGCAATGGTTAGCTTTATGAGCCCACGTGGAGTCCTTTTTGAAGAAATATTTTACAGCTTGTTGCCCATCTTGACCCAACCATTTTAGCTGTCTTTTACGATATGCAGAGATACGGTGTACAGTAGATGTCTTAGGAATATTTTAACCTCGAATAAATTGGCTGTGTTCAAGCCTGAAGAGGGACAGGCTCTGGCAGGTTTTAAAAAATGCCCAAATACACCGTATGTCAAAATGGTGGCCTTGCGACTTCACCAGGACTTCAGGGTCCACGAAAGTAAGAAAGGAAGGCTTTCATATTTAAATATAAATTCAGTTGAGCTTCAGAAACTTTGGGACTTCTCCCCAGTTGTTCGTTTTTGTTATGATATGATGACACAGGAGGTAGCAGTTTGACAAACAGCATTTTATAATCTTGTTAACAGATTGACAGATTGACAATCACTGGTGAATTGACAGTATCGGTAGAGGGTCGGACGCCATGCTTTCCAGCATAGTTACGTCCCTTTACGGTCTGAGTTCAAATCCCGTTGAGGTTAACTTTTCCTTTCATCCTTACGAGGTCGATAAAATAAAGTACCAGTAATGTACTGGGTGATTGCTGGCCTTGTGCCAAAAGTAGAAACAACTATCTTAGTTATATATTTAAACGGGGATGCTCATTAGGTAATGGCTACCTTTTTTTCACGGTGTTGTCTTTATGGCCTTATGACAAGTTCACAAAGGCCCGTCGCCGAGGGCGGGGACGTGTGGGATACTTGATAGAACTACTCTTCCCCCAGCCCTACCTTTCAATGGTGTACTCTTCTATTTAGACAAACGTACGGTGAAATCCCTATTCCGAAATTTCACTTCAGAATTATTGTGAATAAGAATGCCCTCCCCGAATATACTGAAGTCCAAAGCCTAGCGATGAACCTCAGTTCCCACTAGACTAACGTTATTGTAGTTTTGATGTTGTTTAGCCACTCATTCAGCAGACCTACATATCCTCAAAAGCATTCCAGTCACGATATTCCTGTCTTTCTCTGGGCTCGCATAGAGGACCGGCCATAGCAGGCGCGCTTTCAAATATCTAATATAATTATATAAATTTACATGAATTGTCCAAGTATTTCTTTTGGACTGAAGTTTAGTATCACCGTGGTTTCTTTTTTATTAACATTTCTTAACAGTAAGCTAGCAAGCTAATTATGGCCCACTCTGTATATAGGACTACATTATTCCATATAGATTTCCGTCATTAAGGCGGTAGGCTGTGATTTGAGCGAGATATATTCTAAGAAATCGAGCAACCATGTAGAGATGTGTCAAGTGAGCATCGAGGGGGTTATATGACCTCTTATTTCAGTGGAATAGAGATTGTTGTCGTAACGGTAGGAAGTAGTTCTCAGCGAGATTCGGTAGGAAATTGTGTATAACAAGGTTGGTCCTTTGAATTATAAGTACAAGTTAAAATTTGACATCTGCGGACACTGGAACAAGGTAAAATAAAGCATCTTACTCAAATACGCAAAGTGAACACTATAAACCCTACGCCACACCTCTTCTCTTCACTATCATGATGACACATATCTAATTCATAATGTCATTGAGGTTGGAAAAATCTTAGTCTGAAGCGGAAACAGAGGGTAAAATTTAATTTCTATTTGAAAGAAAAATAACAAAAATCTTGTTGCAATATTTTCGGCTGATTTAGAGAGGACCAAGTGCTGAATTTGCAAGATAAGTAACCAACTGTAATAAATACTTTACAGTTTTTAGTTCCATCCTTCTTTACTACACTATGTCAATGAAGTCACACGCTTTCACGTGTGGACAGGTAACATCCAATGACTAACGACATTTAGAAAACTGACTACCCCTTCAGCGAATGAGCCCGTTTTTAGTGATAAGATTTTGCAGCAAAGAAACTCAATAAACGAAGCGTAACAGCTTAGTGGTGGTATCTTCATCGTAGCTCTGCACCTGTTCACCAATTTACCATAAAACTACACGTGCCAATGCATATATTCATTATCATATTACCCAGAACATCACATCAAATAACTGCATTTGATAATTAAATTTGTTAAAACACACGCTTTGCTGCTGCTGCTAATATTCATTACCTCGACAGTTAATGGTTATTGAACGTTAATTAATGAAAATGGCACGTTGCCATGGAAACAGTCATTATTGTACAAACTGCCTCAGTCAACAAATCTCCTTCCGCCATCTTGAGAAAGATAGGACACACTGATCACTGTGGTTCTAGAGATTAAAAAGTCAGCATCGTTACGGCTAGAACTCAACACGGCCACTAAGACTTTCCAGAATGATCAGATCAACGGGGTTAATGTCTAGTTTGAACATTTATATGTGGGTGTCTGCATAGGTTTTTAGAAAATTGTTTCATTTTAGTTTTTCTCGGTTCTCAGTTTCTCTCTTGTTTTTTTTTTTTTTAAATTCACAAAGAAATTCACACATGCATAGATATGCACAGTTATATGCATACAAATACATGCACACATTTCATTATATATGTACGAATCTCTAACAGTGGATTAAGACTTACTTAAAGTTTTGCTTAATTACAATAACAAGAGATTTAGTGATTTACTCTAATCTACGTAGTGATTACAGTGAGCTCTTAATAGCTTTAAACTATAATTTCTTGGGAATTTACCGGAAACTAGTTAACGTAACACGCATATATGCACACACACACACACACACAAATACACACAGACACACACACAGACACACAGATACACACATGCACACACACACGCACACGCACACACACACACACACACACACACACACACACACACACACACACACACGCAAATATATATAGATATATAATCATAATGTTGTCTGACCATACCTAAAACGTACATCAGCACTAATACTCCAGTAAACGATGTATTTCTTTTATTATTTATTTTCGGCCAGTTCTCCTTCGCCAAACAGAGAATCCGAATACAGATCCTTCCTTGATATCACGGCAGTGTTGGGTGTAGGTAAGACTGAGTCATATTTCGTAAACGCCAACATACTTGTGGGCTGCAGGTCCAGTTCGACCTACAAGATAAAGCAGGACGTGCTGGCAGATATGGAAGGTAGGAAGAGGTATTCGGATAATATTGCATCCAAATTCAGAGAACTCCCAGGGCAAATTGAGTACGTTGAAACATGGTGGATGCTGTTCAGCTTGGTAGTTTCTAGTTCAGCTAATAAATGCTACGGGCAAAAGCGGCTTTGTTGGGCACCGCGTGGCAGGAGGACCGTTTGGTTCTATTAAGTGATCAATGATTCCATCCGAGCAAAGAAGAAGGTTTACAAAGCTTGGCTTCGAAATAAGTCCTCCTTGAACTTTCGGTGCAAGCAGGGACAGTAAATCTGGCAGCAGGGACAGTAAGGGACAGTAAATCGGGCAGCAGGGACAGTAAATCTGACTTCAGACAAGCAAACAAAATATTCTGAACGACTATCCACCGACTGCAAAATAAAAAGTCCTCCTCCACAAATGGTATCATGAACGAATCTGAGGTTTTCCACTCTTCAGAGAGGTGCACCTTCGTGAGGTGGAGAGAATATTTTGCTGATCCTATAAACGCGGTCACAACAGCATCTTCTGATCTACACGAGGTGCATATGGGTGCAATGACTCTGGAGGCTAAGGTCACAAAAGCAATTAATGAGCTAAAATATAGCAAGGCAGATGAAATTCGGCCTGAGATGTTAAAAGCCTTAAATAGAGAAGGTAATCACTGGCTGAATCGTATGTGCCAGTTGGCCTGTATCTCTGGAAAGGCACCTAAGCAATGGCAATCGGGAGTGATAATCCTAATTTTCCAAAAAGGGAGACAAGAAATTTGTTCCTATTATAGATAGATTCTCCTTGTTAAGACTCCCCAGTAAAGTCTATGCTAATGTCTGGCAAAGAGATGTAGGGATGTTGTCGACTCCAATCTAGATGATTAACATTGTAGTTTTTGCCTCGGACGCAGTACAGCTAACCAAATATTACCACTGCGGCAGGTCTCCTGCTTATAATCTTCATGGACAGGATTAAAATACGCAACCAGGCTGAAAGTGGTATCACAACTGTCGGCTGAAATTTGCAGACTACTTGGTATTACTTAACTCGTCAGAAGGTGATCTTCAGCATGCCCCTGATAGGTTTTCTGCCGAGTGCTGCACGGCATGAATGAAAAGTCAGTGCTGTGAAAACTGAGACACTTGCCCTCGCAAGGAAGCCTGCGCAATACACTCTACATGTGAATGGAGTTTCACTGAAGCGGGGTTATGCTCACGAATATGAAAGGCAGGAGGCTGAATTAAGTGCAAAAATTGCAGGAGCTGGTGAAGTAATGCGCCAGCTTCACTATTCGGTCATCTGAAGAAGCGAGGTAGGTGTAAAAGACAAACTCGTTATATTCAATTCGGTATTCATGCCAACCCTTTCCTATGGTCATGAATTTTGGGTAATAACAAAAAGAATACGATCGCGAATACAAGCGGCCGAAATAAGGTTCCTCCGAAGGGTTCATGGAGTAACGTCACTCGATAGAGTGCATGGTTTGGAGATCAGCGAATCACTCCAGGTAGAGCCACTACTTCTCCAAATTAAGAGATCACTGCTCCGATAAAACGAACATGTGGTTAAAGTGTTACATGAAAGAATCGCTGGATAGATTCCACCTACCGACAGGAGATTCAGAGATAGATCCCGAGCAAGATGGTCGGATAACATCCAGGAGCTTGGCTGTTCTGGCTTGGGAATTCAGTCGGATCAATTGGAGGCGGTTACTTCTGACAAGACTCGCTGGAAGGCGTGCTTGAGGTCTCTGCCCCCACGACCCTTTCAAGAAGAAGAAGAAGAAGAAGAAGAAGACTTCATTCGAAATAGTCCCTTTGTTATCATACACAGTGATCCTGTGATCCAAGCTTGTCTTCATTACCTCAAACTTATGGAAGTCCTAGCTGTGAAAACCCTCATGTACTACTTACAATTCTGCTTGAATTTAATCTACTGTCTGGAAGCGAGGGGCGGGTCTTTCAGCTTCAATTTCATTTTGGGAAATGTAGCAAAGTCTCTGCAGAATAGACCAGGCACAGCAGAATCAACGAAGTATACTGATCCGGCTGGCAAACTTTGCAGCAAAGTCATGTTGCAGTGAAATTTGTATCCTGTCTCTTAACATTGTATATAACATGTGATCCTTTATCTGCTAATATGTGATCTGACGAAGATTTTGTTTCTACTTCTAGCAGACGGAGCGACCAAATGAAAGTTTAATATGCAAAAACGTACATAGGCTTTAGCTTATTCTTGTCGCAGTATCGACTGAGTAAATAAATGTCACTGATGATGGATAAAATTCCAGAAACACGTGTCTGATAATCTGTGACATGATCACAACCTAAAATATTCATAACGAGAGTCTTGTATGTTTATTATACATAAACATGTCATATACGCTTTCATATGCACCTCTATCATATAAAAAAGCCCTTACTGGCTCGTAAAAGAGTTAATATTTATTATTTGGTATAATAAAAGATTTCTAGCATAGGCACAAGGCCAGTAATTTGGGGGGAGGGGAAAGTCGATTAAATCGACCCCAGTACGTTACTGCTGCTTTATTTTATCGATGAAAGGCAAAGTTAACCTCGGCGGGATATGAACTCAGACCGTAAAGAGTCGTAACTCTATGCTGCAAAGCATGGTGTCCGACTTAACCGATAGCGCCAATCCACCGCCCTATTATTTGGAATAATAATGATTTTTATTTTAGGCACAATGCCAGCAATTTAAGGGTAGGGTTAAGACTAGTACTTTATTTTATTGACAACAAACTGAAGGAAATGAAAGCTGGCCCCGGCAGTATTTGACATCATAATATAAAGAGCCAGGACAAATACTGCGAAGCATTTGTCCGACCATCTAACCACTCTGTCAATCCACTACTGTATTATTATCCGGTGTAATAATACGTCTACATCGGTTATAGTAGTTGCTATTAAATTAGGAATTGTTACGTGTGACTGTTTTGGAGTTAATAAAGTCACCTTATCTAAAGTGAAAGATATGCTTTATCGTAATGTAGTTAGTTCGGGTGAAAGCATCTATCTACAATGTAATCATCTTAATATTTACACCATCGTGACATTGAATATAGTAACACAATTTTATAGTTGTGGAATTTTCCTATACTTCAATAGTTTTAGAAATGTTTTGCTCATCATGCAAAACTCCACCTTAACACCACGAAGAAACAACGTGATATGGCTAAGAACAACATGGTTTAACTAATTTGGGTCGCCTGCAAAATATATTGCTTGGACTATATTGAACCTATATCGATGAGGTAATCCAAAAAAATTATAATTTACAAGGTTTAACTAACCTGGATCACCTGGTATTATATATCGCTTAGAAAGGGCGGTGGATTGGCAGTATCGGTAGAACGTCGGACACTTTGCTTTGAGGCATAGAGTTATGGCCCTTTACGCTCTGAGTTCAAATCCCGCCGAGGTTAGATTTGCCTTTCGTCCTTACGGGGTCGATAAAATAAAGCATCAGTAATGCACTGGGGTCGATTTAATCGACTTTTCCCTCCCCCCAAATTACTGGCCTTGTGCCTATAGTAGAAACCCTTATATATCGCTTAGACAATACAGAACATAGCACAAAATAAATGTTGTGAAGTTTATTAACCCAATCTTGTGGTTTGTAGTTCTGCATCTTACCTCAGTCAAAAGAAATGATGAAAAACATGGAGAAATTATTACAAAATAATATGATTTGGAAAAGCTAAGACGACGCATGATTTTAATAAAACAGTTGAATAAACCGGAGATAAAACCCCTTTAGATGGTTTATTTTTCAAGTAGTCATATCCCCAATTTATTCAAGTATTTTACAGTTAAAACTATGCGTTGTGGTAGCTTTGGTAAAGCAAAACATACTTTCAAATTTCATTCTCACTACACACTTCGTAGAGGTTTCATTTATAACAAAATAAAACTTCAAGGAATAGATTTTCATTAAAATATGATCTGGTAATTTGTAAATTGTGTCCAACTCTTGCTAGTAGGGAAAAACGGGCGTTAAATCATGATGGTGAAGATTTTCACTGTATTACTTCATTCAGTAATTAAGATAAATAAAAATAAATGAAAATAAAACAAAGTATGTGATGTGTAATACAGATATTAAATTTGGAAAGCAATATTCTTTTTATTTATTTATTTGCCTTTCCCTGATTCATTTTCAACTTTGTATTAAATTATGTCAATACTAGAGACAAAAGAATAAATTAGGAAATGCTACTCGTAACCCGCTAGGTAGTGAGGTCAGTATATAGTTTCGGTAAGAGTGCACATGAGTTCACACACGTTAATTAGTAGTAAGGAAACAGTGGCAATGTGAGAGGTGTTATATATATACATACACATACACACACATACATACATGTATATATATATATATATATATATACATACATACACACACACACACATACACGCATATATATATATGTATATATATATATACATACATATATATATATGTGTGTGTGTGTATGTATGTATATATATATATATATATATATATATATATATATATATTTATGTGTGTGTATACATGTATGTATGTATGTATGTTCTTCTGGTTTTATAATTTCACAAATGTTTGCCAATAGAGAGAGAGTCGGTTTCTAACATAGACACAAGACTCTCTCATTGGAATTTACACAACATCAACTAGGTAGATATGTATGCATGTCTGCATGCATGGATGTGTAGGTATGGATGTTATTGTATGTGTGGATGTGGATGTTTTGAATTGTATGTGTGCATGTGTATATGCTTTGTATCTGTACATGTGTATATGCAGTTATTAGATGCAAAATTTTTGGAATGTTTTACATATTTTTACTGCTCCATTAATGGATTGTACTTGTAGTTTCCTAACTAGTTGTGTTCTTTCTGTTCCTGTGAAGCCCAGTTTCTCAAGATTTGTATTGAGGCAGTTACTAACATATCCCAGGACCCCAATAATCACAGGCATAAATCTGAAGGTATAATCAGAGTGGAGTATCTGCAGATTTCTCATTAGTTCTGCATAAATATTCTCCTTTTCACTAATCTTTTATATTATATTGGCATCTGCTGGACAGCTAACTTCCACTACTGTACATGCCTTCTTTTCCCTGTCCCATATCATTATATCTAGTCTGTTATGCCTGCATTTTATGCATGTATGTATGTATATATACTTTTACTATTTCAGTCATTTACCTGTTCCAGCCGACTGGTTGAGGCCAGGTTGTGGCCCCGCCATTGTCACTACATTTTCTATAGCCAACCATTCTTTGTTGGCCATTGATATAAAAAGGATTTTGACACTGCTGCCCGAATTTGTACTTCGTTACGCGCTGTACAATGGTTAGAGAGCCGAGAGGCTTCTTGAAAACATATTTATATATATATAAACTTAGGAAAATCAACAAAGAGATGACAGGATAGCGAACGAAAACAAGGCAAAACGAAAAACAAATTTTTAAAGGGGGAAACTTTAAACATTTATCTTTTTTTGAAAACGAGACACAAAACTCCAGGGTCATCAGCCGTTGAGATAGACCTTGGCAGTTTCGACTCATACCAATAGTACTGCTGGTCTACCCGGAGTCACAGCGCATGGTACAAGTCAAAGTGCTGTCCCATGGAGTAAGAGACGAGACGAAACAGCAACTATAACAAGTACACACAATTTCACGAAACTCTTGGGAGTAAAACAAAGAAGAAAAAAAAAAAGAAAATAGAAAAAGGCAAGAAGAAGAAAGCAAGATATCGAGTTTAAAATGTGAGCCATTGAGATTAATGAGGGGAGAAGAGCAAAAAGGTTCGTCACAAATTAATAATGATAAACTTAGGAAAATCAAGAAAGAGAGGACAAGACAACAAACGAAAACAAAGCAAAACGAATATATATATAATTTCATTTATCACATTAGCTATTTGTTAAATTATAGATGTTTATTAATAACCATTCCCTAACAATAAAGTACTGAGTAAGATAAGGAAATATCTTATATAGAAATTCACTCAACAACTAAACAATAATAGTTCTATGAGAAGAGGTGGAAAAACACACATGGGGAGTTTCCGGTTTGACCACCCTTTTAATAGGAACTAAATTTACATCTTGATAAGTCTCACGAAAGACGAAAGCGCTAGATTCAAATTATAAACATTTTATTTTCTGCTCCAAGAGATAAACAGAATATTATTACCTGTGACAATTATGTTAATATATTATTCTGTACACTACTTAGCAAGCCCAGTCCAGCCCAGTTCAACCCAGCCACAGCTAGCCATAGCCAGACCTGTATAGCTTCAGTCAATCTCGACCAAGTCAACCCAGCCTCAGCTCAGCCAGCCCAGGCCATCTCAGGACAGCGTAAGGCAAACCAGCCTCAACCTTTAAGTTTATCCTCGATTAATGTGGCTTTAAGTGACTGAGAGTACAAAACACTCTCCTGGACAAGATGTCCGTCTATCACAAAGGTTACCATCAGGAATTGAAAACGCATCGTCAATAGCTTTCTTCTCTTCTATGGCGTCTGCTATTATTGTTATAACGTCCTATTAAATGACAGATAATTATTTAAACATTTCTAAATTATCTACCTTAAAATAGAATTAACCGTGACCTTGATAATGAAAGTGAAAACATCACGTTCCAACCACCTTAGTTATCAGTAATTGTTTATACATACACACATACGTGCATGCCCATATCATTAAAAATTTAACCAGAAATAATTATGCAGTGAAGTAAAATAATATTTTACATGTTTGACATATTTTACATAGGACTATTTTACATAGGACTACATGAGACAACGCCATATAGGTTATAACTATATATATAACTTTCACTATAATCGCGGAAGGTGATCGATCGACAAACTTCCGTCGGTTTCGGCAATCAGTGTTCCAATTGTTCGAACAATGGAACAGCCTGCTTTTGAAATTAACGTGCAAGTGGTTGAACATTCCACAGACTCATGAATTCTTAACGTAATTCTCGAAGAAATTCAGTGTGACACATGTATGTCAAGACTGACTCTTTGAATTACATGTGCTGCCCGTCCGACGGACTTTCAAATAGTTTCTGTGTACTCAACTGTACTCCCAAGGCATGTAGACTATGGTAAATGACACTTGCCAACGATGTCACGTACAGGTATCGAAGTCGAGACCGTATTATCGTAAAGTGAAACTCTTAACAATTCGTCCATGCTGCGTCCACAATTGACGAAGTAGTGGTGAGGAAATTTTTATATAACTAGAGACAAGGCCACTGTGTAAATAGAGAAGGGATGAGGTGTCTGCTACAACGTTACAAAGATTAGTCTAAATAAATAACGAATCAAGCCAACATGTAAACTTGAAAAGAACAAGAACCAGATTCCCAAATCTGGCACCAAGCCATTTCTACTGCTGCAGACCTGTTTGAACAAGAATGTCGCAGAAAGGAAACGGACAAAGACGAAAATCCCATTAATTCCACACCACATCCACTTCCGAGTATCAAGCGCAATTTGAGCGGATCTTCTTTCGTGTAATGTTCGGGATTCTCGGTTATCAGAATTTTTTTATAATCCTTTTTTTTCCGCATACAACAGAGTAAGAAACACCATGAAAATATTTCATTTAGTATTTGAGAATGCTCATGATCACTATTTTTAGGCCAATTACTTCCCATGAAAGGCAAACCTATCGGAAGAGGTACACTACTTCCTAATTGTGTCATCGTTTTTCTGGTAACAGGAGACGAGATTTGAACTCGAAACGCACAGATCCAGAATAGATACAACAAAGCATCTCGCCCGATACTTTAATAATTGTCTGCCTCTAAATTGGTACTTTATTTAAAAGACTTAATACAAAGTCGTTCTCGACAGGATATGAACGCCGAGCGCAAAGGACCATAAAAGTGGCGGATTAAGTGGGGGAACTGATTGGGCTGTAACGAGGGGCCCTGACTATTTAAATGGCCCCCAATTTTTTTATTTTTTTTTTTGGGGGGGGGGGGGGGGGC
The DNA here is from genome assembly GCA_964016885.1 of Eledone cirrhosa. NCBI lineage: Eukaryota > Metazoa > Mollusca > Cephalopoda > Octopoda > Eledonidae > Eledone > Eledone cirrhosa. The sequence goes on along the minus strand of OZ024741.1, from coordinate 144,525,063 downwards.
TACCATAAATAATATATTATTTATGGTAGCAAGAACTACGATCAACGTTTCAACTAGGGGCTCTATGCAAGCTTATATTGTTCATGGCAGCAATTAATTTTTTTCTGGCGCTTTAACAGCTCTACCAATGTACCATACATTTATTTTGTCTTATATATTTCTTTTAAATCGATAAACCCACGCTGTATTGGATAAACAAGTAAATAATAAATATAGCAAAGTCAATGATGGCAAGTGTTGAGGTGATGACAGAGAGTAATGATGACATCAGATAGAATTACTAAATACTCAAAGTGGTTGTCAGTTTACTCGAGGCTAAATTTTAGTTTCATTGTACAGATAGAAACCCCAAATCAGTTTAATCTCTCTATCTATCTATCTATCTATCTCTCCACCTCTCTCTCTCTCTCTCTCTCTCTCATCCCCTTTCTTTTCTCTCTCTCTCTCTCTATCTCTATATATATATATGTGTGTGTGTGTGTGTGTGTGTGTGTGTGCGTGTGCGCGCGCGTGTGTGTGAGCGTGTTTGTCTGTGATTTAAAATATCAAATGTCAAACTTGAGTTGCCATCTTCTGGTTTTTGTTGTTATTTTTGCAGTGGTTGCATTTGTTGTTGCAGTTGTATTTTTTGCATTTATTGTGGTTGCAGTAATTGCATTTGTAATTGTTATTGCAGTTACTACTACTACTACTACTACTACTACTATCGCCAACGTCACTGCTACCGCACTATTACAACCGACGCCTCAACTACCTCCACCACTACCACCACCACCCCCACAGCAACCACCTACTCCACCTCCACCAACACCACTACTACCAGCACCACCACAACAACAACCCTCATCATCACCAGTAATTCTCCAGTTCATTGCCTCCTCGAGGTGGGAGTGAAAACAGATTTCATTACACAGAGGAATCAATAAAATATAAAATATTAAATGATACGTAACTAATGGTGTCATGTCTGTGGGGGGGGGATGAGGTTGAAGGTGTTATTGGTCATATATCACTAGAGACAGTTATAGATGGAGAGAGAGGGGAGGAAAAAGGGGGTGGGTGGGTAGAAGAAGGTGATAGAGAAGAGTTTGTGGGATTGAAGGACGGTGAATTGGTCAAATATTAAAAAAATAGATAGATAGATAGAGAGGGAGAGAGAGAGAGAGAGAGAGAGAGAGAGAGAGAGAGAGAGTGAGAGAGAGGAAACAAGGGACGGATATATATATATACACACACATATATAATGATAATAATAATTTCTTTATTGGCCACAAGTGGCGATATAATAATAATAATAATTGTTGTTTATTGGCCACAAGGGCGTACAAAAGGCAGGGACAGTGGGGGTTTTACAGAAACAAATCGAGTAACAATACAAATTCCCCAATAGGGGAAGAACCACTCGGGGGTAACTCAGGAACTCCACTAATCTTAAATGATCCGAAGTTCCGAGAGCACGCGAGGGGGGTGCCCTTCTTTTCTCCTAATCAGCTAGCCTATAGGCGCATGCTCAGAGTAGGCCCATTCACATGGGCCATCCTTGCAACATTCATCCACCTTTTAACAAATGTACTGGAGGAGGGCAACACTTCCCTCACCACCCTCACCTTCCTTTCCAAGTGAAACTTGAAAAGTTGATGAGAGATTGACCGAAGAGAAAAGTGTCTGTCTTCAGTCCTTTCAGCCTCGTCCACTACACAACCTCTTTCGCTACAATCACCAGGCAGAGGAATACTGCCTACCCTTCCCAGCCAAAAGAAAGCGGTGGGCTGATTCGGACGATAGCTGGATCCATCCCCAACAGCTGTTCGACAGTAATGCACTTACATTGGACGAGTGCATGCAGAACAGTTTTGTCGCTCTGCGTGTATCTCCAACAGGTCCGTTTGACCACATGTAGAGTTTATCTCGAACCAGCATCCCCCCCTTCCAGTAGCACTGCCTAGCGAGCGGTTTCTGGAAGTTATCCATAGTTCCCGGCTAGAATGTCTTCCGGAACAGACTGGTCAGTTCGATTTCGTCGATTCCCAGAGTCTCTCAGAGAGCGTCGTCGCACTTTCCCACCACTAATCATCTATAGAACTCGTGAGTGAAATTTCCACTAACCGCATTGTCCACCTGGCAGTGAGTGCCTAGCAACATTCGAGATGCCAAACGCCCAATCTCTGTCTCCTCTTGACCCAGAACTGCAGCTCAGTTAAAGAGATTAGCTGCGGAAAGACCTGTCTCATAAACAGCAACCATACATGTTCATCGTTTAAGAATATCTAAAGATGCCGTAACCACAGCGCATGTTTGCGTATCATCAGCCATGGCATGCCGATCCCTCCAAGTAGAGGGTGCTAGCAGCAGATGGATGACACCGCCAATGGAACCTGTCACTTACACAAAAGTTGAAGAGCAGATATTCCAATTTGGTGAGATGCGAACGGAGGCAAGACACGATGGTCAGGCGGTAATACATGTCCGCCCAACGTCCAGCGACTCTGTTAAATGGCATAGATTTGCCTCTCTATGTGCCGAGCTGCAAGCCCACCGAATTTTCCGGGTTCAGTTTTGTTCCTGTCAACCTTTCATATTCCTCTAAGAAGGAATATTCCGAGGTGTTCCACACTATGACGGTGATGTTGTCCGCATACGCCGACGCAGCGCTTCCACGTGTCAGTTCGAGCGGGATGCCCTGCAACAGCTACAACTGCTGCTGTATAGGCTCGAGTCAATACATATAGAAGGGATGAGAGAGGGGGCACCCTTGACAAACTAATTGCGTGATCTGAAATGATTCCAAAAGGTGGCCATTTACATTGAACACTGAGCAGATGGCGCTGTGCATTACAGTGATCATGCCTCCGAAGACGGAACCGAAGCCAACTGCCTTGAGCACAGCCTCCAGGTATCGATGGTCGACCCTATGGAGAACTTTCGATTGATCTAAATTGATCATAGCTCCACCGAAGCCAGGTTTATACCCTATCCTCTCTATGATGTATCACATGAGTTGGAGGTTGTCGTGTATAGACCTGGTCAGGATTGCGCAAGTTTGGGCCTCCTCTACCAGATCCTCAACGACAAGCGCCAACCTCTTCGCTAACACCTTGGTCATAATCCTAAACTCTGTGTTTAGCAGAGTTATGGGCCTGAAGTTGTCTAAAGTATCTCTCTCTCTCTTGTACCCGTCGCAGAGGAAACAGCTAAGAACGACTACTACGACCAGCTCCAACAGGTTTTAGGACAAATCCCATGCCCCGACATTACGATCATCCTGATGGATGTCAATGCTACCATCTGCTCTTCAACCAGTCTCTATCTAACCGACCCACTCCAGACTCAGCCCATTGGCATGACCTTCACCGGTCCATCCACCAATGACAATGTTAATCGTCTGCTGCACCTATACCGTTAAAATAATTACCGACACCTAGTTCCCTCGCAAACTCATCCATCACAAGACATGGTACAATCCGGATGGTGATCGACCACACCACCATTTCCTGTTGCTGGGGGTCATTTGTCACCAACTATTGGGTCTACAGAGGAGTTCAACTAGGTAATACAGACCATCGATTGCTAGATGCGACATTCAATTTGAAGTTGCGAGCGGACCCTGCCACTAGGTACCAGCCCCGCCTTGGCTCATCTTGTCTCTGTGATCCGAACATCACCTCTACATTTCCCTGCCGAAGATGAGACCGACAACCGGGGCACCTTTAAATCAAACGTCAATCAGTTTGCTCGTGACGTCCTGGTAAACTCAAGACCTCTTTTCAAGCGACTCTGAATTTTACTGCAGACGCTGGCCGCCCTGGCTCGCCTGCATGGTAACATGAGTGAGTACCGCCGGCTCAACCGGATACACAACAGGCCATCACAAATGACCGGGAGAAATTTTGGGCGGAAGAAATCGAGCGCCTGGAAGCAGCAGCAAAGAACGACCCCAGCCATGTTTTCAACATGCTCTGCAGAGCCCATGCCGATCAAGACAGCCTTGGTGAAAGATACCAATGGCAACCTCGGTGTCTGTTTCGGTTCGCACCTCCTGATGGATAGAAACTAGGACGAGGTAATCAGGATGGTTACTCTCACCCAGAAATGGGCCGAGAGAAAGCTATCCCTGAAAGATCGGGTGGAAGTGGCGAATGCGTACATCGCTTCCGTCGTCTACTACCTCTTGACTGTCGTGCCTTACCCTTGTTCGCACCTCACTATATTAGTGTGCTTGCTCTTCAACTTCCTGTGCAAGGGACAGGACTCGCTTGTCAGGCGGTCGACTTGGAATGGAAGGTGTGGGTGGAGAATGAACTGTTTTTTGTACTGTCCTTTCGGTTTCGGCCCTAGTGGCCGATAAAGAAATAATTGTTTCTACTTTTGGCACAAGGCCAGCAAATACCCAGTGCATTACTGGTACTTTATTTTATCGACCCCGTAAGGATGAAAGGCAAAGTTAACCTCGGCGGGATTTGAACTCAGAATGGCAAGGGCCGTAACTCTATGCGTCAAAGCATGGCGTTCGACCCTCTACCGATACTGCCAATCCAAGAAATAATAATTGTTGTTATATAATAACAAAGACTAAAAATAAAAATAAATGTAAAAATTAGAAAATAATAATTATTATTGTTATTATTGTTGTTATTTTTATTATTGCTATGGTATTAAGGGCAGTAGGTTGATCGTATCGGTAAAGCGTCGGACAACATGCTTTGTGACATGTAATTACGGCCCTTTACGTCCTGAGTTCAAATTCCGCCGAGGTTAGCTTGGCCATTCTCATTAAAATAAAGAAACACACAGGACATTTTTATGTTTAATATTTTGTAAACATTCGTTTTTATTGAAGAGGTAGTGGTCATAGGAATTAAACAAATCGGGGTAGCACTGAGTTTTGCCCACCCCCGAAAAAAATGTTAAAACATTAACACAGAATTTAGAATAAAATAGACTAACAGATTAAAAACAATAAAATAAGAGACACACAGACAGACACATTCACAATCAAACCAACGATATTTGTACCTTGACGCAGAGAAGCGAAAATGTTCAGATAACTTTGATACAGCGTGGCCAACACAAAAGAATCTCTAGGAATAGGCCTGATCTCCGAAATGGAAATAACATGGGAGAGGGGGGGAAATCAATCACTTGTGTTTTGAGAGAGGGTACAGGAGGGAGGTAACACAGTTCTATCTTGCGCCATACGAGTTTTCATATGCCTCAAAAAGAGCAGTTAGAAGTTCTAACCGAGGATGACTTTGCTTTTCGTCTTTTCATTTCGATAAAATAAAATACCAGTCAAATACTGTAGTAGATTTAATCGACTAAGCGACCAATACTGTAGTAGACTAAGCGACTAATACAGGGATTTAATCGAAAATATTGTATCCACTATCGCATCGATCAATCACAACAGTAGCAATAGAAATAGCAATATTGCAAAAGTCAGCTCATTTATTTCCTTTACAAATAGTTAGGAAGAGGTTACCCCGGAGAATATAAGGGAAACTAAAAATGGAATTGTAGAAGTGTTATCAGAGTCACAAGTCCAGAAATGTTTTTTGAGATGTACTGATGCGTAATCCAGTATAGTTGATGAGGCGGGTTATCCAGGTAGAAAAATATTTAAAAGATCGGACTATGTCATCAATTCGTGGACCAACTTTAGCAATATTGGAAAGGACTATAAATGCCATAAATGACAGGAAAAGGAGTGAAAGAGCAAGAAATAATAGACAATATGGCAAAGGCATAGGTGTAAAGTCTGTTAACCTTCTCCTTTCCCCTTTCTTTCTTCCTTTGTCTAGTAGACGCCCCCCCGACTTTCCTCTCACTTATAGCATTCATAGTCCTTTCCAACTCTGCTTTCTTTTACTGTATGTTTAACCAAAGAATAAAATTAATCAGAAATTAGTTGCTTAAACTTTAGCAACATTGAATCTTTATTACACGGCAACAGCATATGTGACTCGCGCCTATCTTGTACAATCTTCTAATTCAGAACACACAGTGTCGAAACAAATAGCGCAAAGGAATTTATCTGGCGTTCTAACGACTTACCCAATTCACCGCCTAACAAAAGCATAAACGTATGTCAATGTGAAATAAAATTACCAAACGACATTGTGTTAGGTTTTCTACATATACAGCAAATACAATTCAAATTTGACAAGCCAGCTTGCGGCAATGTGATATTTCACAAGTCAGAATTGAAAGCTCACGATCATTAATGATGTCGTGTTGTATGTCTGTATTAGTCTTAATATTTAACAGAAAGGAATATTCAGAATATTAATAGAAACGATATAAAATTTTCTTCAAATATCAAGTTATGAATGGTTATGGGTTTTCCAAACGTGTGCATACATATACATTAACACACACGTAAAAACTCGCACACATACACATGTATGAGTGTGCGTGTATGTATATATATATATTTACACACACACTCACACATCTGTATGTGTGCGAGTTTTTACGTGTTTATTTGCGTGTGTAATTATATATATGTATGCACACATTTGGAAAACCCATAACCATTCATGAGTGTGCGTGTATGTACATATATATATATATATATACAGTGACGGACTGGGTCTAAATATATTGGCTGCCAGGAGATGAAGGGGGCCCATCTACATATAGAATGCTCTCATTTAATTTTTATAATGAATAAATAGCATTTTCAAAAAATACAGAAGTGGAAAGAAAACAGTGCAATGAAATTTTTGCGGAAAAATATCTTACCTTCTTCAATAAAAAATATTATATGTTTTGCGAAATCAATAATGACCAGAAGTCGACCCTAAATATTACTAATAGCTCTAGGAAAGCCATGAACAACGCCACATCTTTTTAACTTTGATTTTGAAAGTAGGTTTATAATTATCAATTTTCATCATACTTTTGTAGCTGTCTCGGTGACCTAGTTGGAGGAATCATAAACGGTGGTGAGCCTGGTCTGAAGTTCGATCCCGGGCGGGTGTAAGTAGGGTTCCCAGTAAACCTTTTCAGTTTTTTTTCTATTGGTTGCAAAATAAAAACTGAAAAAGGTTACATGAACCTCTTGACCAGGATTGAATCCAAGGCCAGGATCTCCACCGTTTCTAGTACCTACCGCTAGGTCACAGAGATAACAACGAAAATCTTATGAAAATTCATACTTATATACCTACTTTCAAAATTTTCAATACAAAATGATGTGGTGTCATTCATGTCTTTCTTAATGTTATTGTTCCTACTTAAGGTTGACTTCTAAATCATTTGGGTCTTCCATAAACAACATCTTCGTTTTGTTTCTCATCTATCTAGAATATATTTTAACCTGCAATCCATGTTTCATTTCTGTTCCACCTCATTTCTCCCCCTCCTCTCTCTCTCTCTCTCTCTCTCTCTCTCTCTCTCTCTCTCTCTCTCTCTCTCTCTCTCTCCCTCTCTCTCTCTTTCTCTCTGTGATATTTGAATCTTCTATGATTTTGGCTTACTTTATTCCTATATGTATATGTTTTTGCATGTCAGTTAGATTCAAACTTACAATGATTGGCATTATATATATATACAGTGGCAGACTAGGTCTAAAAATATTGGTTGCCAGATGAAGGGGGCTCATCTACATATAGAATGCTATCATTTAATTTTTATAATGAATAAATAACATTTTCGAAAAATACATAAGTGGAAACAAAACAGTGCAAGCAAATTTTCGCGGGAAAATATCTTACCTTCTCCAATAAAAAATATGATGTATTTTGCAAAATCAATAATGACCTTGTGTGTATATACATATATATATATATATATATAGAGTATATGTTGGTTATTTACCGACACCTCAGTATGCAGATTGGAGCACTCGATATGATTCCAGTTCCTCAGAGAAATAATAACACAACCAGGAGCTGGACATATCGATGTATTGACGGAGTAAAACACACTTCAACAACGTGTACCTGTCTTTCCCACACCAATTCGGACTGCCTGAAGAGGTCACAGTCAATGATGGCCGTCACCGAAATATATAGCAGTATATCTATAATTTATAATAAACGAAGCCAAATTTTACATATTTGACTTAATTATTTTATATATATATATATATATATATATATATATATATATATATATATATATATATATATCGCCCGGTCCAGGAATCGAACTCACAACCTCAAGATTGTGAATCCGATTCTCTAACCACTCAGCCACACGCCTTGAGCAAGACACTTTATTTCACGCTGCTCCTTCTACCTGGAGTTGCGACCGATAGATAGTACTGGCTTCTGGAAAGACCGACGAAAACATTGTTTCCTAGGTCCTGTTTCTTTTCTATTATAATTTGAGCCAACTTATGCAGCTTCATATGCAAATGAGATTAATCACCTCATTTACAGAGACGAGAAAACTATATATTCTCGTCTTCTAGTCCAGCAGTCGCAAGCGGTGGGAGGGACCGTCCTAACGATGGCCAGTTAAGCCTGAAATGCATAGACCGTTGTCCTCCTTGCTTCTGCTGGACATCACCAGAAGGCGTTAGCCCCCCGGTATTTGCATAGCTACGGCTTCCTAAAACCGTATTTCTTTGGAAATACGAAATATTCATACACATATATATATACATGTATACACACACATATACACACATATATATACATATATGGACCTGTTATTTTTATCTAAAGACATGTTTTCCAATTCTACCCGCCCGTCCCCTCACTTTATCTCATTTCTCATTCTTTCTTCTGATGAAGGACTAGCGTCCGAAAAGTTAAGATCCTCTTCCTGCTATTTCAAGTATTAACCTAATATATTCCTTCCGTATACTGTACCGATTGTATTGTTAGTTCTGTTTAACTTTTACATATATACATAAATATATATATATATATATATATATATATATATATATATATATATATATATATATATATATATATATATATAAAATCAAGGTCATTCGGGAACAATTGTGTGTGGCGCTAGTTTGTGATTTGAACTCGAGAATTTTATATACTCCGAGTGAGAAAAGCCTTCTGACGACGATCTCTTTCTCAATGGAAATCCGCTTGGATTATCTGTTTATTTTGGGATCAGAAACCGCGGTAAAGGTACATATAGTAAGTACAGTAAACATTTTTTGAAATTTATTTTAAAACGTTTTCTCTATTTGCTTGACCTTGATTTTATATGTTCTGGCATGTTAATTTATTAACTTACCATCGAACCACACTGGCATACGGTTGGAAAATACTTGTATCCCTGTGTGTATTATTTACACATAGGAATACATACTTTTATTATATATATATGTATATATATATATATATATATATATATATATGTATGTATACGTACATACATATATGTATACAGACGTACAGTAGTATGTATATACACACATACATGCACACATATATATATGTACGTATGGGTGTACCGAACATTTATTATAATGTTCAGTTTGTTTGTAAACAAACAGCCCGAATTAAGCCGTACAGTGTTCGGCAACCATCGTTGCCCTTTTATTCAACACTGACAAAGGAACGATGAACTAGTTTCTAGATTATTAGCTGTCATCAGCACCGTATACCTTCCTGTCAGTCGATTGAACGTTTGAAAGTGTGTTTACAAACAAACCGAACATTATAATAAATATTCGGTGAATCCATACGTACATATATATATGTGTGCATGTATGTGTGTATATACATACTACTGTACGTCTGTATACATATATGTATGTACGTATACATACTTATATTTAAGTATCAGCCGTACTAAGAGTGAGAAATTAAATTTCATTTTTTCCATTTATATATACGTATATATATATATATATATATATATATATATATATATATATATATATATATATATATATATATATATATAGTACTAATAATAAATGTGAAGACTAAAATCCAAAGTGGCCTACATATATATCAAATATATAAGAACCCTAGTGCAAATATTTATTAAAATAGTTCCAGAAGATCCCGTTATGGGTGAAAGCAGCGATTCTTTGCTTAAACTTTAATCCGTTATTTTAATATATTTATATATATATATATATATATATATGCGTGTGTGTGTGAGTATGTGTGTGTGTGTGTACATGAATATGCTTACACACAGGCACATTAAGTTGTAGCAAATTTTATTTTATTTGTAAATAGTCGAAAGCTCAATCGTCCTACCTTGTATCCATTTGTTACTGTCTGGTGTGCACTGGAGCTACGAGAACCTCCAGTGGTCGACTGATTAGAAGGGCACTGTCCTGTGTTTTGTCCGTTTTCCTGTTGTGTTCGCCCACCATTTTATTAATCCATTACATATATATATACACAGACACACATTTATGCAGCCCCCGTTACTTTTATTCTGTGTATATACTTTTCCTATATATATATATATATATATATAATAAGTAGTTGACGGACCCACCATATTTATCAATGCCAGGACAGGTTGTATCACAGCGTACTCAATAGGCAATGTAGGATACATTCCCAGAGTATACACATAGTTATTCCCTTCAATACAACACACGTAAAACGGATGCCTATAATAGTTCCCGGACTCGAGTTTCGGCCACAATTAGTGCAGCAGTAGGGCGCACTGCACCCTCTGTCTGCATATATTATGCAACAATGCATAATCGGCGTATGTGGCTTCATCAGCGGGTATCACCTAATCAATAACCAATCGATCTACAGAATCCAAACCCCAGCCCATGCCGGCTATGAGTGTTTGTGACGGCCGACACAGTAAAGCGATTAGCAACTGGAATCCGATACAATTCCGTCCACCGACCAGCCACTGATTTACAAACTTTACGTCGTGGCGGGAGAATAGAAAACAAATATTTTCGTTCCCGTCAAAAGCTCTCAGCCAACGTGTCTCACACACACACACACACACACACACACACACACACACATTTATATATATATATATATATATATATATATATATATATATATATATATATATATATATATATATAATATATATATATATATATTAAAGTTATATTTGTATATAAACAGAATAAAAGTAACCGAGGCTGCATACATTTTTTGACTTGCTATATCCCATTTTTTTTCACCTTAGCGGACTGGAACATGAAAAAGTCTATAGCTCAAGGACAGAGTGCATGCCGGGAATCGAACACTGTAAATACTTAGCATTGCCCCTGCACTAGCATAATGACATTTAGTTTATACTGTCACTGAAGGTGGAAAAGTCTTCAGTCTGAAGCAAGAAATGGAGAATAAAATTTTCCAACTGAAAGAAAAATAACCAAAAAATCTTGTAATATTTTCAGCTCCGTTACAGGGGACCAAGCGCTTAATTTGTAAGATCAGAAGCAAACCATTCCAAATACTTCACAGTATTTCATTTCATCTCTCTCTTTTGTGAAGTCTAACTCCACCTCAATCGGATTTACGTTTTATTCTCTAGGCCAATAAAATTAGTATTAGAAATATATTGGAATTGAATTGTCCAACGATGAAATCATTCTTCTTTGTTATATATTTTATCCCCAAGCCAACGAGAGACCCTCGACATTGTCGTTCTAAATGCTTTGAAATAGCAGCCACATATCCCTCAAATAACGTTCTAAAGTCTAAAAATGGAAAGATACATCGTAGAATTTAGTCATAGATATAGGGTCACCATCATGTCTTTAAAAAGAAGGGACACATGAAAGAATGCACTGTTAAATACAGTGTCAGTGAAATGGCTTTGATAAACAACAAGGTGACGATGATGACGATGAATCACCACTCTAATGATTGACAACTGTAGATGGATGACTTCTAATTCCAATCAAGTATTCTCTCGGTCAGGTGTACACATGCATTGGACCTCCGTCGTCAGTATCAACGATAAGTGTTGCAGTTGATTCGATCAAAGGGACAACCTGCTTGTTAAATTAACATGCAAATGTCTGAACATTCCACTGACACGTGCACCCTTAACGTAATTCTTGTGGAGATTTAGCGTGATACAACGTAACAAAAGGCTGGCCGTTTCATTTACAAGCAGAACTCATTTTTCTTTCTAGCGGAGTGAAATATAATAGTGATACTATTATGTGCTGAATGTCGAGTGGACTTGACAAAAGCTGATTGTAAATAACACCATACAACATACTATTTCATTGTTTACTGTGTGGAGTTGTAATGTATACTGAAAATTGCTTTTATGTTATTGCATTATTATGTTATTATTATAAGGTAGTGGCGTATTAATACAATATTTCGTATGTAACAGAATCTCTATAATGTATATAGGATTGGCCGGAAGAGTCAGGGATTTGGTTGGCTATATCGAGGCTGGAAACAATTGTACTTGTCGATAACGTGAAATGATCTCAAATTGCGGATTAGGTGTACATTTAACTTGGGATCATAATCACCAACACCATCACTACGCAGTAGATAAATAAATAAATAAATAAATAAATAAATAAATAAATATTTGCAGAACGAATAACTATATTGGCAAATAGAGACAAACTAGTTAGTTGAGACTGTTAACACCCCCATTCGCAATGTTTTCTTTTTCTTTTAAATATTCTTACAACAAAAGCCGTTTTCATGTTGTTATTTCTTGTTTTATTCTGTTAACACAGCGCTGTGAAGCTATTATCAATAGCGACATGAGTTGCATTACTTAGAGTTAAGTTTCTTGCAGATTAGCTGATGGGATGTGTGTTTTGTGTGTGTATGTTTAGAACCTCTGTCGGTTCTGACGACGAGTGTTCCAGTTGATTCCAACAACAGAATAGCCTGCTAGTGAAATTAATATGCAAGTGTATCTTTAACGTAGTTCTCAGGGAGATTCAACGTGACTCAGATTGCGACAAGGCTGCCTCTTTGAATAACGCATAACTCGTAGAACCGAACTTACGTCCTTGCGTGAACCGAGCACACTACCCATTAAGCGACGTACCTTCACTACTAATGGGACATATCGTCGATTTAATCAGCTACAACTATATAGATTACACTTAAGATATTTCCTATTTATAGTATGGATTATCTGCAATCAAGAAAATTTCTTCTGATATAATACCCGAAGAATTATTTAAGGATTAAGAAAATGTTGATTCTTGAAAGACATCGCATGTTACATTGAATCAAATTGGATAGCTTGATTTTTCTTTTCTTTTCTTTTCTTTTCTTTTTATAAATGTAGTCGGACACGTAGAAAGACTCATACACGCCATACATGACTGCGTATTGGTTGTCTCTTGTTTATTATTTAGGTCAGTAGACAAGGTTAATATTAGAACGTTCTCGAATATTTCTTTTGTTGTTTTAGTTTTTACGATTTGACCCAAAAGTATTTGGAATTATAAACACCTTGTATGTTCTCTCAAGTTTTGCACAGAAGTGTTGTACATAGATTTAACAGGTGTTGTTTTAAGTAAAGCGATTGATTTTTTTTTAACAAATGTTTCTAACTGGAGTACAAGGCCAGCAATTTTGGAGGAGAGAAGAAACTCGATTAAATCGACCCCAGTACTTTACTGGTACGTTATTTCACCGACCCCGGAAGAATGAAAGGCAAAGCAGGCCTCGGCAAAGCATTTTGTCCAATACTCTAAAGAGTTCACCAATCATCGACTTTTAACATCGGTACAAGGCCAGCAATTTGGTGGTGGTGGTGGTGGTGGTGGTGATGATGACGTTCGCACGCTGCGGCTGGAGTTTGCGTACAGGGCCTTGAAGATGTTGATGAATCTCGAAGGAATGTCGTGCGAGTGCGCGATGTTCCACAGTGATTCCCAATGTACACTGTCGAACGCCTTCTGGATATCAATGAAGTTGACCGCCAGTATCAAGCTACGCCTATACAAGAGCATCGTGCTTCCGACAGTGCTTTACGGGAGCGAAACCTGGAAGAGCACGGCAAAGACGGAGAGACGGCTGAACGCATTCCACCAGCGGTGCCTGCGAATGATCCTGCGTGTGTCCTGGCACGACTGAGTGTGAAACGAGGAAATCCTGCGGAGAGCCGAGTCGTGGATGTTGCAGTGGGTGGTAATGGAGCGCCGGTGCCGCCTGGCTGGCCATATTCCATGCCTGCCCAACGAACGACACTCGAAAACGGCGATGAACTGGACTCCACCCCTGGCGGCAAACAGAAGCAGGGTTGCCCCAGGATCACCTGGCGACGAACGTTCCAAAAGGACCTGATGGTAGTCAACATCACTTGGCACAGACGCGAAAAAGCCGCCGCTGATCAAGATCGTTGGCGACTACTAACTGTTCTATGCGCCGAAGAACCTAAGACTAAGATGATGGTGTACAAGTGCCAATGTCTAAAATCGAAATCAAGAATGTTTTTTTCATACATACACACATGCATATATGATGGCTGCAAACTCGTGTTCGAACATTGCCATCGTCTGATAAAATGCTCGTATATGTGAGGCACGTATGTGGCTCTTTAAATCAGCCAAAGACTTGCACCCTCTGGCACACACATGGCAACTGTAGCCTCCTCTGGGACTTTCCACTGCCTGGTTCTGACTGTGTGTTCTCATATGAGAACATACATACATACATACATACATACATACATACATACATACATACATACATACATACATACATACATACATGGTGGAAGTCAATTCGTGTCCGAATACGACCATTTAGAAAAGACAGATTGGCAAAAACGTGTTGTTGATGTTGCTGTCGTTGATGTCACCTTAGATGACACATCAAACTAGGAAGTGACTTACATGTCATACTCTATAGTATGCAGGTAGGTTTCCTGCCTGCTTCAGTTTGATTGGCATGACATGCTTTGTGATGGTGTGTTAATCCCCGCAGAACGACACATTTTAATAAAGATGCCACATGCAATAGCCCTGCATACAATGCTTGTTTGTGGTTCTGCTTTCTTTCGGGTGTACTATGTGATCCGACGACTGGAGATGCTCTTTCGTGATCATGGAATCGATGCTTGACTTGTGGGCCCGCTACAGCACATCAGTGTCGGGTGTATGAGACCACTCTGAGATCTTGAGGATGGAGCGCAAGCATTGTTAGTGGAAACGTTCGTTGGATATGTCGACAGTATGTTGTCCATGCCTCACATCCATACAGCATGGCTGTAAGCACACATGCTTGATATACTTCAACTTTAGTGCACACGCTGATATCTGACTTTGACAACAGGCGCTTCTCCAGCTTGCCAAAAGCATGAGAAGCTTTAGACAGCTGGGAGCTGACTTCTTTGTTAAGGGTGTTGGTTCTGGAGTGAGTACTACCCAGGTAGACGAACTTATTCACAACCTTCAATATTTCCTCTTTGACAGATATGGGTGGTGAAATATATGACTTTCGTGTTGCATGTTGGCATATCACCTCTGTCCTTTTTAGGCTGATTGTCAGACCAAACTCATCATATGCTGCCAAGAAGCAGTCTATCAGAATTTGAAGGTCTTCTTCTGTGTTGCTAACAAGGTCCCAGTCGTCTGCTTAAAGAAGATCACTTATCAGTACAGTAAATGTTTTTGATGCAGTAAGGAATTGTTTAATGTTAAAGAGCCTTCATTTTGTTTGATAACGTGGGACCAAACAAGTCACCCTGTTTCACGCCTGTCACAAATGAAAAAGGTTCTTGGAGCTCACCATTGACACAAACCACTTTTCCGTGTCATCATACAAGGAACGTGTAAGCCCCATAAACTTCTCAGGGCATCCCAACCTCAATAGAATATTCCAGATGGCTTGCCTATTGACAGTGTCGAAGGCCTTTGTGAGATCAATAAAGTAATTGTACAGTGTTCTGATATGGACGGAAACCACACTGAGATTCCAACAGAATGTTACATGCAACATACACCAGCAGATGATTAAGGATAATAAAAAAAAATGAAATCCCACGGTAGTTGTCACAAACATCCTTGGGTCCCTTCTTGAAGAGGGAGACGAGATTGACATCACTCCAGTCTTGTGCATCTACATCCTTTAACCACACCTGGTGGTATATGTTATGTAACAGATCGTTTACTTTAGTGCCACTTTGTTACACTATTTCAGCTACTATATCATATTTCAGAGGGCCTTTGACAGTGTTCATTTGTCTCACTGTAGTCTTAATATCTTTCAATGTAGGAGGGTCATGAAACTCATTAATGGTGGGAGCCTGCTCCATGGCCTTAATCACATCAGGATTGACGAGAGATGCACAGTTTAGGAGGTCATTATAGTGTTCGCGCCATCTTATCTTGGTTTCAATTGGCTTACGCAACAGTTCGTTTCCATTCTTTGACCGCAGTGATGCAACGGCTGTGGTGAGTGGATATATACTCTGTGCAGTTCGTGATATCACGATTTAACATATCGTCTTTCTGTATGTAATGCGCTTTATCGCGCCACCATAGAGTGTTTCAAAGAGCAACAATATCCAGTTGATACTGATGGAATCTTTACAGATAAGAGCAGTTCAGGGATTTTGAACCTGGGAAATCCGATAGCGTTCGTACGTTCCAGGACACAATTTTCAAAGATGTCTTTGAAAATTTATATTATGCCTGCATAAGTAAACAGCCGCCAACCACGGGTTGCTGACCAGCTTAGATATAGGCAAGCTTTGTTTAGGCCACATTTTCTAGGTTGCTCCTAGCTAGCAGATGAGCTGTGCTATCCTTGAAAAGGGCTGCTCAGTCACTTGGGGCGCTGCCGAATCGTATCATTACCTAAGTTTGGAGATAAAACGACCAATATTCCAAGTTGCCTACTTTTGGGTTTGCTACTACGTACTTCTGGCTTGTTTGGCATGTACGCCTTACAGCCGTTCCCATCGCCGTAGGTCTTTTGAATGAAACGTTTTCCGTTATCCTTTCAAGGGTCTAAGAAGTTTCTCTTTGTAAATTTGATTATAATCGACGTGGTTTGCACAGAAGGGCATGTTCAAAATATTGAACGAAAGGGTTTATATACCCCCACACTCCACAAAAAACAAATCTCTTCTACATTATTCTCCATTAACTGAATCAGTTCTCCTTCCATATCATGGTTACTTCCCTAATGAAAATTCAAGTCCGATATTGAATGACCTCACATATATCTCGAATACTAACATTAGTCATTATACATAGAAATACACATTTCCTCAAACATATAGACATACTTATAGATTCGTATATACAGACACGTTTTAATTAAAGGTTTCAGCACAAACGAATGTATGTGTGTATATATGTTACTACACACAGACAAATGTAAAATATAAATATGCATGAACAAACATCATGTGGGAAGCTCGAATTTTCGAATTTCTTAAGTGCGGAGGATATATATTTATAAGATGATGTAGGAAGCTCAAACGCAGAAAATAATTGCAATTAGGCAGTTGCTATGAAATAGCTTATAAAAAAACAGATAAAGACCTCCTGGCAATATTTCTCCGTCTCTAGGGATTTTTACCTAATTTGCATAACTTATTTTATAGCAACTGACTGTAATTGCAGTTATTTTTTGCGTCTGATCTTCCTACATCTTCTAATAAATAGATATGTATGTATATATACTGAAGTATACAAGCTTGTGTATAAATGACACACGTATCTATTATACATATTTTGTGTGTGTTTGTGTCTGTATGTGTCTGTGTGTGTGTGTGTACACACGCAGGGATATGGGGAAAACACAGCAGCTGTATTTTCTAGCTACAAAACGATCAGTTTATGGTGAGTAACGTTTATATTAATCTATCGTTAGAAGTGGTGGGAAGTGAAACAAAGAAGTAACTAATGTATTGTTGTGTATTTTCCAGAAACTGCTTTAATACAACAGTGACTATTGGTCATTTGATAACCTTGAAGGAAAACTTCTTTTATTAATATTGGCAGTATCGGTAGGGGGTCGGACGCCATGCTTTGACGCATAGAGTTACGGCCCTTGCCATTCTGAGTTCAAATCCCGCCAAGCTTAACTTTGCCTTGGGGTCGATAAAATAAAGTACCAGAAATACACTGGGTAATTGCTGGCTTTGTGCCAAAAATAGAAATATTTAATGATAATTGATTAGATGCTATCGTAGAGATCTTAAACGAATCAATATATGAATATATATATACATGTGTGCAAACATATTTAAGTAAGAAAAAAAACATATATAGACACTTATATACATGCATACGCACACACACACACACACACAAATATATATATATATATATATATGTGTGTGTGTGTGTGTGTGTGTGTGTGTGTGTGTGTGTGTGTGTGTGTAAAAAGTGTGGACGTTAGAAAACGCCCTATAAAGATCCCGTTATATAAGGAAAAAGATAATAAAAAGATGGTTTTAAAAGCGCACCTGGCATGCATATAAAAAGGATTTTTATAAAATGGATGTTAAAAATTGATGTTAGCAAAGCCTGCTTTCTTCGTTTTTGAGCATCAAAACATCTGTTAATAGATTAAATTGTTCTTTCGTTAAAACTCCTGCATAGAACGTTATAATTGGACATAAATTTTTTAATACCTCATCAAGGTTAACTTCCACAATTTTAGCTTTGAGACTTTTCCATTGTCGGTTAAGTGCATGCGATTCAAATTTCCTTGTTTCTATATTTTTTTCACACTTTTTTTCCGGATTTGACTTTCGTATTAATTTTTTTTAATAAGTTATGGTTTATGCATTGAATAAGTATCAGTAACTTCAAATAGTTCAGAATGTATTTGTTTGGGCTAACAGTAATTGCAGAGATTTTCGGTTTGTTAAGCGGGATAGCGGTCTAGAGTTTTTTTAATAAATGTATCTGTTAGTCACGGGAATGGGCCTGGTTGGTGTAGATTATTACGCAATAGGGTTGTAATCACTGCAAACAATAATAAATATTCTAATAAATAAATATGCTAATGTTTCTTATACAGAAAGTGCGTAATATGACAACTGAAGCTTGAAAGAGTCTGTCTCTCCCATACTGGTATTTAGAGCAGGCTGGTGGTTGTGTGGCGGAGTATGAATCAAGAATTATGGAGGATGTCTTGGGTTTAATATAGACTTTTAGTTTGTAATTGGCTTTGTTTTAATAAGTGTATTTGTTACGAGTTTATCATTCGATGGTTTTATCCACTGGGTGTTTTTTTTCCTTTTGTTGGCTTTGTTTTCAGAGTGTATTATTTACGTATAGGAACATTAAGTGATTATTTTGTGTTTGTTCTAGCTGTATTTACACTCAGATTTAGGTGTTTGGTGGTCCTATTTGCTTATTTACGTATAAAGTTATAAATTGTTTATTGTTGTCACTATTAGTGGGTCACAAATACAGTCAGGATATTATTAAGAAACAATTATATCTTCTTACAGTCACTCGGTTATAGTTATCTAAAAGATTTCAAATCAAAATGTTCAAAACAAGCGTGTATGAGTGTGTGTGTGTGTGTGTGTGTGTGTGTGTGTGTGTGTGTGTGTGTGTGTGTGTGTGTGTGTGTGTGTGTGTGTTTATTTTTGTGAGTGTGTATATGTCCTCGTTACAAGTTAAGCCATCCGTATTAAATCAGTCAAGATAAAAATACACCAACCAATTCAGCTAAAAAACATAACAAAGATGGTATGCACTTATAAGACCTGTAATTCAGTCAATGGTTCTAGCTTCAAATATCGATTTATCGATAGCATGATTTATAAAAATGTCATCTGATAACATCTGACAACAGCAGCAACATAAACCACCAGTACTGATAATGAAGTAAAAGTAAATAAAAATAAATAAATAAATAAATAAACAAATAAATAAAAATAATGATAATAATAATAAAAATAATGATAATAATAATAAAAATATTGATAATAATTGCCTTCACCAGTGCAACAATATCCTCAAAGCAACAGCAAATGCGGTGAGGAAATTACTTGGTATAAAAGCGAGAGGAAACAACAAACAAGAAAGATCAGAGCCTTGGTGGAAGAAACGACTGAATGGTCAAATCAGGGAAATGAGAAATGACATTGGAAAGCTTGAGTCCCTACTGAATGGACACTAAAAAACATAGACACTAAAAATAGACTGGAAATAAAGTACAAAACTAGGAGGAAAAAGCTAAATATTATCATAGAGGAACTGAAGCAACGCATTGTAGCAAAGAGTGCAAAAATTAGGCGATACGAGAGCAGAGTCAGTCAGTATAGACAGAACCGCATGTTTGACAACAACCATAAGATGCTGTTTGGACAGCTTGAAGGGAAAGAAAGAGGCAACGACTTGATCCCTGGGGCGGTGTGGATTGAGACAGTACAAAAGGAGATTAGTGGACAGGCACACCAACAAACTGATTTGAGTATCACAGTTGAAACTCTTAAGGGGCAGGCCAAAAAACTAACCAACTGGAAATCACCAGGCCCAGATGGTGTGCAGGGGTATTGGATTAAAAATATAACAACCCTCCACCCGAAACTGACAACCATGTTCAATGACTGCTTGATGTCAGGTGAGGTACCAGAGTGGTTGACAAAAGGTACCACAGTTCTGGTAATGAAAGACCGAATCAAGGGTAATGATGTTACCAACTATAGACCTATCACATGTCTGTCCGTAATGTGGAAACTGTTGACAAGCATTGTGTTTGAGGAAATCTACCATCACCTCCACATAAACAACTCGTTACCGGACGAACAGAAAGGATGCCGAAAGAAGTCCCGTGGTACAAAGGACCAGTTACTTATTGATAAGATGGTTATGAGGAATTGCAAGAGGAGACACACTGGTCTTGCCATGGGATGGATAGACTACAAAAAGGCATTTGACATGGTGCCTTATTCTTGGATCACCAAAAGCTTGGAGATCTTCAGGGTGGCAGATAACATCAGACAGTTGTTGGGCAAAAGTATGAAGTCCTGGAAAACAGAGTTAACATCAGCTGGAGAATCCTTGGGAGGCGTGAAGATCAAGAGAGGAATCTTCCAGGGCGATAGTCTGTCCCCTCTGTTGTTTGTCCTTGCCCTGATGCCCTGACCATTATACTGCGAAAAGTGAGAGCAGGATACAAGTTGGGAAAGGGAAAGCTTACCATCAATCACCTCCTCTTCATGGACGATCTTAAGCTCTTCGGGAAGAGTGAGAAGGAGTTGGATGTGCTTGTTGACACTGTCCGTATTTTCAGCAATGATATATGTATGCAATTTGGTATTAGTAAGTGTGGAGTCCTTGTGATGAAGAGGGGTAAATTGAGCAGAAGTAACGGAATCCAGGTACCAACAGGTGAGATGATAAAGGAAATTGACACTGAGAAGGATACAAGTATTTGGGTGTTCTGGAAGCTGATGACATCAAGAACAAAAGAATGAAGGAATTGATAAGATCTGAATACATTCGGAGAATAAGGAGCGTATTAAAGTCACATCTGAACAGTAGGAATGCCATAAGTGCAGTAAATTCCCGAGCTGTGTCTATTATTAGGTACAGTGCGGGAATTCTAGATGGAATGTTGCTGAACAAAAAGAAATGGATAGGAAGACTAGGAAGCTATTGACTATCTACAACATGTTCCACAAGAGGAGTGATGTCGATAGACTCTACTTAAGGAGATCTGAAGGTGGAAGAGGTCTTATCAGCATAGAGGACTGTGTTCAGATGGAGAAAAACAACCTACACAAATACGTGACTGATAGTAAGGAGCCAATGCTCAGAACTGTACTGAAGGAGAGGACAATAGACCAGGGGATGTCCAAGGAGGAAATAACAACAAGGAGAAAGAGCAGCCTTCATGAAAAATCCCTTCATAGTACCTTCTTTGAGAAAACTGAATTCAGAAATCCACAGACGTGGAACTGGTTGAAAAGAGGAGACCTTAAAAAGGCTACAGAAGGAATGTTAATGGCTGCGCAAGAGCAGGCCCTCAAAACGAAGTGGTTGAAACACCATATTTACAAGGAGGAGGCTAGCCCACTGTGCAAGATCTGTGGAGAGAGAGAGGAGACTGTGGCTCACATTGTATCCCGAGTGTAAACACCTAGCCCAGACTCACTATAAAGGCTGGAGACATGATGTGATGGGCAGGGTGATCCACTGGCACCTATGCAAAGTAAACAATTTACCACATTCTGAGAAGTGGTATGAGCATAAGCCAGAGTTGGTGATAGAAAACGATCAGGTGAAGGTGCTGTGGGATTTTAGGATACAGACGGACAAGAAACTGGAACACAATAGACCTGACCTGGTGGTTTTGGACAAAGAAAAAAGATCGTGCCTGATTGTGGATGTGGCCTGCCCATTCGACACGAGAGTGCAAGAGAAGGAGAGGGAGAAAATTAACCGATACCAGGACTTAAAGTGGGAGGTAAAAAGGATTTGGAACTGCCATGAAGTCAAAGTGATCCCGATTGTTATAGGCGCACTAGGTACTATCTCAAAGAGTTTCCAAGGATGGTTAAAGAAAATTGGTCTCGCCCCGCTTTTTGGAACACTTCAAAAGGCATGCTTGCTGGGAACAGCAAGAACCCTCCGATACGTCCTGAATATCCGAGGCTGCAGGTAGTGGTTTGATATTCATTTCAACAAACTTTCCAGTTAACTAACATCAATGACTGAGACTCAAAGAACAATAACAATAACAATAATATTGGCAGGACACTCGGCAAAAAGTGGAAACAAAAGTAAAGGAAACGCAAAAACACAAACAATGATAATAATGGTTTCTTATATAGGCACAAGGCCAGCAATTTTGGGGGAGGAGAAAGTCGATTAAATCGATCTCAGTGCGTGACTGGTACTTTATTTTATCGACCCCGTAAGGATAAAAGGCAAAGTTAACCTCGGCGGGATTTAAACTCAGATCATAAAGGACCGTAACTCTATGCTGCAAAGCATAGCTTCCGAACCCTCTACCGATACTGCCAATCCACCGCCCTACAAACAATGATAATAATAAAATAGAAAACTGAGCTTAACTCGAAGTATAAATTCTGTAATAAATGCGCTTGCAATCCCAGCTGTTATCTAGTTTCAATATCATAAATTGGAACGTTAATGAAATTAAGAGAATGGACACCAAAACCAGGAAACATTTGATCTGTAATAAGATATATCACCCAAAAGCAGCTGTGGATCGCCTCTATCTCTCTAGACAAAACGGAGGTAGGGGAATGGTCTAGCTTGAGCTACCATGCATAACATCATTTTGAAAATGATGGCAATTCTGCAATTAAAGCCGCAAAGGACATCAAAATGACGGCAAAACATGAAGGTCAATAAAACTGTGCATTAAATGTGAGCAAAAACCACTGAATGTGCAATATGTTTTTCATAATAAAGAACCTGATGTAGATCAAGCTCTCACCAATCAGTGGCTGCGGAGTTCTGGGCTAAAAGCAGAGAATGGAGGCTTCATTTTTTGACTGCAAAAGACCATGTCTTTCAACGCGCAACTTTCAAGTCAGTGTGATCAGAAATGGAATGTGTAAATTCTGTGATGAGCATGTTGAGACCATTGGCCACATAGTTTCAGGCTGCAAAGTATTAGTTCCTCGGAAATATAAAAAGTGTATACATTTTGGGGACACCCTGTACTCTCTCTCTCTCTCTCTCTTTCACACACACACACACACACACACACACATATATATATATATATATATATATATATATATATATATATATATATATAAGGAATTATGAATATTTAACCTTCATATGTTTATCATTATTGTATTTATACTCCGCCATGGGCTGCCACTTGGGAATTGGAAACATACTCATGATTGTGAGTGCATGAAGTAGGACTGATTTCTAAGCCAAGCTTTGTAAGTTTCCTTCTTTGCTCGGATGGCGTCTTTTCCCTCTTAATTGAATCAAGGAGTCCTCCTGTCATCCGGCGCCACACCAAGCTTCTTTTACCTGCAGCAGAAACTGCTGCGATGAACAATCTCTACACAGTCTCAACATCCTCAATTTACTCTGGGAGTTTTCTGAATTTGGATGCGATATCTGTATACCTGGTCCTGACTTACTTATCCACCAATGCTTCCCACTTTATCCTGTAGGTCACCCTGAACCTGCCAGTTTTGTAGGCTTCCGGTACTATTGGCATATGGCTAGAATGTCTCAGGAAAGAATTGCTGGACAGATTATACTGGAGCAAAACCAACCAGTAGGAGACTCAGGAGTAGATCCTTAGCAAGATGGTTGGATGCCTGGCTGTTCTCACTTGGGGATCCAGCTGGATCAGTTGGAGACAGTTACTTCTGACAGGACCCGCTGGAGGGAGTGTTTGAGGATTCTGCCCCCACGACCCTCCCAAGAAGAAGAAGAAGAAGAAGAAGAAGAAGAAGAAGAAGACGAATATATATGACAATTAGTTCACAGAAGTATTAGTCATGTAATATATTTTCATGGTTGTTAATTAACATCGCTATATTTGTCATTTTATTTAAGCGTAACTTCAGCTTCTGTCATAGTTTTATATGTTAAACATTTAACCCAATTTCTCATCATTATTTCGGTGGATTGGCAGTATCGGTAGAGGGTCGGACGCCATGCTTTGCAGCACAGTTACGTCCCTTTACGGACTGAGTTCAAATCCCGCCGAGGTTAACTTTGCCTTTTATCCTTACGGGGTCGATAAAATAAAGTACCAGTAATACACTGGGATAATTGCTGGCGTTGTGCCAAAAGTAGAAACAATTATTTCATTACTGCTGAGAATGGTGGATTGAGAATACCGTTTGGACGTTTGACAAAATGTGTTGTGGTATTTAGATACTGCTCTCTGCATTATAAGTTCAAAGGATGCCGATGTCAATTTATTTTTCGTCCTTTTGAGGCCAATAAAATAATGTACCAATCAAGTGCTGGCATCTATATAATTAAATTTACCACCTTCCCTAAGAATCACGTTAGCGGTATTCCTGTCAGCGGAATGTTCAGCCATATATTCGTTAATTTCACAAACTGGCTGTTCCGTTGGTAGAACAAGTGTGAACATTCATCGTCAAAACTAACAGAAGTGCATTCTATTGTTTTATCCTCATTTAGATATGTGTCTTCGTTGTAGATAGTTTCTAATTTGTACTTCATTATTTTGAAACACACATAAACGCAATCACAGATGCTCACACACATTTACACTTGACTAAAATAAAATATACATATTTTCACACAGTTATTCACACGATTATATACGCGTAAACTTCAACATATCCTAATACATACACAAATATACATGGATACACATTCACATACACGAATACACACATACTTAGAGATATAGGCAAAGATAGAAAGAGACATGAACGTACGTGCGTGCGCACGTGTGTGTGTGTATGTATATATATATATATATATATATATATATATATATATATATATATATATATATATATATATATTGTTATACTTGGGGAGGGTAATATTTGTGTAATATTGCCAGAATTAATAACAGAACACACTCACTGATTGGTTGGTTTTCGCTTCTCGCTTCTGTGTCTTTTATATCGGTAATCTAACTTACTCGGTCCTTAATGTTGCCATTGACTGACCGACGGTCAAAAATAATACAGATACAATATAGACACAAACACATATATATAGTTCATCATAAATCTTTCGTTGCACATCTGCAACATCGTCAGTGGTGTTATATTTTCCTCCTGTTGTATTGTATGTCTACGCCATTTTTATTCAGTCTGTCTATATATTTATTTATTTATTAGCTTGTTTGTTTATTTTATTTTGTCTTCTTTGCGCATGCGTTTGCGTGTGTGTATAGTGTTTTGTTTGCTGTGTGATGGGTGACTAGTGTGTGTTTATGTGCTTGTTGTTATTGTGCTTGTGTATGTATTTATTTATTTATTTATTTTATTTTATTTACTTATTTATACTTCTCTTAGGTCAGTGTTGTTTGTTTGGGTGTTGTTGTTATTCCATTCATTCTTTCTGTGAGTGTGTTCTGTTATTAATTCTGGCAATATTACACAAATATGACCCTCCCCAAGTATAACAATATTTGTTTCGACACACGATTTCATATAAAAAACCTCGCAAAACTATATATATATATATATATATATAATATTAAGGATACTATTTATAGTTATGTATATACTATATACAACTATAAACAGGTAAGGTCAGTAATGTATTACTACCTTATTACCAGTAAGATAAATATATATATATATAATATTAAGGATACTATTTATAGTTATGTATATACTATAAACAACTATAAACAGGTAAGGTCAGTAATGTATTACTACCTTATTACCAGTAAGATAAATAGCTCAATGAAAGAACATCATTTGTTATACAGAGCAGTAATATAGAATACACAACAATCAAAGCTATGTTAGAACATTTTATAGACTATAAAAAATTTAATATAGAGAGAACAAGGAAACTGTTACATAAAACCTTCAAAAACTATAACTTAACTATCACCATAGACAAAAACACTAAAAATGTTAACTTCCTTGATGCTACCCTTTACCTAGACTCTAAAGTATATACACCCTACCATAAACCTAACGAAAAACTGATTTATGTAGACACCAAGTCGAACCACCCTAGATTCATTTTAAACTCTATCACTAAAGGTATTTCTAACAGAATCTCTAATCTATCTTATAACGAAACCATATTTAGCAATAATTCACAGTACTACAATCAGGCATTAGCTAAATCAGGCCATAGTAATGAGATGGAGTTCCTACCTAGAAAATCACATAGTTCCAACATTATTTCTCACAATATGGCCATGAGGAATAGCGGTAGTAAGAATAATAACCACCCCTACCCTAACACGAAGGGTAATAACAAGCCCAACTCGCACCATAGTAGACACCAAAATATTATAAACAGAAATACCTCAATAGATATAAAAAACAAAAATAGAAGAAGAACTAATACTTTTTTCAACCCCCCTTTCAATTTAAACGTCTCTACCAACTTACCTAGGGCCTTCTTCTCAATCCTAGAAAGAAACTTCCCGTCGGGCCACAAGTACCATAGGCTTTTAAATAAAAACACCATTAAAATCTCCTACTCTACCACACCTAACATAGCATACCATATAGCTAGTAGTAATACAAGAAAAATTAATACTTATCTCCATCAAATTAAAACACAAGAGGGAAACTTTCGAAACAACATAATAACTACTAACCCTAATAGCAAAAGTAATAATAGTAGTAACAATATTGAAATCAATAACATTGGGACCGACAACCATCATAGCCCTAATGCAATACCTAGCAACCAGACTTCTAACGCAGCATAATAACCGACGAGATATAACCCAAAATAAATGTAACTGTAGATCTAATAGAACCTGCCCTTTAGGTAACAACTGCTTAATCAAGGACATCATTTACTCATGCACGGTCAACACTATCAACTCTTCTAAAACCTATATAGGCTCCACTTCGAACTGCTTCAAGACGAGATACAACTCACACCTTCACTCTTTCAGAAAGCACAATCTAGCCAACTCCACTTCACTATCTAGCTACATACACTATCTGAAAACTAAGAATAGATCATATACACTTCAATGGGAAGTAGTAGGTAGGGCAGCATCGTATAAACGACCTAATAAATTTTGTAACCTCTGTCTTTTAGAGACCCATACTATAATATTTTCGAACCTTAACCTCCTTAATAAAAAAAATCGGAAATGTTTACATCGTGCCAGAACCGCTTCCGACACTCTTTCCAAAGCTTTAAACCTAGTATATAGCAATGTCAGTTTTGAACTCAGCACCTCCATTAGCACTTCACCTTTAGGGCTTGCATTGCACCACTGCACCACACTCTTTGATTCACCCTTTCCTCTACACAATTCAGCCGACCTATAACTCTATACCTTTAATATAGTAAAATTAGATTACTTATAATTATATAGTGATGGAAATATAATTTGGATAAACATTAAATATTAAACGTAACAATGAATTATATATACATTTTCAATTAAATGTAAAAATTAATATCATTGTATATATAGGATTAATGTAGTAACATAAGGGATTTATCTAATTTAAATGCAATATGGAACAATGAATTATGTATACATCTATAATTAAATGCATGGATTAATATTAATAACATTGTATATAAGGGATGTGTTTATTTACTCTAGAGATATATCTACTTTACCATGCAAACAGCTATACGGTATTGCATAGCTTACCATATACTAGGTAGACAGCAATCTAACAAAACCTCTGATATATTTTGGGAGGGTAGACTGTATCCAGGATTAAATTAATATAAATATATAACAATTTGTATGGGAAACTCAATTATGGCACTTTATAATACTTGATAGGCAACTTTATAATGATACCTTAATGTATTAGGAGAGAGTAGTCTGGGTTTAAATTGAATTAAATTAAATATAAATATATAGTTTCTATATTAGGCCCTCAATTATAACACTATATAAAGTCCCTTAGAACAATGAGTTTAATTATTATTATAATGAGCTAGTTACCTCCCCTTACGCATTAGCTCCCCTTACTTCCATTCCCACTTCCGGGTATTAAACAGTAGAAAATTCTCCCAGCTATGCAAATGTAGTATACGGTACGGACTAAATAACACTAAGTTACTTTACATTACAAGCCATTACTATAACAAACACTCAACACAAATACATCGTGACATATGTAATGGATGTGAAACCTGGAACTTTCTTATTCTACACACACACATATTCGATCTACACTGAAAATATCTCAGCATTGCAACCACCATAATATATTAACACACCTGCTTGTATTTTTTATGCAACACCCAACATTCATATATGCTTGATACTTTTGCCTCTTCAATTGCTTTATGTATGACTAACGCACGTACTGTCTCTTTAATTTTATTTATGTACTGGAGGCTCTTGTATTATCTGTCACATGCTCCACCAAAAGCTTTTAATTGTAATTTTGAATCTTACCTATCACACACTGTTGTCCACAATATGTATCTGTATGACTCTTCAGCAGAATAGGAGACTGATTATATGTAAAAAAATTATTAATAATGCTCCGAAGACTCCAAGCCTAGGCTTGGAAGAAACAATTGTCAGCAATTAAATGTTCTAACATAGCTTTCATTCTTGTGTATTCTATATATATATATATATATATGTGTGTGTGTGTGTATATATAACGAGGGAATTGTGGTAAGGAACTAGGTGGACCATAAAGCACCAGAGTACTCAATACTTAGGGTAGTAGAGTGGGTGATAGGAAAAGGTATGACCCCGATGGCAGAGCTCAAGCCGTTTCGACGGCTATTTCAGGACGTCGAAACGGCTTGAGCTCTGCCATCGGGGTCATACCTATATATGTGTGTGTGTGTGTGTGTGTGTGTGTGTGTGTGTGTGTGTGTGTGTGTGTGTGTGTGTGTGTGTGTGTGTGTGTGTGTGTGTGTGTGTGTGTGTGTGTGTGTGTGTGTGTGTGTGTAAAACTACAGAAACCCATATCCTCAGCCGGATGGCTGGAACAGGTAAAAGCGTAAAAGAGTATAAATATATACGCAAACATATATAGACACATATTCTCAAACGCTACTTTGCTCATCTATAGTACTCTAAATTGTTTCGGATACTTTCTTTTATATTAAAGAATACTTCTATTTGTATAAAATTTCAGTATTTAATGCAAACTAAAGGACGGGAGAGTCAGAGATTGTAGAATGCCGGACTAAAAGTTTAATTTAAAAAACTGTAGAATGTTGGACTAAATGCTTAACGTCAGAAGCAATAAAAAGCCGAACTAAATGTTTAATGTCAGAAGCAGCAAAGTGCCGGACTATAGGTTAACTTTCAGAAACTGTAGAGTACCGGACTAAATGCTTAATGCTAGAAACTGTTAAGTGTCGGATATATGTGTAATTTCAGAAACTGCAGAGTGCCGGACTCAATATTAAATTTCAGAAACTGTAAAATGCCGGACAATATGTTTTCAGAAATTGTAGTCAATAAAATAGAAACCAACAAAGCAGTGGAGTTGATTCAACAGTCTAAACACCTTCCTTTCAAAAGTGTGACCTTTGTAAGAAAATTGGAAATCAATATTTATTGTAGACTTTGTTTCCATTTACAGCCAAACTATCCGCTATTTCAAACAGCTGTAACCTTCCTCTCCAGTCAATAAGGTTAAATTAGTTTCATTGAAACTATGTGAGCAGTAATAACAGGAAGAAAAAGAGGTCATAGAAAGCGTAAAAGGGAAAGGTGTGGAAATATAAGCAAAAATGGAAAAGAAAAAAGAGAACAACGACAAAGGCAACACCAAAAATAGAAACTTCAATATATCTCAAGAAAAAGATATCGCATATCGTGTGATTTGCTTGTCTGAGTTTGTATATTACGAAGAGTTTCAAATAGAACTACCAACTTTTGTAGTTTAATCTATCGTGAGCTCGTTTCATTTAAAATGTCGACAAAAAAAAAAAAAAAATTAGCCTTGCGGGATATTAGCAAAACGTGTAGAGAAATCATTAGAATTAAGATGGTTTCCGGGAGGCATGTTGGACGAGAATCTCGTTATTGGAAAAGAATAGTAAATAATTACAAATAAATAAAAATAGGATATAGGCCAACGGTAAAGGAAGGCAAGAAAATTATCTAATTATTTCGAAGCTGTCTTTATGGTGTTATCTTTAGAGCTAAGCTATATATCAAACAGATATTAAGGTTTCATAGAGGCAATACGGTAAATAATACACACACATGTATGTATGTAAGTATATATATATATATATATATATATATATATATATATATATATATAGATGGGATGTTACGATTAGTAAGACTATTTTTCAACTTAGTACTCGATAGTTAAGAAAGGAAGCGGAGATATTATTAGGATTTTCTGTCCTATGGTTAAGCTTTACTGTTTCGATAGCAAATGAGAAAACGATAAAAGATTAACCATAGGGCAAAAAATCTTATATATATATATATATATATATATATATATATATATATACATATATAATTATATATATATATATATATAGTATATATATATATATATATATATATATATATATATATATATATATATATATTATATATCATACATACATACATACATACATAATGAAATCTTACGTGCTATTGACGAAATAGGGGATGGTTATTTACGACGAATTACCCCCTCCCCCATTTTGGCAAATCAACGCCTGTTTATATGCCCTAGCAACGACAGTGAATCTTGGTGATAACAGAGATATTAACAAGAACAAAACACCACAAAAAATACCATCATATATAACTAAAATAGAAAAAAAGATTGCTGATCCACAAAAAACTATAGGATATGTGACAATGCTCTTTACTTGCAAACAAAAACGAAAATAAACTTCACTCCTCACCAACAAAGAGTGAAAAATAATATAGAAACGATGTTTGGTAACAGTACAACCAGAACTCTTCAATATAAGCTGATCACCCCCAAACAAGAATTGAGAGCTGTCAACGAGAAACGTCGATACCAGAAGTGGGTAGATGAAAGAAAGGTAATTAATAAAAGATTCAGATGAAACCAAACATCAGTCTATAGAGATATGAAGGGAAAAGTAAATGTCACAGAGGCCCCATCCCAGAAAGACATCGATTCCTTTTGGAGCAAAATATGGGGTGAAAAGAAGAATTTCAACCAAGATGCAGTGTGGCTAAAAGAAATCCCAAAGAGCTATTGCTCCTACACTACAAGAAAAACATACGAAATAAATGAGGATACTCTTGAGACTGTGATCGGAAAACTCCAAGATAAGAAAACATCAGGAAGAGACATGATTGTCGGCTACTGGTACAAAAACTGATATTCTATCGGATGTATCTTATTGACTTCTACCAGCAAGCTCTGAAGGGAGATACAGATATACCAGAATGGTTGACATTAGCACAAACAATACTGGTCTCCAAGAACAAAGACACCCACTTGGCAAAAAACTACCAACCCATTACATGCAAGAACCTTATGTAAAAAATATATACAGCCTGCCTAAACCTATTTCTCCAAGAGCACTGGAACAGTAATGACATCATCACAGATGAACAAGCTGCTGCTGGAAAGAAAGGTGTGTGTGTGTGGGGGGGGGGGGGGGGGGGGGCTGAACAACTCCTAATTAACAAAACTGCGATGTCAGAGGTGCGACAACTTAGGCTACAGTATGGTTGGACTACGGGAAAGCATTTGATTCTGTTCCCCACTCTTGGATGATAAAGGCCCTCCGACTTGCTAAAGTCCCAAACATTATTATCAGTCATAGACAAGCTGTCTTCTTCTTGAACTACTACCCTAAAGTTAAAAACAGAGAAGGAGAACTCTATTTCCACTGATAGAATAGAATATCACAGGGGTATATTTCAAGGAGACAGTCTCTCTCTGTGTTGCTATTTATCCTGTCATTAAACTCCTTGTCCATATTGCTCAAGAAATGTGAAGGATACATCATTGGCTTACAGGAGGACAGAAATATGAATTTAACTCATAATTTCTTTGTGGATGACCTGAAATTCCATACCAAGAATATAAATGGTTAGAACGTTCTAAAAGGATATAGGAATGGAGTTTGACCAAGATAAATGTTCAAATATGATTGTAAAGCGGGGAAACCTACAACCCAACCTAGCAACATTTGAATCAATGGCCTAACTGTTTCACCAATATCTGACAAGGACTGCTACAGATACTTGGTGATAAATGAGAACATATCCTATAATGGTATTTGTTATAAGGAACGCGTAACCAGGGAATATTACACCCGATTAAGAAAAATATGGTCATCGGAACTCTCTGCGCACAATAAAACAGTGGCTCAAAATGTGTTTGCTGTGCCTGTCCTAACACTAAGGTTTGGAATACTCGAGTGAACGATAGACGAACTCCGAGCAATTGATGTTAAAACTCGAAAAATTCTAAACAACACCGGAAACTTCCAAATCAGCCTAACATCGGTCCAGACAGCATTTGAGTGTCGCATCATATCCCTCCGACAACATTTACAAACCTTCAAGCAAAGGAGTCCATCTACTAAGCATCTCTGTCTGCATGAGACAGATAAGATTATGAGACTTGGGAAGCAACTCCAGATATAATCAAAAACTCACACCCAGGGAAGTTGCCCAGCAATACTGCAGCGAATCCATGGATGAAAAACTGCATGCTTATCAGCAAAAAATCATGCATGTATATGTTGCCAGGAAGCTCCAGAATGAGAGTAATATAGATAAACAAAGTAGTCTATCTTGGACAAACAACCGCTATATTAGCCCCCATTTTGAAGAATATGCTTTTGCAATCCAAGAACAGAAAATCAACACAAAAAACCTGATTTCAAAAGAGATAGGGATGCAGACAAAACACCTAGATGTGACAACAATTGCAGACTGCAAAATTAACATCGAAGATGTCCCCCATGTCATAAGCAGCTGTCCAAAGGTGTCATCACGGTACTATCTGCCTATGAGGCATGATGTAGTGGCCAAAACACTGTACAATGCAATCCGTAGAAAAGACAGCCTCGACAATAAATATATTAAAAGTTACAGAAATGTGGATGGCATATGCAAACATAATAAGAAAGAGTACTGGTGGAATGTTCCAGTCAAAACCCCAATAAAATGCAAGAATAACAGACCAGATATAATAATATGGGATAGGGAAAAGAAGGCATGCACAGTAGTGGAAGTCAGCTGCCCAACAGATTTCAATATAATATTAAAGATTAGTGAAAAGGGGAATATCTATGTAGAACTAATGAGGAATCTGCAGATACTCCACCCCGACTATACCTTCATATTTATGCCTGTGATTATTGGGGCACTGGGGTATGCTAGTGACTGCCTCAGTGCAAATCTTGAGAAGCTGAGCTTCGCAGAAACAGAAAGAACACAACTAGTTAGAAAATTACAAGTACAATCCATTAATGGAACAGTAAAAATATGTAAAACATTCCAAACATTCTGCATCTAATAACTCCATGTACACATGTACAGATACTAAGCATATACACATGCACACATATCTGAAAACATACACCTCCACACATACAATAACATCCACACCTGTACACACATGCATGCATGTATGAAGACATGCATACATATCTACCTAGTAGAGAATGACTCCCCTCCTATTGACATGGGAATCCCCCTCTTCTGAAACCCTCCCTCCTGGCTCAGAAGCACCATGGGTCCAGTGGAAGACACTCAACCACCTGAGAACAGGAATGGGGCGATCGAAAGCTGCTATGGCCAGATGGGGCTACAAGACCGGCCCAACCATCTGCTAATGCGGAGAGGAGGACCATACGATGCAGCACTGCCTTGTTTGCCCTCTACTATCCAACCAATGCAGCTTAAAAGATGTCGCAGAATTTAATAATAATGCAAAAGACTGTGTAAAGAAATGGGAAACTGACATATAACCACATACTTCGAAGATACGAAAAGAAGAAGAATCTACCTAGTTGATGTTGTGTAAATTCCAATGAGAGAGTCTTGTATTTATGTTAGAAAACGACTCTCTCTCTCTATCGGTAAAAGTTTGTGAAATTATGAAACCAGAAGAACATACAAACATATATGATGTTTGGGTATCAGCATATGTGTATCGAATGGCGTCGAGTCGGCAGAGTCGTTAGGACGTCGGATAGAATGCTTTGCAGTATTCGTTTCGGCTCTCTACTTTCTGAGTTCAAATCCCACCGAGATCAACTTTGCCTTTCATCCATTCGAGATCGATAAAAACGTATCAGACTACGACTGGAGTCGATTCTATATATCTCTCTCACTTCCATTCTCTCACTTTCTCTTTCTCTGGAAGGAATTTACTGTATTCTGAACTCAAGAGGAGATGGTCTCCATATGGCACATAGTATATCAGGCTGAACCTCCCCGAGAATTACTTGAAGTGGTACGTGCGTTTGTGGAATATTTAGCTAAATACATGATCTAAACGTTTTGTTGATTGATTTTACTTACACACACACACATATATATATATATATATATATATATATATATATATATATATATATATATATATATATCATGCATACATACATGCATACATATATACACACACACACACACACACACACACACACACATATATATATATAGAGAGAGAGATATGTGTGTGTGTGTGTGTGTGTGTGTGTGTGTGTGTGTGTGTGTGTGTGTGTGAACAGTATACGGAAGACTTACAACAGACGATGAGATTCAATGAAGATCTATATGAGTTTCATGCTTAATATAGTAAGAATAGTCTTAACGTTCCGGGCGCTAGTCCTTCATCAGAATATAGAATAATAAATTAGAGAAGAAATAGAAAGATAGAGGAGAGTGAGCAAGGGCAGAAACGAAACAAATTTCTTCTAGAAAATGCAGGTCTGTTCATTTCGCCATCTCTTGGCGTAAAATCAATATATATTAAGCGTAAAATCAATATATAACTTCATTGAATCTCATCGTCTGTTGTATACTTTTCGAATACTTATATATCAACGGTTACGTGGACACCTCAAATCCGTTGGATAGGTACTTTAGATCTTCACTGTGGAATTAGATTTACTCTGACTCAACGTAAACTTCCGCCTGGACATTTCTTCGGATCATCGGATTTTCATTGCTTTTTGTATATATATATATATATGTGTGTGTGTGTGTGTGTGTGTGTGTGTGTGTGTGTGTGTGTGTGTGTGTGTGTGTGTGTGTGTGTGACAGAGAGACACACACGCGCGCGCGCGCACATACACACAAATATATATACACACACACACATATATATATATGTCTGTCTATTTGTCCGTCTGTCTGAGTGTGTGTCTGTGTGGGAATTTGCATGTGTGCAGAATTTTAGGTCCAGTAAGGTTGCAACTTGCACAACAACATGCAAACCGAAATATATTTAAGCAGTAGCAAATTAATTTATACTATGTTTTATTCATAAAAAAAACTATCTATCACTTCACTGTAGACACAGCCATTAAGATCGAAAACAAAAGAAATAGCTAGAGCATTTCATGCCTATTCCCATGTGAAATTTCTTCCGCTTCCCACATATATCTCAATGGTATGTAAGGGTGTTGAAGTAGATACTGGCTGGGGTGTATTAGAAGCTCATATTTCAGAGGTTTTAGCTTTTTTTGTCTTTTTTTACATCTTTGATTTCAGGTAAACAGGTTAATAATCTCGTGTTCTCTCACTCTCTCTCCTTTTCTCTCGTTTTATATATATATATATATATATATATATATATATGTGTGTGTGTGTGTGTGTGTGTGTTTGTGTGTGTGTATTTGTGTGTGTATGCGTGACAGACATATATATATATATATATACATTTGTATATACCTATATATGCACACACATATAAATACACATACATATATATATATATACTAGCAGTGGTACCCAGCGTTGCACGGGATAAGATATTGTGAAATATATAACCGCCTTAGTTAAGCTTAGTATTACCACAACCACGGCTGGCAAAGAAGTAAGGGTCTGGTGGTACGTAAGTAAGCAACACTGTGGCTTAAAACGTGAGGAAGAAGTTGTGTGCACTTACCAACTGTTTGGGGAATGAGTGTTAGATTTGTCTTGAGCAAGGGTGGCAGAATAACCGGAGGCAGCAGATAGCCAGAGATACAGACAGATATTATAAGGGCGCGTTCAAATCCCGCCGAGGTTAACTTTGCCTTTCATCCTTACGGGGTCGATAAAATAAAGTACCAGTAATGCACTGGGATAATTGCTGGCCTTGTGCCAAATATAGAAACAATTATAAGGGCGCGTTCTGGACGTAGAGCGAATTGTAGGAAGTGACGTAATGCAGACAGCCAGACATACAGTCAGATATTATAAGAGCGCGACGTTATATGTATGTATCTATCTAAAAAGAGAAAGACTAAGAATTATAGAGAGAGATCGCTAAATCGCCTAATGCGGTCCCTTGGGCATTGAAAATTTGAAATTTTTTTTTTACTCAGAACACTCCCTGAAACATAAGTATTACATGTGTAAAGTTTGAAAACAGTCGGTTGGGTGTTTCTCTAGTTTTAGGGATTCAAACTCACACACATACAGACAGACATCCTCAGTTATATATATATATATATATATATATATATATATATATATATATATATATATCAAAATTGGTGCTTTGAATAGCGATATATATATATGAATGTATATATAGTGTATTTTGCAATACACTGTATGCTTAATTAAAAGCATTTCGAAGACCTTATGCTATTGTTTTAGATTAGTGACAGTCTCACTTACTTTAATTTTCAGCAAACAGGGGAGATAAAGCTGACAGAGCTCTGTTTCGCATTTTTTTTTTATGCTTATCAAAGCTAACTACTCCTCCTGTTTGCTGAAAATCATGAATGTTTGATTCTTACAGAATTCAAGTAATAATCAGGAACTGATTATACAGAGCGGTTGCCGGTCAAGTAGAAATAGTTCAGTAGACAAGTAGACTAGTCCAGAAATAGCCGTCAAAACGGCTTGAGTTCTGCCGTCGGGGTTAAACATTTTCCTATATATATATATATAAATATATATATATATACTGAGATATCCACGGTAAGTTGTGGAGTCTAGTCTGCATGAAGAACTCAATGTAATCCATATGTTGAAAATGTTGTAGGTTAAAATAAATCCCGGAAAACAATAAAACATTAAAAGGAAAACAGAGTCATGATATAAGTTAAAACAATGAAATAAAAAATCAATTCATTAGAAAGCCCACACTTCAACCTGAAGGACCATAAATCTGACTTTAATTCGAACCCATCTATTAGACTGATATGCCCATCAAAATCTGATATCAGCAAGAAAATTATTGATCGAATCATTCCGCAAATTAGAAAATGTGTAACACTCCATTATGGGATAACACTTCCTAAGTTATTGAATGGTTCACTAGCATCAATTCGACATATATTCTCACTATTCTTCGATTTCTCCAATTCTTTTAAACAAAGCACTGACCTTCGCCAGAAATAGATCGGATTTATCTACTGAGGAAATCAACATCATAACTCACGCTAGAAAAACCTTACTAAACTT
The DNA here is from genome assembly GCA_964016885.1 of Eledone cirrhosa. Classification (NCBI taxonomy): domain Eukaryota; kingdom Metazoa; phylum Mollusca; class Cephalopoda; order Octopoda; family Eledonidae; genus Eledone; species Eledone cirrhosa. The sequence continues at coordinate 144,487,000 of OZ024741.1, read as the reverse complement.
CCAAGAAGAACACTGGACAAGAAACACATATAACAACTTATTAGATATTACGATGGGATCCATGGACTCTTCTCAAGTTACAGACCTCGTTGGACTATTTCTCCTCTATAATATTCATTCCTCTTTTCCCCACCTCAAAGGTGGTCTTTATCGGGATGATTGTCTATTGTTATCTAACAATCTTAGCAATTCCAATATAGAGAAAAACAAAAAACAAATTAGAAAATTTCTCAAGGACTACTACAACCTTAACATCACCTTTGAAAACACTTCAAAGTAGCTAATTTCCTTGACGTTACCTTAGACCTCTCTACGAATATTTATCAACCTTGCCACAAACCCAACCAGAATCTACACTATGTACATTCACGCTCTAACCACCCTGGCTCTATACTCAAAAACTTAGTATATAACATATCTCGTAGACTTTCTAAATTATCTTCCAATGAAGATATATTTTATAATAATGCACCTTTCTACAACGAGGCTTTAACTAGAAGTGGATATAAAGAAAAAATCTCATATATCCCCAACACTACTATGGACCAAAATATAAAACCTAGCAAAATACCATTGAAACAAATACCTAAAGTTATACAAATACCTAAAGTTATTCCTGTTACATCAAACAACCGAAAAACCACAACAACTATTACTACACGATCTATGACCATGTATATATGAATACCAAGCATTCAAAATCTCATAATCTACCCAATAATAACACCAAATACAACCACGGTAGTTTACCAAATTCCACAAATACGGATACTAACCATAGGAACTATTCTAGAACACAGCACAATAATATAAGTGGTAATAAGAACTTAACTAAAAACCGCAAAAGAAACATAACATGGTACAACGCACCCTTCAACCTGCAAACTATTGGACAAATCCCAAAAATATTCTTCGAAATTCTACATAAACATTTTCCACCAAACCACAGATACCACCAAATATTTAATAGATATACTGTTAAATTCTCATACTCTACATCAAACAATCTCCAGCAAAAAATAAGCAACTACAACATTTATAAATTTAAAAATAATATGACCACACCACCACAACATAATTTAAATAGGATTGCACCTTTTAAAAGGACAAATAATAAAATCCTTCAACCTGGAAAACACAACCACCCAAATCACCAACACAAAAACAACAGAACACAAAATCACAATACAACCCTAGCACTAAAACACCCACAAAGCAACCTTCATTCTCCCGCTAACATTAATTACAATATAAATAGCTCAAGGATTATTGAGAATGGTATAGGTACCCACAACAACCATCTTACGTATGGTTGTAATTGCAGAAATAGAAGCATTTGCCCCTTAAATGGCAACTGTTTGATTAATGATGTAATATATAAATGCACTGTGTCTATAACTGACTCCAATAAAACATATATAGGATCTACATCAAACACATTTAAGAAAAGACTTTACGCACACTCTAGTAGTTTTAACAATACTAAACTAGCTAACACCACATCTTTAGCTGAAGCAGTAAATAACTATAAAAAGAAAAAAATAGATTTCAAGCTATCGTGGAACACCATTCTACAAAGAGCTCCATATCTTGGAAACAGGAGAGAATGCAGGTTATGTTCAGGTGAGATCTTGGAAATTACTAAATCTAAGGACGATTTATTGAATAAAAGACAGGAACTGATTATAGTTTGTAATCACCGTATACGAAAAACATTTAAATACTATAAACCTAATTAAATATTCTAAATAGCAACTCACTATAATTCTATATAGCGTAACATTTGTTAGTATCCCTTTCCCCTAATTATACGCATTCGTGCTTGTTTCTTACCTTTTAATATTTTAGCTTCCTTAGATTTATGCGTTAATGACTAAGGGCAATAAGGTACACAACCACCCGTAATTGCATGAGTAAATATGTATCTATGTATGTATGATATGGGAATATATATATATATATATATATATATATATATATATATATATATGTGTGTGTGTGTGTGTGTGTGTGTGTGTGTGTGTGTGTGTGTGTGTGTGTGTGTGTGTGTGTGTGTGTGTGTGTGTGTGTGTGCGAGTATATGTGTATATATGCGAGTATATGTGTATGAGTGTTTATGTGTGTGTGTATATGTATGTGTGTGTACATACATATATATATGTGTGTATAGGTGTGTATATGTAAATATATATATGGATATATGTGTATATGATTGTGTGCACATGTGTAGATGTATGTATATGTTTACATCTATTTATGCGTATGTATATTTTTAATTGAGTATCAATATAACTATACCTCTATCTATAATGTGGGTATATACACTTTGTGATCTATGAAATTTATGCGTTTTGACTATGTCAACATGTATTTATCTGGGTTTGATTATTTATACATAGACATACTTGAAAGTATTTTAAGGCGTATCATACGCTATATTATACTAAGTACAATTTACCACACCGTACTATATTGTTATATTATGTGGATTGGCAGTATCGGTAGAGGGTCGGACGCCATGCTTTGACGCATAGAGTTACGGCCCTTGCCATTCTGAGTTCAAATCCCACCGAGGTTAACTTTGCCTTTCATCCTTACGGGGTCGATAAAATAAAGTACCAGTAATTCACTGGGTAATTGCTGGCCTTGTGCCTAAAGTAGAAACAATTATCTTATTATAATTTTCATCTTTTAATATACTATCTTTCCTAGCCATGACCTTAATTTATATTCACCTAAAAACTCCATACAACACAACACAACATTTAATTTTTACATTCCCTTTAAACTTTACTATACCATATACATTCAACTATCAATTTGATAATCCCTTTCTACCTAATAGATTTTTTTATGGCAATTCTATTATTAACACCATTCAACCATTCCTTTCAAAGGGTCCTGACCTCAACTAAAATGAATTATTTTTCTTTTTAACATCATATAGAAAAAAACAATCTGATTGGTTTGTTCTTCAGCTACCTCCAACTAAGGTCATAGAACTAAACATAATACTAATTTACTACTAATTTTGAATAAAATTATTATTGCTTTTGACAACAGCTGGTGATATGCATGTAAGTAAATATTCTCCTTATCTGATATTTTGTAACTAACCTTACATAGATCGATAACGAAGTATAGTTTCGATGTATTATGATCACCTAGAAACGATCGTAAAGCAGTGAAGTATATTTCTAATGACTTGATTTTTTATTTCATTGTTTTAACTTATATATATATATAGGAAAATGTTTATATATATATATATATATATATATATATATATATATATATATATATATATATATATATATATACATACATATACATGTATATATACATATATATATATACAAACACATATATACAAATAGATACATCTTGCTTTCTCCTCCTCATCTCTTTTTCTTTCTTTCTCTCTCTCTCTCTCCCTCTCTCTCTCTCTCTTTATATATATATAAGAAAGAGAGCGAGAGAAAGAGGGAAAGGTAGACATTCAGACAAGCAGATATTTCTTGTTAAGAGAGAGGGGGGAGAGAAAGAAAACACGAGAAAGAGAGTTACATCCCTCGTAAAATAAATAAATAAAAGAGGAAGTAAAATAGGCCACGAGGTCTGTCATTGGTGAAATATTTCCCATTATATATGTGTGTGTGTGTGTGTGTGTGTGTGTGTATACGTATTAAAGCTACTATATACATTCATACTGTTTCACACACAATTGCACACACATATACACACACATATACATACACATATACACACTCAAAACAAACAAGTACACATTACATCACATCGAATCTCATACACCTATATAGATCCCATTAACATAATTCTGAAGTAATGTTTCTTTATTACGCAGGTGGATTGATACTCTTACTTCTTGTCTTACCTTTTCATGCTTAAAGAAACATTCTCGCTCCAGTTATGAAACTTGAGAACAATTGTTTTTAAAGAAGGCCAGTGAGAACGACACAAACAAACCTCTTATCACCATTATCAAATATACGTTAAGTTTAAAAATTGTGAACAAACTCTATCTCTCTCCATTAAACGCATACACACACAAACAACACACGCGGGCGCGCGCCCACTCACACACATACACATTAGTTTAGTATATATCATATATAACGTATACTGTCTAACATACTTTCCCCAATCCCTGTTCTTATATAATTGTATTTGTACACACCAGCACACCCTGTAAACCTATTTTCGTAACACGTTTTGTATGCATGAATGAGCCTAGTGGCAAATAAATAAAACAACATTCTTTCTTCTTCTCATTCTTCTTCCACTTATTATTGCTACGACCAATTAGCTAGATGACCAGAATCGTTGGTAACACTTAGTTACGGCAGTTTACGTTGTGAGTTCAAACCCAGCCGAGGTTAACTATACTCTTCATCTTCCCAGGCTCCATAAATGCCACTCAAGTACTGGGGTCGACGTAATCGACTTCCACCCTCCCCAAATTTCTGGTAATGTGATAAAACTTAGAAACTGCTGCTACTACTACTACTACTACTACTACTACTACTACTACTACTACTAATACTACTACTACTACTACCACTTATTGATTTATTAATCCCACGTACGAGAGTGAACATAGTCAACTGATTAACCGCTCAATGACGAAAGGTATCCATCAAAAGGAGAGGGAGATCAGTGCCATTGATTTGGGGTTAAGAAATATTGGATTATATCGACCACGTTACACAGCTGGTATTTATTTGATCGAACTCCCAAAAAGATGAAAGGAGAAATCGACGCTGGCGTGATTTTAACTCAGAAGGCAAAGGACCGAAAGTTAATGAGGCAAGGCATTCCACCTCAGCACTATTTTCACCCTCAAGCATTATTTTTTTTTTTAAATAAAATCTCAATGCAAAAGCTGTGTTTTTATTGCATAGATTTCATAACAAAATATTATTCTTATCGTCTCTTTACATTTTACATGTAACAAGATATTTAATTTTCAAAAGATAAAGAAATATGAAAAAGAAGACTACATGAATGAATGACTATGAAATAATTAGAAAAACACTACAAATATTTACAAGCGGAAAAGGAAGGGAAAAACAAGAGCTCTAGAGCCATAGAATAATGGGAAGGAGAAGAGGAGAGGGTGATGAGTTCTGAGCCTAGGGCGCGATGGTGTTGGGGCTGCGCCTCGTAGACAAGTCTGCAAAATGTTATCGTTCAGTAAAGAGAAGAAAGACAGTGTCCATGATCCTTCGAGTGTCTCAGAAAATAGTGTAAGGAAAAGAGGAGCTTATTTTTGGCCAAATACCTGTCCCTGTGTAAAGATGCTTGGCTTTGGGTGTTCAGCTCACGATCTTTAGGTCGTGAATTCGATTACTGGCGGTACGTTGTATCCTTGAGCAAGACTACTTTATTTCACATTCTTCCAATCCAATCAGCCCGAAAATAATGTGTTGCACCTGTAATTCAAAGGGCTACCATTGTCTCGCGCTGTGCCACGCTACATTTCTATCAGAACTACGTTAAGGATACACGTATCTGCTGAAAGCTCAGTCGCTTGAACGTTAATTTTCCGAGCATGTTGTTCCGTTGATCGAGCAGCTAGAACACTCGTAGTCGGAACCGACAGAGGTCCAATACATACGCATACACACACACACACATACACACACACACACACACACATACCTTGAAGGCACGCAACAAAGTACTCCGCTAAAGGCACTCAATGAATATCGAGCAGGATGTTATAATTGAAGATTAAAATGGTGCTTTCTCTTAGCCTTGATATTGGCTGTTTAGTCGTGTGCAATGTTATATAACGAAATAGTACATTAGCAAAATTACTTTACTTCTCGTATTTGCATGCTTAAATGTGAACTTGGTAATTCTGTTAAAAGCAAATCGACAATCGGTCTAAAAATACAATATATCATTACTAAACTAAATACTAATGTTTATTTTTATTTAGTTCATTTTTAAAAACTATTTTGTTTGTGTACTTATATATATATATATATATATATATATATATATATATATATATATATATATATATATATATATATATATATATGTAGATAAATCTACCAAAATGTACGGTAGTGTCCAATCCGTATGAAGAACTCAATGTAATCCGAATATCATGAAAAGAGAAGATGTATTCAAAAAATTTTTTCGGTGAAAAATAACGGAAAACAGAGTCAAGATATTATGGTTAGTTTGATGTACTGGTGGTATACTCATATTATGGTTAGTTTGATGTACTGGTGGTATACCATCAAATTTTAAATAGATCAACGGTTAAATTCTCCTACTAAAAAACCAAAAACATAAAACAAAATATAAGTGCCTACAATGCATATACATGTAAAAAAAACCATGAGTATACCACCAGTACATCAAACTAACCATAATATCACCTCTGATACAGGATTCACGAAAAGTTGTAACTGTAGAAACAAAGCAAACTGCCCATTAAAAGGAAATTGCCTTGTTAATAACATAGTATATAAATGTAAAGTTAACACTAAGGACTCAATTATTCATATATAGGAGCTGCCTCTAACCAATTTAAAGTAAGATTTAATACCCACAAACATAGTTTTATAAATGCCGCATTAGCTAATACATCTCTAGCTAAAATATTTAATAATTATAGAAAGAGGAATATAGATTATGACCTGACCTGGAGTGTGCTCAAAAGGGCCACCCCTTATCAAAATAATAGATATGAATGTAGATTGTGTTCCTAAGAACTTTTTGAAATAATGAAATCTAAGGATATCCTATTAAATAAGCGACAGGAATTAATAATATCGTGTAATCATAAACTGAGAAAAACCTTTAAATATTATAAACCTAATTAATATACATTTTAGAAATTAATATAAAAACTTTTTTTAATTTAGTTAACCTATAATTAATATTCTACTACTGATGAACTACATAATTTTACTTTCCTTCTTACAACTATCTTTTCCTAAAATTGATACCATTAAGTAAAGATATATAATGTTTTAATTTCAGGTTATGATTCTATGTTCCTTGAAATCTCTATATATTTATTATTTCTCACTAATAAATTTAACTCCCCCACCCCCAATAATTATATATATATATATATATATATATATATATATATATATATATATATATATTCTTTTTATATATTTTTTTAATTTCCCCTCGTCTTTAACAGCACTCTTCAATTACATCTAACTCTTATTTATCATATCTATATGCATTAATATAATTTTATCAATATAAATATACCCATCAATTAAATTAATTTATATTCTTTTCATAGATGTAAATTCCATATATATTTTTTTCACTAACACTTTTATCGTAAAATTTTAGTCTCCTTAGATATTTACATTGGCATTATTCTTTTATAACAGCAACTTTTCGTGTACTTTTTACTGACCTAACCTATTTTCACCCCTAAAATAACCTTTTCATTTTTCATACTCCTTCCATTCAAAACTGAAATCTGCCTTCTTCTACCCCTAAAATAAACTTCCATTACTACTATTTTACCATTTGGCCAATTATTACCTTTCTATTGGTCAATTCAAAACCTGTTCCCAAACAGATCTACTATATTAAATCTTTGTTGGTTTTATTCAATGAACAAATATAATTATTTCTGAGGTCAGCATATGACCTATTTTCATCCCTAAAATAATCTTTCTTTCATAATATTCTTTCCATCCAAAACTGAAATCTACCTTCCTCTACCCATAAATTAAGGTTCTTTTCCTACTATTTTACCATCTTGACCTTCACTACCTTTCTATTGGTCAATTCAAAACCTGTTCCCAAACAGACCTATTGTATTAAATCTTTGTTGGTTTTTTTTAATAAACAAATATCATTATTTCTGAAGACAGCATATATATGTGTAGGTATGTATATTCCCTCTGATAGTTTGTAAAAATTTTACATAGATCTGTAGGATATGCATACCAACACTAACATATATATCCTAGAAACGATCGTAAAATGATGAATTTTTTAATATAAGGAACTGTTTCTTTGTTTATTCATTATTTTATTAATTTATATATATATATATATATATATATATATATATATATATTAATAGGGAGACAACGCAGGCTTTGTTTACAAATGGCTAGCGAATTTGAAAATTAGTAGTAACATTCAGAGGGCTTTTTTAATTCCAGAGCCTCGCGAGATGGAATGGCTCTTCCAGCGCATCTCCCTTATCATTCTCCTAGGAAACGCCTTCTCCATTCTGTCCGCTGGGACTGTGGGTCAGCCAACACATGGGACCCCATTTGCTCACTATACAGAGAGATGGGGGCGATGACGGTGGGAGTTCGGCTCTTCTGTGTTCGGAAACATCGCACCTGTCAAGAGTGTATATTGATGTACAATTTCGGGACTACACAAATGCAAGATTATATACAGGTTACGAATTGCTACTCAACCGCTTACACAGCTTTTTCTCTCTCTGTTTCTCTTTATATATTTCTAATCTACGTGAACTTGCTTTATATTTTACATATATTTGTAGATTGTTTCATGTAATTCATCCAGATTTTGTTCTATATTAAATAAATTAGTTAAATTAGTTATAAAGTCTTTAAATACAGAAAGTTATCAAAATAGAACACAGCTTCATCACTAACAGACTAATTCTACTTAGTCAAATAGGGCATAAGCACATGTTACTACCTAATATATATATATGTATACATATGTATGTATATATATATATAGGAAAAACTATGACCCCGACGGCAGAGCTCAAGCCGTTTCGACAACTATTTCTGGACTAAATTAGAATTTTTAGCCTGGTAAATAAAAATAGCCGAACTTATCAAGGGGTACTTCCTTATATAGGAAGATTGTAGTTGTCAAGGGGATTGGTCAAAAATTTGTTGTAAACACAAATAAATCTATCATAGCATTTGGTGGGAGGTAGGGGTGGCTGAACTTGCCGGTAGAACAATGGGGGAGTGATTAAAGCCAGTCAGGCGTTGAAAGTGAAATCTATACAGCAGATTCTAAGGATAGTGTATGAAAAGTCGAAAAATTGTTCTGGAGAAGAGGGGGAGGGGAGTTTAAAGAATAGGTAAGTCAAGCGGGAGGAGACAATGAAAATAAAAAAATATATTTATAAAAAATTAGATAGTGAGAAATGAATAAAAAAGAAATAAACATTTTTTTTATTCATTTCTCTCTCTCTCTCTCTCTCTCTCTCTCTCTCTCTCTCTATATATATATATATATATATATATATATATATATATATATATATATATATATATATATATATATATGAAAAACATGGGGAGAAGAATACTGCATGGTTGCACATGGAATACATATTATAAAATAGTCTCTCATCAGTGATTTGCCAACGATCATTGGTATTTCATCGCATTAAAAATCATATACCTCAGGTTGGTGCGAGCAATAACTAAAATAAGCTATTGGGACAAGTGAAACGCGTAAAGCGAGTGAGACAAGTATGTATATATAGGAAAATGTATGACCCTGACGGCAGAGCTCAAACCGTTTCGACGGCTATTTCTGGACTGAAATAGCCGTCGAAACGGTTTGAGCTCTGCCGTCGGGGTCATACATTTTCCTATTACCCACTCTACTACCCTAACTATTGAGTACTCTGGTGCGTTATGCATATGGTTCCTTACCACAACTCCTTCGTTATATATATATATATATATATATATATATATATATATATATATATATATATATATATACATATATATATATATATATAAGAATCAGGACCCCGACGGCTGAGCTCCGGCCCTTTCGACAGCTAGATCCGAACTGTTCGGATCTAGCTGCCGAAACGGCCGGAGCTCAGCCGTCGGGGTCCTGATTCTTTTCCTATTACCCACTCTACTACTCTAAGTATCGAGTACTCTGGTGCGTTATGCCACCGATGTTGTCTAAGGGAAAGGCAAAGGCTAATGCAGCTTGGCACCAGTGACATCGCAAATCATTTCACATATATATATCTATATATGTAGAAGTTATATTTAATTTGTTGGGAGCTTCCAACCGACATGGTTGCATTCTTTAAGGGTATGTCAATATTTGTTTATAAAACTGATCTATATTATATTTTATCTGATGAAAGCGCACCATAATATATATATATATATATATATATATATATATATATATATATATATATATATATATATATATATATATATATATATATATATATATATATATATATATATATATATATATATATATATATATATATATATATATATATATATATATATATATATATATATATATATATATATATATATATATATATATATATATATATATATATATATATATATATTTATATATATATATATATACACACACACACTAACATAATACGCATTAAAGGCGCGTGGCTTAGTGGTTTGAGCATTGGGCTTGCAATCGGAAGTTTGTGAGTTCGGATTTTATTTTACGTTGCTCCAGTTTACTCCGCTAGGTAGATAGATAGATAGTGCGATAAACAAATGTTTTTATTGTCCAAAGATGGCTAGCTATAGATACCAACTATTTGGACCAATGATCATCTTGCCAATACTGAGAGAGACAGAGAGAGATTATGAAGATATAAAATCACCAAACAGATCAACTTGATTTTGACGTGGCACTCGCGTTTTATTATAAAGATAAATGTATGTATATATAAGCGGAGGATGCAATAGGGTGATTCGGACGAGATATTTTCATTTTCTCATTTCGAGGTATATTGTTAATGATACGAGAGAGAGGCGGGGGTACAGAGAGGCAGTCATGGAAACAGGCAGACAAACAGACAGACAGAACGAAGAGAGAGAAGGAGAAAGATAGAGGTTTCAACAGGAATAAAATTCTATATGAAGAAACTGAAAAGGAAAGTAAGTGAAACACAAGAGATTTCATAAAATAAGGAATTAACTCGTTTAAAGAACACTCTGGATGTCTTAAATGTCTGGGATAATTACTGATGACACCCAATCTCTAATTTTCTGTGGAAGATCCAGTTTTCAACTCCAAAGAAATTTACTGTAATGAAATTATTCTCTTTGGAATAAAATTGTTTGACAATGTAGGGGAATGCTCTCCGATATGCTGAACTCCGGATACAAATTACTTTATGGTCTCAGTGAACAAAATAGAGAAAGTGTTATCTGAGAGGATAGCAATGGAGACACATTGAAATAGCCATCCCAACTGGTGGGGCTCACTGCTCTAGGTGGCCAACTCCGCCCTGATAGCAGTGAATAGGGAGGTGGTTAGAGGATGAAGATTCTAAGTTTAAATTTAATTTCATCAAATTAATTGTGACACGCTTTACCATTCTTGTTGTCTTAAATAATAATGGAAATAATAATGACGGAGAGACTATAATAATCGGTATAAAAGCTTTTCATTTGGAATAATGACCAAATCTAATAATCTTTTTCTGATATCCAAATATATCTAGATGTTGAAATATTCTATTTTTATAGTATAGTGTATTTGTTTTCGTAGGTATTTTTCTGTGTAAAAAGAGTGTGTGTGTGTGTGAGAGACAGAGTGTGTGTGTGTATGAGCGAGAGTGTGTGTGTGCGTTCGTGCGTGTGTGTGTGTGTGTGTATGTGCGCGCACGCGTGTGTATCGGAGTATTTGGGGAATGTGCGTGTGTGAAAGAGAAAGTATATGTGAGTGTATTTGAAAGCGAAAGAGAAATGAAGAGGAAGAAAGACTGTATATGTGTGTGTGAGAGGAAGAATGTGTGTATCTGTAAGAGAGAGGGTGCGTGTGAGAGAGAAAGTGTGTGCGTGTGTGTGTATGAGAAAAAGAGGGAGAGAGAGCCTGTTTGTATAAGAGAGAGAAATAAAGTATGAGGAAGAGAGAGTGTGTACGTGTCTATGCTTGTGTGCATGAGAGTGTATGTGAATATGTGTTTGTGTGCATAAAGTATTCGATATACTGACTCGTGGAATAAGGGTTCGCGTGACATTACTGACATTTCACTACGTATTATAGGGCAAAACAATTATTTTTATATTGTTTCAGTTTACTAAATCGTAGAGAATAGATAGCAAGTTGTTTCTGTTGTGGAGAAGAGACAACTTACAACCTCCTATCCAAGTGCAAATTTATCTCTCATCTTTTAAACATTGGTGAAAAACTAAGAAAACCTACAAACTCTATAAATTCTTTGCAATTATAAGCTCTCTCTCGTATACACACACACACACACACACACACACATATATATATATATATATATATATATATATATATATATATATATATATATATATATATATGTCCAGGGGGTGTAACGCGGAGTTATTGTAGAATAATGAGCACTCGAGGAGCACTCGATGTTTAGGTCCGACGAGCTTTTGATTCCAGAATCGGGCTAGATCGAGACAGATGAACCTTGAGCTGATCAGTAGCGAAACGCGCGTTACAAACCAATAAACGTAATGAAGGAGTAACCATCCGTCCTTATATTATTATGTTGGGGGCGTGTGTGTGTGCATGTATGTGTGAGTCCCGGGTTCAATCGGGGGTAACCTTAGTAAGTAAGTTACTCAATACATTAGTAGAGCGGATACAACAAATTTAATATAGAAATGGCTTCTACAGAACTAGAACTATTTCATTTGAAGGAAATCATCAGGAATGAATGAAACAGTTCTAGTTCTATAGAAGACATTCCTATATTAAATTTTGTTATATATATATATATGTATATATATATATATATATATATATATAGGAACGAGTAGGACCCCGACGGCTGAGCTCAAGCCGTTTCGACCACGGTTGAAACGGCTTGAGCTCAGCCGTCGGGGTCCTACTCGTTCCTATTACACACTCTACTACCCTAAGTATTGAGTACTTTGGTGCGTTATGGTCCATCTGGTTCCTTACCACATTTCCTTCGTTATATATATATATATATATATATATATATATATATATATATATATATATATATATATCCAAAATTAAATTAAGGGTTGTCATGTCTGAGAGACATGCGCCATATCCACTGCAGAATAAGCTCAAAGATTCCAATGAATAGATCCGAGCATTTCATATCAACTAGAAATAGATTGACATATACATATATACAAAATAAACATATGGAACAATCACAGGGAATAATTTGTAAAGTATGTAAGTACACATAGCTATGTAGGTAACCAATTAAAGTTTAACTAGAACTTCAAATATACATACCTTTTAAAATGATTAATCTCCTTTGTATATATTTTTTTAAATAAAAAATATATTTCACCAATTAATCAGTAAATCACAGTAGTCAAATCCTGGATGGTCACCAAAGGAGAAGATACAACTATCTGCGTTTACAAAGCAAATGAAAATCTGTGAATGACTAGAAACACCTGTTGCATTTTCTAGCTGTCGATAATCCTATTCACGCCACTGGGATGACACTGTGCGATGTGTGTATTTTTTTTAAAATGCAACACGTGTTTCGAGTCATTCGCAGATTTGCATTTGCTTTGTAAACGCAGATAGTTGTATCTTCTCCTTTGGTGACCATCCAGGATTTGACTACTGTGATTTACTGATTAATTGGTGAAATATATTTTTTATTTAAAGAAATATATACAAAGAAGATTAATCATTTTAAAAGGTATCTATATTTGAAGTTCTACTTAAACTTTAATTGGTTACCTACCTAGCTATGTGTGCTTACATACTGATGTCGTCAATGATAAGACCATATAAGTCGAGTAAAAATACACCTAAGGACAGAAAACAATGACCAGTGATCGCTATGGAGGGATGGAAAGTTGCGAGGTGGGTGAAATGTAGATGAAACGTACAGATAATTGAGAGAGGAGTGTTTTCGGGATGAAAGAAGTATATGAGTGGTTGTGTGCATTGGAATCACTAAGCCAAATATAAGTTGCGCTAAATGTTATCGATGTATCGATGTGGCACGAGAAATAGTGATACAATGTCTGATAGCTGGAAACATTTGGAAATCATAAGCAGTTACCTACTACATTACCTCAGGATCTATCAAACTGGGATTTCCAATACCTGTACGTTGTACTGAATCTCGAGACAGGTCTTTTCGGTGGCAAGCCATGTACAAATACCAACATCAGTATAAATAAACCATTTGTTACTAGTAATACGTTATCAACCTTTATGTCCCGAATCAGAGTAATTAGAAATCTTTAGTTTTAACAAAGTCTAGAAGATAAAATGGGGTGGTGAGGAGGGTGGATTCCGCGTAGGTCCAGACACCGTCATTACGAAAGAGGAGGGACCAAACAATGTAGTTTGGACAGCAGAAAGAGGTTAGTAATATAGAGGAGGAATAGTATATGTAAATTATTATAACTCTGTAGGTGATGAATAAAGTCAATTTGGGAATGACGCTCGCCGCTATTAGCATAGATGCTTTCCATTTCCACGCTGAAGTATATTTCATCTGCTCACAAACTTGTGGGCAATTTCCTAATGAATGACATATGTAATACGCATATTTCAGACCATATTTTGACGAGTGTTAATTTAAAGAATGACTGTTACCGACCCCACGTGGAGCTCGGCAAGGGAGGCAACCCTTATTTTAGGCGAATGAATTCAGTTGTGTATATTATTGCAAGAGTGCAAAACATCACAAATCGAATAAAGCTCTCAACAGAATGGTTATAAGTTAAAATAAGCTATTCATCAGTCAATAGAATCAACTAAAAAAAATCAAGAAAATTAACTGGTCAATAGGTAGACTATGTATATATATATATATATATATATATATATAGGAACGAGTAGGACCCCGACGGCTGAGCTCACGCCGTTTCGACGGCTAATTCTGAGTCCAGAATTAGCCGTCGAAACGGCTTGAGCTCAGCCGTCGGGGTTCTACTCGCTCCTATTACCCACTCTACTACCCTAAATATTGAGTACTTTGGTGCGTTATGGTCCACCTGGTTCCTTACCACATTTCCTTCGTTATATATATATATATATATATATATATATATATATATATATATATATATATATATATATATATATATATATATATATATATATATCACTTTGTGTCACTTTTGAGCTGACTTTTGGGATGCTCCCATACAGCTCTGAGTTTTTCATCCTCAGTGTATACTGATTAATGTTCAGAGCCATCCTCAGCATTCTCGTGTAGCACCCATCAACCATCTGAGTGAGTCTCTTGGTCAGTGTCCAAGTCTCAGACCCATACAGCAGCACAGACTCCACTACAGCAATGAAGAGGCGGATTTTCAGGTCTCTACGAAGGTCCGACTTCCACACCGATCTCAAGCTGTGACACGCCGCCCAGGCCTTGCTCTTCCTCTCAACCACATCATCTTCCGTATTCCCAATCTTTGCTCCCAAATACAGGAAGTCCTCAACCAATTCCAGCGGCTTCCCGCCTACATTAGTGATCCCCTCTGGCTTCTCAACATTCTCTACCAGATATTTTGTTTTAATCTCATTCATTCTCAGCCCCACACTCATCGACACAGTCTCAACCTCCCGCATCAAATTCTCTGCCTCCTTCACTGTATTTGTCAACAAAACTATGTCGTCGGCAAATTCAGCATCCGATACCTTTTTCGTCCCAACTCTCCTGCTCTGAGCCGGTGCTACAGTAAAGCCAGAGGAGACTGAGGTTGGCTGGACATGCTCACCGACATCCAGAGTTGACATTGCACTCAGTGCTCCTTTGGGAGCCCCTACATGGACACACTAGAAGAGGAAGACCAAGGTTAACATATGTTGATGCCCTAAGGACAGACACTGGTCTGTTGGAGATGCAGGATATGGCAGCGATAATGAAGGACAGAGACCGCTGGAGAGAACTCGTCCATGGATCTCGGGAATTTTACCCGCCTTAGATAGATATATATATATATATATATATATGTATATACAGAGTCTATATATATATGGGGTCTATTCTGTATGAAGAACTCAATGTAATCCATATGTTGAAAATGTTGTAGGTTAAGATAAATCTCAGAAAACAATAAAACATTAAAAGGAAAACAGAGTCATGATATAAGTTAAAACAATGAAATAAAAATTCAAGTCATTAGAGATATACTTCACTGCTTTACGATCGTTTCTAGATGGTGATAATACATTGTATCTATACTCAGTTATTGATTTATGTAAGTTTACAAACTATCAGATAGAGAGAATATTTACTTACATGCATATCACCAGCTGTTTTCAAAAGCAATAATAATTTTATTCAATAATAATTTTACTCAGAATTAGTATCATGTCCATATTTGGCGGTAGTTGAAGAACTAACGAATCAAATTGTTTTTTTCATATGCTGTTAAGATGAAAAGTAATACACTTTAGTTGAGGTCATGACCCTTTGAAAGGAATGGTTGAAAGGTGTTAGTAGAAATGGCATAAAAATCTATTAGGAAGGAAGGGGATTGTCAAACTGATAGTTGAATGTATCTTGTATAGTGAATTTTAAAAAAAACAGATTATTAATGTAGATTCTTATTCGAAAATATAATTCCCTACAGGGAAAACTTCATTCTAACCACTCTAACACAATACAATACTTACACAAACTTTCGTATTTTCTTACCTATATAATATTTTATCTATTTTTTATCTATTTTTTATCTATATTTAATCCAAATTTTATTTCCATTTGGTTCCATTTATATTCCTCTACTCATTATATTATATATTTTTAGAACAAATTATTCCTATCAACAAAGAAATAACAAACATTTTAAGATTGTTCTATATCATTCTACTTGATGTAACACACTAATCTCGGTGCCCCTTTTCCTCCAACCGTAATCTTCTTTGACCATCAACACTTTTTATATACAATATGTCTAAATTCATTTACACTAGCAACTTTCATTTCTTTTCTTAAAAGTCATTTGATATCTCATCCCCTGACGGCTTATTTATTCATCTACTACTACCAACTTAAGGATCTATACTGCCCCTTCCTTTTCTTACTATTGGTCAACCTCAACCTGGTTATAACACGTTACTTATTCTTATGTATGATTTTTTGTATTCTTCAATAAACAAAATTCATTATTTCTGAAGACGTAGTGATTACGTATGTATATTTTCTTACTATGATATTTTGTAATATATTTTACATAGATCAATAATAGAATGGACATACGGGGAACTACCCCCAGAAACGATCGTAAAATAATGAGTTTTACTATGAATTAACCGTTTTTGTTTATTTTCATTGTTTTAATAATTCTATATATATATGTATAATTCATATATATATACCGGTCTTACTGCCGGTATATATACATATATGTATATATATATATATATTAGTTTTGCAAGGTTTTTGATATGAAATCGTGTGTCGAAACAGTTATTGTTATACTTGGAGAGGGTCATATTTGTATAATATTGCCAGAATTAATAACAGAACACACTCACTGTTTGGTTGGTTTTCGCTTCTGTGTCTTTTATATCGGTTAATTTAATTTATTCGGTCCTCAGTGTTACCATTGACTGACCAACGGTCAAACATACAGATACAATATAGACACAAACACATATATATAGTCTATCAAAATTCTTTCGTTGCACATCTGCAGCATCGTCAGTGGTGCTATTATATTTCCTCCCGTTGCATTGTATGCTTACGCCATCTTTATTTAGTCTCTTTATTTATTTATTTATTTATTTATTTGTTTATTTTTTTGTCTTCTCTGCACATGCGTTTGCGTGTGTGTATAGTGTTTTGTTTGATGTGTGCTCTTGTTTGGGTAACTGTGTATTGGTTAATGTATTCTATCTTAGTTTACTAGTGTGTGTTTATATGTGTTTGTTGTTATTGTGCTTGTTTATGTATTTATTTATTTATTTATTTATACTTCTCTTAGGTCACTGTTGTTTGTTTGGGTATTGTTGTTATTCCATTCATTTTTTTCTGTTTACCCTTGGCCTGCTAAGTTCTGTTTCGCTGGCCT
>OZ024741.1:144348986-144461486 GCA_964016885.1 Eledone cirrhosa | reverse complement strand
CCAGCGGTCTAAAAATAATACAGATACAATATAGACACAAACACATATATATAGTTTATCAAAGTTCTTTCATTGCATATCTGCAACATCGTCAGTGGTGCTATTGTTTCCTCCCGTTACATTGTATTTTCTACGCCATCTTTATTTAGTCTGTTTATATATTTATTTTTTTTATTTTTATTTTGTCTTCTTTGCGCATGCGTTTGCGTGTGTGTATAGTGTTTTGTTTGATGTGTGTTCGTGATTGGGTGACTGTGTATTGGTTAATGTATTCTATCTTTACTAGTGTGTGTTTATATGTGTTTGTTGTTATTGTGCTTGTGTATGTATTTATTTATTTATTTATACTTCTCTTAGGTCAGTGTTGTTTGTTTGGGTGTTGTTGTTATTCCATTCATTCTTTCTGTTTAGCCTTGGCCTCAGTACTATACATTAGCTATAACTACCAGTTCTGCAAGAACCCTCTGTACATCTTATGCTATAGACTACGTTTCTAGTTTTACAGTTTATCCGGGGGTTTACTTTACATATGATACATTTCCTATTAGTAAAGTGGGTTTTCTTAAAAGGGTAGGTTTTGCTGATCAGGGATTTTTATGGTGGTTCCTGGCTTTTCTACCACCTTAATCTTTAAGTGGGTCTTTCTCAGGGCCTTTCTACACTGGTTAGCTAATTTCCCTCCAGGGGTAGCGTCCACAAACATCACACTCTGGTATCTCTGGTTGTCGTACCATGAGGTGGCTTCCCTTATTTTGTGTCTAGTCCTATCTAAGCTATTCCATGATTTGCTCCTGTATAATGGGCAAATTCCTTTCATGTCCAATTCTATGAGGGTCTTATACTTCTTCGTGGCTCGTTCGTATACTCTGATTCTGTCTCTTTTGTTGTAGCCAGAGAACTGCATGCGGTTGATGAAGTGTTGGATGTGTCTTTCCATTTCTGTTGGGTCGCACATGCGGGACACATTCTTCATCACTCTTACCAAGTCTGCGATCAGCACTACTGGACATTGCTGAGTTTTTGAGTATCAGGTATTTGGAGGCCATGGATTTAGCATAGTGTGAGTGGAGAATTTGGGCTCTCTCGTCTATAGTGTTAATCCAGAGTTCCGTGTCTAATACAGGTAGTCTATTGTTAGGGTGTTTGGAAGGGATGTCGATAGTTACAGTTATACTCTGGTGTATGAAATTAGCTATCTGCTGGATGCTTTCCATTGTGCTACGTTCTAAATCAAACGTGTTAGCGCTCTCTTGTGGGATGTCCTTATTACTATATTGATGTCGTCTACGTAACGAGAGTACATGATGAGGTCTATGGAGCTCTCATCAAGGAGATCTTTGAGTCTCCTTTCCCACCATACCATAAAAGGTTGGCAACGTTACCAGCTATGCTGACGCCAATGGCTGCTCCTTCATTTTGGGTGTAGATCTTCTCGTTGAACTTGAATATGTGGCCCTTTATGGTAGTTTTGATACTAGCCCCTATTGCATGTGCGACCATTTTTCTTACCTGATCATTGTTTTTTTTGGGGGGGGGGGGGCGCGTAATTTGCATATCGAGTGGGTTAATCGGCCGGGTGCACCGAAAACGATAAACGGAAAAAAGGAAACGAAATTTCATTTCCCACTCTTAGTACGGCTGTTACTAAAATATAAGTATGTATACGTACATACATATATGTATACAGACGTACATATATATATGTATACATATATGTACACGGCCGATTAACCCACTCGATATGCAAATTGTGCTACTCAGCCGTTAATATGCATAAGGAAAGTATATACTTTCGGACGTTCAACTATCTGGCAGGGAGGTATACGTTGCTGACGATAGCTAACAAGCTTGAAACTAGTACAGCCTTCCTTTGTCAGTGTTGAACAAACGAGCAACGGTGGTTGCTAGACACTACGGCTTGATACGGGATGTTTGTTTACAAACACACCGAGCATTATAATAAATGTTTGGTGAATCCATACGTACATATATATATATGTGTGCATGTATGTATATATGTATACATACTACTGTACGTCTGTATACATATATGTATGTACGTATACATACTTATATATATATATATATATATATATATATATATATATATATATATATATATATATATATCCAGTGGGTGTAACTAGGAGTTACTGCAGGTTCACCCGGGTGAGCACTCGATGTTTAGGTTCACTTCTGTGATGATGTGTAGAGCTATACAGAGTGTAAAATATAGAAAGGATAAAAAGGACGATTGATTATTCCTTCATTGCATTTATTGATAGGTGACGCGCGTTTCGTCACTGATCAGCTCAAGGTTCGATCTATATCGATCCTACCCGACTCAATAATAGTCGGGTAGGATCGATATAGATCGAACCTTGAGCTGATCAGTGGCGAAACGCGCGTCACCTATCAATAAATGCAATGAAGGAATAATCAATCGTCCTTTTTATCCTTTCTATATATATATATAAATATATATATATATATACCGGCAGTATGACCCTCACAAAGTAAACAATAGGTACACGTGTGTATGTGTGTGTATGTGTGTGTGTGTAATCATTATTTGTGCTTACTGTAAAGTACAAATCTGGACCATTCAGGTGTTTTCTATGTTTCTTTTCAGATACCATAAACACGGAAATGATTTAGATTACTTATACTTGTTTCTACTTTAGGTACAAGGCCAGCAATTTGAAGAGGGGGGAAAGTCGATTAAATCGACCTCAGTGCATTACTGGTGCTTTATATTATCGACCCCATAAGGATGAAAGGCAAAGCTAAACTCGGCAGGATTTGAACTCAGAACGTAAAGGGGTTTAACTCTATGCTGCAAAGTAGAGTGTCGGCGTTCTACCGTTACTGCCAATCTACCGCCCTTGGGTTGTTTATAATAACCAGGAAAATGGAGTATTGTGGGCTGAAAATAATCCATAATAGAAGGGATCAAATGGAAAATGGGGTGGGAGTGAAGGTAATTAAATAAATCCCTAAATTAGACAGCTGAGACCGAGGCTTTGAAACAGATAAAAGTATAGTCTATTTATTAGCTGTCTCTGTGATTCGGTATCTGTTACCGTTTGTAATGACCTCAAATTATTTGTCACCAAAGTCTGTGAAAATCACATACAACCACCTCCATCCTTTCACTCCTAGAGTACAGTGGCAGCAGCAACAGCAGCATTAGTAGTAGTAGTAGTAGTAGTAGTAGTAGTAGTAGTAGTAGTAGTAGTGGTGGTGGTGGTGGTGGTGGTGGTGGTGGTGGTGGTGGTAGTAGTAGTAGTAGTAGTAGTAGTAGTAGTAGTAGTAGTAGTAGTAGTAGTAGTGGATGTGGTAGTAGCAGTAGTAGTGGAGGTGGTAGTAGTAGTAGTAGTAGTAGTAGTAGTAGTAGTAGTAGTAGTAGTAGTAGTAGTAAGAGCATTAAGAAAACATTACCGCTGGTAGTTATAGCTAATGTATAGTACTGAGGCCAAGGCTAAACAGAAAGAATGAATGGAATAACAACAACACCCAAACAAACAACACTGACCTAAGAGAAGTATAAATAAATAAATAAATAGATAAATAAATAAATAAATAAATACATACACAAGCACAATAACAACAAACACATATAAACACACACTAGTAAAGATAGAATACATTAACCAATACACAGTCACCCAATCACGAACACACATCAAACAAAACACTATACACACACGCAAACGCATGCGCAACGAAGACAAAATAAAATAAACAAATAAATAAATATATAAACAGACTAAATAAAGATGGCGTAGAAAATACAATGTAACGGGAGGAAACAATAGCACCACTGACGATGTTGCAGATATGCAATGAAAGAACTTTGATAAACTATATATATGTGTTTGTGTCTATATTGTATCTGTATTATTTTTAGACCGCTGGTCAGTCAATGGCAACATTGAGGACCGAATAAATTAGATTACCGATATAAAAGACACAGAAGCGAAAAGCGAAAAGCAACCAAACAGTCAGTGTGTTCTGTTCTTAATTCTGGCAATATTACACAAATATGACCCTCCCCAAGTATAACAATATTTGTTTCGACACACGATTTCATATAAAAAACCTCGCAAAACTAATTCATCGCCGTTATATATATATATACTTGCTGCAATTCAATTCAAGCACTCAACGTACTTATTCCACATAGGAGTGACGGAGTATATATCGAATAAGAAAAAGCGAAGTAGATTCAGATGTTAAAGTCCTTTAATAATAATGCTGTGATACATATTTCAATGACGGCAGTGGCCACACGATTCGGTGCGCCCAGTGCCGTGACATCATCAGACAGCTTGTTACATAATAAGGTTATGTTTCCGAGGCAATCCAAATTGAATCGACATGGGAACGGACAAAGCGTGTGCTCTTGAGTACTTCGCCCGTTCCCCTGTGAGTCCCAATTCACCCCCACCGGTCTGCGCAGGCGCAAGTCCGAAGGAAGTTGACCATCAACTACCGCAAGAGTTCTACGAAACTCGCCTAGGCAAGTCCCCCTCTCAACCAAACAATGACCCCCATCCAGGCCTGTAATATGACACGGTTATAACTTACTGCTAACTCCCCTGTTAATGGCAGCCGGCCGAGAACTAGTGGGGGTGGGAGAGTATGAGTATCAATAGGTCTCAATACTACCCCTAAATTAAGCATGGACAGTAGAATTGACCATCAATCGCTTAGAGAATATATACTTATTTCTAGGTATTATGGTTTCACAGTGGATTGGCAGTATCGGTAGAAGCGTCGGACGCCATGCTTTGACGCATAGAGTTACGGCCCTTGCCATTCTGAGTTCAAATCCCGCCGAGGTTAACTTTGCCTTTCATCCTTACGGGGTCGATAAAATAAAATACCAGTAATGTACTGGGTAATTACTGGCCTTGTGCCAAAAGTAGAAACAATTATGGTTTCACAGTGGAAATTATGAATGAGAGTTGGAAATTAACACTAAAAATTAAAAATTAAAAATTAAAAATTAAAAAAATTACAAGTTAGAATCTAGATTGAAGTAAGTAAAAAAATATATGTACATATAATTGTTTCTACTTTTGGCACAAGGCCAGCAATTACGCACTTCATTACTGGTACTTTATTTTATTGATCCTGTAAGGATGAAAGGCAAAGTTAACCTCGACGGGATTTGAATTCAGACCGTAAAGGAACGTAAGTATGCTGGAAAGCATGGCGTCCGACCCTCTACCGATACTGCCAATTCACCGCCCTATGTACATGTACATATAATTGTTTCTACTTTAGGTACAAGGCCAGCAATTACCCAGTGCATTACTGGTACTTTATTTTATCGACCCCGTAAGGATGAAAGGCAAAGTCAACCTCGGCGGGATTTGAACTCAGATCGTAAAGGGACGTAACTATGCTGGAAAGCATGGCGTCCGACCCTCTACCGATGTACATATAATAACTAATAAATAGGGAGATGTTTAAGTTATAGTAAGAAGTTTTGAAAGTGGGATCAATATTACAAATATATTATCTACATATTGAACGATAGTACCGTACAGTAGAACGGAGGGTAAATTACAGTATGAAGCGTAGTAGTTAGGCGAATACATAGTTAATATCTCTATCACATGTAAGAAAACAAAAAAATTGTGGGCGGCAAATTTGGACAATTTAGTTATAGTGATTAGTTTATCTCTTTGCACTCTAAAATAGTCAGGAAACTTCAATATGCGATAAACAAAACATGTACATAAAGTGTAGCGCATATCCAAATAGATGTGTGTTTGTTAGTTTGGGGAGAAAATATAATTATTGGAGGGGGGGGGCATGCCCCCCCCCCCCTACCCGTGTTCTACAGCTACTGTATATATATAATTTAAAAAAAATTATGCTTTGTGTCCTTTCTTAAGGGGTTAATATATCGAGCTTCTTCGCATTTGGTAAGAAACTGGTATTATACCCAATTTATTCATCTCTCTCTCTCTCTCTCTATATATATATATATATATATATATATATATATTGTTATATTTGGGGAGGGTCATATTTGCGTAATATTGCCAGAATTAATAACAGAACACACTCACTGTTTGGTTGGTTTTCGCTTCTCGCTGTCTTTTATATATATATATCTGCGATCTAACTTACTCGGTCCTCAATGTTGCCATTGACTGACCGGCGGTCAAAAATAATACAGATACAATATAGACACAAACACATATATATAGTTTACATAATTTACATAAATCTTTCGTTGCACATCTGCAACATCGTCAGTGGTGTTATATTCATTGTTCCTCCTGTTGTGTTGTATGTCTACGCCATTTTTTTTTTTTTTTGTTCAGTCTGTCTATATATATATATATATATATATATATATATATATATATATATATATATATATATATATATATATATATATATATATATATATATATATATATATATATATATATATATAGAGAGAGAGAGAGAGAGAGAGAGAGAGAGAGAGAGAGAGAGAGAGAGAGAGAGATATCATGTACTTGTCTCTTCCTATCTTTCCGTTGCAATACCATCTTTGTTTGTTTACATGTCTCGGTCGCTTCACGCTATTTTACTTGTCCCAATAACTTTATTTAGTTATTGCTCGCACCAACCAGAGGTATATGATTTTTAAAGCGATGAAATACCAATGAAGGTTGGAAGATCACTGATGAAGGACTAATTTTATTCATATGTAACCCATGTGCAACCACGCAGCACTCCTTTTTTCTTATATATATATATATTGGTGAGCTTTGTTACTGTAAAGTTTCACCTGCGCACTCACAGGATCACTAGACTTGTCTGGTGAGTACGCACGTGAGACTCCAGAGTAATAAGACTTAGCCATAATAAATGAATATTTAAACTCTACTTCGGTATTGAGTTTTCATTCTTACGTCCGTCAATAATTTACATACTCTCAGGTCTTGAATAATCGTCTCCACCCTGCTTATTAACTTGTCAGATTTTTTTCTACCACGCCCGGTTTTTATTCCACTCCCACCGCAACTCACTTATTAAATTTTACTATCTATCCCCGGCGAAATTTTATTGTAAGTGATTCATATCGATACAGCAGCTGGAGAATCTAATAATAATTTTATTTTACATTAAAAAAAACATTATATATGACAAAAGAAGAACATTACAAAAAATCCCAATTTACGAACGTACACTATACAATTACTGATTTCACAAGACCCCCACCATCACCCCACCTATTATTGCCACCCCTCCTATTATTTAGGACCCGAGAGTGCCACCAAACTTTCCTCCTCTCTATGTCTATCACACAACACTCTCTTTTAATCCCCCTCTCTGTATCTACTAAAACCAAACTCTACTCCTCTCTGTATCTACCACGACACCGCCTCTCTTATCCCACTCTCTATATCTAAGACTAATACACTCTCTCACTCTCTATAAATATCAACACTTATCTCTCCCAATCCCCCTCTGAATATCAATCACTCCTAAACTCTCACCCTTTCTATATCTACTCCACGGCACTCTCCCATAATCCCTATATATATCTCTACAACAACTAAATTCTCCCCCTCTCTATATCTACTGCACGGTACTCTCCTCCAATCCCCCTCTCTATATCAATTAACACTTGATATAGATGTGAATTACTTTGCTCCGGACTTTTACCGATTATTGTCAAAAAACTGTGAGTTTTTTGCTCAATTTGATAACATTGTTAGTTTAACCCCTTGCCTGGGCTGTCAGACGTTGAGTCAACTAATTTTCGCCCCTTTCTGGGGCGAAATTTTCATCTCAAAACTGTAGACTTGGTGGCAATGGATGCCATTTCCACCACGCACACTGTCGTGAGTGCCACGCCCACTAAGAAAAGTGGTGGAGGGAAGGTAGGAGTACAAAGCTTGCAGCCTTCCCCCCCTCGCATTATCGAAAAACGTTAAAAAAAGTATTGAAACCACGAAACCAAACCCGGTAAATAATACCAGCACCAACAACAAGAACAATGACAATAACACCACAACCAACAACTGCAACAATAGCAACACCAAGGAAAACATGAACAATATTACCAACAGTGACAGCAACAAAAAAGACAACACCAAAACAACATTCGCACAGACTGTAAAAAAAAACGAACTATACACGCCAATAGACATAACAAATGCTAAACAACTATTACAAGACGCAAAACAATTCGTGACTTTTGGCGAAAACGGTGCTTTTAGCATCAATTCTCCACAGGAATTACGTAGAGAGGCTGTCCTGAAAACTGTGGTTTTCAGGACAATATCGAACGAAACAAGAAAACCAGCTCAATTATCACAAAATGAAATTGAGCTGGTTCTAAAAGATGCAATGAAGGACTTAACCTTCATACAGAAAGGTAAACTGTTTGGTAGCATTTCGGTGCTAATGAACAACCAGTCAACAGCTCAAAAGTACTCGGTATCACCCATTGTGTCCCCTCGCTTCACCTTTTTCCCCACATACAGCGGAAAAAGGACACAAAGAATAAAAATAATGAGTATCACACCAAATGTAAATATTTGGTGGATACTATGTGGAATCATTGACTTTGACGAAGACAAGATCATTTCAATAGGAAAGTCCTCCGGGTGTGTATTTGGTGGGACCAGCGTAGAAGTTCTGGTGCAAATGAGCCCAGAACGAATAGCGAATATCCCACAACGCGTGCCTCTGGACGGGCTAACTTATATAAACATTTCAGTGGAGGGAAGGCGGCCGTCATGTTACCACTGCTTAAGCAGGGGTCACCTGAGAGCTGCCTGTCCTCAATTAACGAGTAAAAAAAAGGCTCTTCTGCCAACCCCGAACACAACAACACAACCACCACCACCACCACCAACACCACTACCAT
This sequence comes from Eledone cirrhosa, assembly GCA_964016885.1. Lineage (NCBI taxonomy): Eukaryota > Metazoa > Mollusca > Cephalopoda > Octopoda > Eledonidae > Eledone > Eledone cirrhosa. Next base: position 144,452,596 of record OZ024741.1, on the reverse strand, counting down.
CACCACCACAATAACAACAACCACAACAATACGGAAAAATAACAACACAAAACACTGTTCCACCCAACCCCTCCCCACCTAAAACAAATACAAAAGCAACCACAACAAAACCCCAAAATATACCCCTCCCCAACAACACGGAAGAGGACTCCGTATCAACGTCACCCAGTGACGACGAGGGAGAACCCTTTCAACAGGTGAAAAGGAAAAAAAAAAGGCACCACATTAACAAAAATGCCACAAACACACAACCACTAGCACAAACAGAACAAACATCACAAATAAAAAAAACCAGCCCCTCCCCAAAACAACACGTACTACAAAACGCAAACACGCACAAGAACAACAAACAAAAACAAACACAACACAATAAAAACTCTATATATACATTAACAAGAACAATAAAACGTTGATGAAAGCGATAGAAAATAACCCTTCGGTGGAAACCGAAGGGATCACTTTCACCTACGCAGAGAACAAACTGCACCTAATGATGATTAGGGTCCCAACGGTAACCTATGTAACTTTGAAAAAGAACCATCCAATGCATGTGGGACCAACTGCACCAAACTACATAACAGCGTCCTATTGAGATGTTTTCCCACCCCCACACCAGACACCCACACCCCACCAAACGCCCTAATCCCACCACACACTGATGTCCTCACCCCACCACAAACCACCACCCCACCAAATAACCCTTCCAACACCCCCATGGAAATTGTGCAGCCTGGTCCCCAGGAGACGAAGAGGTAAGTAATTTCCTTTCCTCTTCCTTTTTAACTCTTCAGCACCAACATGGCCAATATAAGAGTTGGATGTGTGAATGCACGCGGCTTGGGGATGTCCTGGAAACAGGGCAAACTCTTAAATGACCTCAGGTCGCACAGAGTGGATGTAATGGTTATTTGCGAGTCCAGGATCAGCAGCGAGTGCCAACTGGCCCCCATCTTCGACGACTTTGAGATCTACGCATCTCTCTGTCAGCCGAGGGGTGGGGGTGGGGTTGTCGTTCTGCTGCGAAAATACCTGGGTCTTGCCACACAGAAGGTACACCTGGACCCGGAGGGTCGACTGGTGGTTTTAGACGTCGGCAGTGGTGAAGGTGGAGCTTTCAGGCTGGTGGCAGCGTATGCCCCATCTGGGACACCGCGACCGAACTTCTTCCGACGCCTGGAGAATTTCGTGGGAACGTCTCGCTCCTTGCTTTTAGTGGGGGACTGGAATGGTATCCTGCACGTTGGGACTATGTAGGGGCATGTCCCGATAGAGGGGGGTGTAACAGCCTCAAACGATTAATCGGCCGATTTGATCTGGCCGATAGATATCGACTAGATTTTCCGACTGTTCCACGGTGGACGTGGAGTAATCGCAGCGGAACATCTAGGTCGTACCTAGATAGGTTCCTAGTTAGAAATAAGGATAGGGACATATTAAGCTGTCCACGAATGTTCATGGTTGACTATTCGGATCACAAGCTGGTGACCGGAGTGGTCAACCTTAATATAACTCATAGACAGGGACCCGGTTACTGGAAGCTAAACTTGTCTTTACCAACAAACAAAGCTTACAGTAAGCGGATTAGCACACTAGTTAAGCAGCGTTTGACGGGGGCAATTGTCAACAACAGGTGGTGGGGCTCTCTCAAGAGAGAAATTAGATTAGAATCGATAGGTTTTAGTCGGGAATTAGCATCAGATAGGAATAGAACTGAAAGGGAATTAACAAATAGAGTAGAAGAGGCGATTAGGAGTGGAAACGTGGCCGGCGTGCTGGCGTCAAGAACGGCCCTAGACCAGTTCTTTGATGCGAAGCACGAGGGCTGCGTTGTCAGGAGTAAAATACGTGCTCTGGGTAACGAGGGAGCCAAAGCTGTTAGCTGGGCCCGAGTGACAGAGGCAAAAAGTGGAAACAAGTCCACGATGGCGCGGCTCTCGGACGGGGAGGCGAAGTCCTGCGAGAGGCCGATTTCAGCCGCTGAAATAGGGGAAGCGCTGAGCCAATGCGGCAAACGCAAATCTCCGGGTCTCGATGGTCTACCATACGAACTTTATGTAGCGATGCAGGGCTTGTTCTCCGGTCTCCTCGAGGCGGTCTACTGCAACTGGCAACAGAACGGGAGAATTCCCAGTTCTGTGACCAAGGGCGTAGTCACGCTGGTGAGGAAGGACGAGAACAAGGGGGATGACATAGATAACTTCAGGCCCATAACTCTGCTAAACACAGAGTTAAAGATTTTGGCCAAGGTGTTAGCGAAGATGTTGGCGCTTGTCGTTGGGAACCTGGTGGGAGAAGCGCAGACATGCGCAATCCCGTCCAGGTCCATACACGACAACCTCCACCTCATGCGATACATCGTAGAGAGGGTAGGGAACGAACCCGGCTTTGGTGGGGCCCTGATCAACTTGGATCAATCTAAGGCGTTCGATAGGGTTGACCATCGATACCTGGATGCGGTACTCGTGGCGGCAGGCTTTGGACCCGTTTTCAGGGGCTGGATTGCTGCAATGCTCAGCAGCAACACCTGCTCGAGGGTCAAGGTGAACGGCTACCTCTCGGAGCCGTTCCAAATCACGCGGTCCATTCGACAGGGATGCCCTCTCTCCTCCCTCCTGTATGTGCTGGCTCTCGAGCCACTACTGCGGAAGCTGGAGCTGTGCAGGGCATCCCCTTGGAACCGGGATTGCGGAAAGCGGTGTCGGCCTACGCCGATGACGTGATAGTAATGGTGTCGTGCGCCTCGGAAATCGGGCAGATCGGCACCTTACTGGAGGAATATGAAAGGTTCACAGGAGCCAAGCTGAACCGGGACAAGTCCGTCGGTTTGCAACTCGGGACGTGGAGGGGCAAAACGATGCCCTCCGACGGCATCGTGGGATGCTGGACAGAGGGACCGGTGAAGCTGCTCGGGGTCTGGTTCGGACCGGACCTCCAGGTGGAGAAAAACTGGGACGAGGTAACGGGCAAGGTGTTTGCACTCGCTCAGAAGTGGGCCGAGTGCAAACTATCTCTGAAAGGTCGAGCGGAGGTGGCGAACGCTTATATAGCGTCCGTCATCTACTACCGCTTGACCGTCGTGCCTTGCCCAGATAAAACACTCGCCAAAATGGAGCGCGCGCTCTTCCGATTTCTTTGGAAGAAGCAGGCTCCTTTGGTGAGAAGATCCATCTGCTGTCAACACCCTTCGAACGGAGGGCTGGGGATGCCGTGGCTGACGATGCGAAGACACGCATTAAGGCTACGGCACCTCCAGGTATTCCTCACCGGTCAGCCGGTGTGGGCCCTGTTTGTGAGGCGAGCCTTTCCGAGACTCGTCTCACTCACCGAGCTGCAATCCTGGGTCAAGCAAAGACCGAGAAAAATGGGCGACTGGCACATTGAATGTGCCCAGGCGCTCACGGCCCTCTGGCAAGCGGATCCGGCAATCAGTGGAGACTCAACCTCAACATTCTATAGAGGGTTGGTGCGCAGTATGTGCGACGACGCTCTCGGAGAGGCTCTGGGTAATGGAGGAAGACGAGCTGGCCAGTCTGTTCGGTAGGACGTTTGGCCCGGGACCGATGGACAACTTCCAAAAGTCCCTGGCTTGGCAATGTTACCGAGGAGCTTTACCCGTTCGGGACAAGCTCTACAGACACGGGCGCCCGGGTAGGGGCCCCTCGAAGAAGATCTGTCCAAGATGCGTGCGTGGCGTGGAAACCGTCGCACACGCATTCGTACACTGCCCGGGCGTTGCTGAGCTGTGGGGCTATGTAGAACGACTACTGTCGCGGGTGGGACCAATCCGGTTGACCACCGAGAACATTGTCACGATCAAACCGCCTCCCCCTTTCAAAAACGGAGAGGCGGTGTTTTCCTCTGTGTGATAGCCATGGCGAAAGAAGTTGTATGGTGGACAAGGTTGAAAGGGCTGAGGTCAGACACCTATCTCGCCGGCCAACAACTGGTCTTTTTTTTCAAGTACCACTTTAGAAGAAGGATCAGAATGGAGACAGAGGTGCTCTACCCCAGCAAGTTTTATGAAAGATGGGTGAAAGTAGCGAGAATGACCCGAGAGAATGGGCCTTCTCTCTATATCAGCCTGTAGGTGAGAGAGGAGAAGAATGAGAAGAGGAAGGAAGCACCCGCTCTGTGTGCTCCTGAAGAGGAGGGTTGCACATTTTTTCGAGGGTCTGTGCGACCCATGTCAACGCCCCTCCCTATTGAGGACATCGATTGTTAAATTTAATTTGTTATATGTTTTTTACACGTCTTTTTAAATGTATGTAAACTCCCCCCTTTGTATTTGTCCCAATCTTTGATGCCCTGGTGGCAAATAAATAGAAATATATATCAATAAACATCAATTTCTCCTCCCCACTTTATCAACACACTCTCCCAAACCACCTCACCATATCAATTACCACCAAACTATCCCCCTCTCTACATCTACCATACCAGACACTCTCTCATTCCTTCTCACTCTATCCATCACTACTAAACTCTCCCCCCTCTCTATATCTATCAATACCTATCTTTATCAATCCTCTCGCTCTATTCATTGCCACCAAACGCTCCCCTTGTCTACATCAACCATACAACAGTCTCTACCAATTTCCTCTCTATATCAATTAACACCAAACTCTCCCCCCCTCTCTATATCTATATCTATCTCTCCCATCTGTCTTTACATAACATGTACATAAATTGTAGCGTATATACAAATAGATGTGTGTTTTGTTAGTTTGGGGAGAAAAATATAATTATTGGGATGAAGATGAGTTAAGTCTTAAAAGCATCGACGATTGTCCCCCTTGCTTCTGCTGGACACCACTAGAGGGCGTTAGCCCCGGTGTTTTTTGCATAGCTACGGCTTCTTAAATGTTTACCCTGTAAGCTTACTGTGTTTCTTTAGAAATACGAAATTTCTATACATATCCGTATATAGCTATGCCTGAAGCTAAATTCTATTTATATATATATATATATACATATAACACAAGCACGACGTAACTTTATGGCTGTATCAAATACGCATAAACACCTACATGCATGTATATGTGTGTATGTGCGTGTATACACGCACATACATACACACATATATATGAATATACACTTTTTCTTATATATTTTTTAATAATATATAAGAAAACATACACCTAGAGTTACTTGAAGAGACACTGCTAGAGATTTTTGTATTGGTGTATTACTGAATAGTTAGAGAGAAATTGGTGATATTATAATAGTATGTGGCAGACTTCTGATTGCAATTTCTCATTGCAAACTATTCACCAGTTACCTAAAGGATGTAGGATAGCTAGATAATTTCAGGTACTATCGAGTCTCGAATAATGCCCCTCTCCCCCAGCGCTTATTAATTTTTCAGATTTTTTCCACCATCCACCCCGCGACCTTATTCCAACCCATCCTCACCCGCTTATTCTCACCCCCCATATTATTTGGGACCCGAGGATATCTGATGTGTGGTTCTTGAGTATTAGTAAACGTGTACCGTCAATAAAGGTTTCTGACTGAGTTGTACCAGCAATTTGGGTGGGGGCGATTAAATCGACCCCAGTGCATGAGATATACTTTATTTTATCGACCCCGTAAGGATGAAAGGCGAAGCTAACATCGGCGGGATTTGAACTCAGAACGTAAAGGACCATAAATGCTATGTTACAAAGGATGTTGTCTGGCGCTCTACCGATACTGCCAATCCACCACCCTCAATAATGACGGCAATAAACTTGAATGTAATCTTTGGAGTTTGGCATTGGTATGCCATATATACCAGGGTTACTGGATATATCAACAACCATATGAACTGGAAAATTTGCGTTTTTATAAGTTTCTGGTTTGCATGGGAAATTCTATAGTTTATATTGATTACTGACACGCTGAAGTGATTAATATCAAACTGATTTTTGAATAATTTGTTGTTCAGATGCAATTACATAAATGTACGTACAAATTACATAAATATACGTACAAATGACATACAGGTTTCAATGTATGAGGCACTTTGGAGAGAACTACATACATGGACAAATGTAGTGTTAGAACACATGAACTTTCGCTGGGAAAACGAACTTCTTATTGTAGCAATTTAAGTGAAATTGGAAATGCAATAAGTGTGTGCATAAATTTATAGAGGTACAGAAGTCCGATGAGCTTTTGATTCCAGAGTCAAGCTAGATCGTACAGATCAAACCTTGAGCTGATCAATGGCGAAACGCACGTCACTACTCCATAAACGTAATGAAGACATAAATCGTCCTTTTTATTATTATTATTATTTGCAGCATAGTTATGGCCATTTGTGTTCTGAGTTCAAATCCGCCGAGGTTAACTTTGCCTTTCATCCTTACGAGGTCGATAAAATAAAGTACCAGTGGTGCACTGAGGTAATCGCTGGCCTTGTAGAGGAGGGGGGGCAGTTTTTATCTGCCTGGTGGCCATGGTAAAAGAGATTGTATGGTGGACACGTTTGAAAGGGTTGAGGACCGGTACTTTCCTCTTCGGTGACGCCCTCATTAACTTTTTCAGGTTTCACCTGAAGAGGAAAATCAGGGTGGAGAGGAAAGTGCTGACCTCCAGCCAGTTTGTTGAAAGGTGGGTGAGAGAGGCAAGAATGGCCCGTGGGAATGGGTCTACCCTGAGCGTGTGCCTGTAGCATTGTAGGAAGAAAACTGGAAGAGGGCATTTGCCCTAGCGGTCAGTGTAACCGTGGCTTTTCTTGTGGGCTTTCTCCTCGAGCAACCCTCGGAGGTCACTCCCCTATTGGGGAATTTTTCATTGTTTCCTTTTTTGTCACATACTCTGTTTTTGTTTTTTTTTTACACGCAGAAATGCCCATTTGTATTGTCCTGTGTTGTCCTTAATGTTATACTTTGTGTCAACCCTTGTGGTTAATAAAGAAAGCATTATTATTATTATTATTATTATTATTATTATTATTATTATTATTATTATTATTATTATTATTATATACATATATAGATATTCGTTTATATATATGTGTGCACATATAACACACACACACACACACACATATATATATGTAAGTATGCATACGTACACACATACACACACACACACATATATATATATATATATATATATATATATATATATATATATATATATATATATATATATATTAATTCAAAATATTAACAAAATAGATATTCTTGTGATCAATTATATTGTATTATATATATTTCAGAGGTACTGAGTTAAGTTCAACAGTACGTCCTCATCAGATAAAATAAAATGATACATGACATACCCTGACATAGTAGATGTTTAAGATTCAGTCATGGTAGTGATTAACTCATGACAAAACTCAATATTTATACCCTAATATTGAGAACATGAGATAATATAATACAAACAATAGAGAGAGTGCGTGTAATAGAGTTTAAGAAATATATGGCATCAATATAACAGTTATAAAATGTTTTTAATTTTTAAAAACTACTGGAGAAAGAGGAGGGAAAGGAAAGCATAGAGGAAGAAACAGCCGATGTGATAATACATTTAGTAGGTGGCCTGAAAAAACAGATGAAAGATGATCAAAGAGAGAGAGACAAAGGGGAGTAATTTATGTTCAAGTTTATATACACAGATCTCCATATAAGCAACACATGTCCAAAATAATATAGTTGGCGGTTAATTTTCAAAATATTTAATTTAAGTTATTTCAGGGTAATGATTAATATTTTAGGTTTTTAAAAGTTAATAGATATTTGTATTAATATTATAATATAATTATGTTTAATTTCTAAAATTCAAATTTTATGAAAACAAATTTAAAGGATTTACGAAACACGAGAAAGAAAATATCTATAATGCTTTTATAACTTCACGAAGGTAATCTTTACCAAAATTATTTATAATATTGACAACAGTTTCTATAATATAATTTATAAAATAATTATAGTTATAATTATTAAAGAATTTATTGTTAAATAGTTTGAGTGCCTAAAGTATCAACCGGCCTTATAACTAAACATAAATAAGTCCAAATTTTTAATTATATATATGTATTGATCAAAGAATACAAAGATTATAGTTTATTATTTGTTTATAATTGAGGTGATACTTTTCAAATATATATAATATAATACAATAATGCAATAATGCAATAAAGTAAATAAGTTACTGAAAATATTGTTCAAAAATATATATAGTTAAAAATGTTGTTAAAAATATTGCTAAAGAATTAATGTTTTATATCAATTATTTTCATTTAGTTGATATATACTATAAAGATATAAGTCAAAACTATATGAGTCTTAATGATAGGGGTTAGATACAAAATAAATATACAAATAAAAGAAAATGAATTGTTTGCGAAACTTGAAGATGCCCGATATTAAAAATATATTCTAAATGCAATAGGGTTTTAATATAGTATAGAAAAGATATATCTAAAATATTTTAGCGAATGTGATATAAGGAGGAGCTAAATATTTGAAAAAGTCGAAGGTAATCTAATTTTAATTAAAATAAAATAAAATAAAATAAGTTAAATTAAATTATATCATATTAAGTAAATGATTATATAAGTTCGACCTTCCAGGGAATATCAAACACTTATAACAATATAAAGTCATTTGAGTGTCTAAATTATTTATAAATGTAACTACGATTATGTTATTACACTAGATAAAGATATCTGTACAACTATATATAGGTATTAATGAAACGGCATACGTTTAATAAAAAATAATAATTATAATCATTATTAGTAATGCTATAAATGTAGTTTTACCTACAGTTCAGTGGAGAGATAGACCAATATGTGTCGGCTGATATGGTTTGTTATATTTATACCTAGATATACATAAAAAAAACAAATGCAAATCTAACTTACTGAGTCCCCCAAAACATACTCAAAATTAGTAAAATATATAAAATAAAATACGAAACGCATGAATGATCCACAGTTCAATTATAATCAGTAAATTTACAAATATCCAAACTATATATTTAAAACAGAGACAGATAAATACATATCTGAATCAAAATTATAAATATCCAAAAGATCATAAGGTATGAATATCTATCAAGTAAACAAGTTATCAAACGAGTGTCCTTCATTCTATCATGATTAGAAGATAAAGCATTATTAAAGTTTTATAAACCGTTATGACTTTTTTTGATAAGAAACGTCAAAAATCAGGCCTGATTGTTTACTGTTTTTTCCTGACTTTTTGCGAGACTTGGAATGTAAACAAAGCTTTATGAAGGCAGTTTGAGAATAATTCACTTTTTTTGTTAATTAAGTTTTCATAATTAGTAATTATTAATAGGGCCTCCTTTGTACAGAGGTTGCAGTTAATTGATATGGATGAGTTGGTATATATTTTACTATTACAAAGCTTCGTCCAAAAGATCGAGTATTTTAAATTTTTGTCTTTTAATGACCATATAAGTTGTGATAAAGAAGTCGAAGACTTCCTATTAAAATTCGAAAATGAGCATTTGTGATTCGCAAATCTCGATTTAAAAGTCGAAGTAGTTGCTCCTATATAGTTGTATGTGTTGTTATTTGTTTTTACGGTGCACCAGATTTCTATCCAGACAATTATTTTGCAGAGTGGAATCTGGTTTATTTCTACAATTACATTTTGATTTGTTATTATTTATATTAACACTATTATTAATATCATTATGTTGATTTGGGTTTAGAATTATACTGTTTATTTTAGCGATGTTTTGGGCCATATTCATTGTTGTATAATAAGACGGTTTAATTATGTGTCTATCAAATATGGAGTGGTATTTATGTTGACTAGGGAATGAACTATCTAAAGCTTTAAAAAATAGATTAGCTATTGGTGTTCTTACTGCTACAGAAGCGGGGGCGGGGGGCAAACCATATAACTGATTTAGTTGTGGTTCTTTTCCCCGATTTATTCACAGTACAGGTGTTTGAATTACAATTATTAGAATTTATAGAATTTCGTTTATATATGCCATTATTTTTTATCAGGATTAAGACTCGGATTATTACTGTCTATATATTCTATATTAGTTTTATAACCTGTCTTTTTAGCGCGTCATTGTAATATCCTGCATTTTCATCAAAGATTGATTTATTGGCAGATATTCTATTTATGCGTTTTTGTACGCTATTTACAATTGCTTTTTTTACAGATTTAGGGTGATTAAAGTAATAACTAACGTAATTTAAGTTTTTATTGGACTTATGGAAAAGGTAATAAAAACCCGAGTTTAAGTTAAGGGTAACATCAAGGAAATTAACTATTTTGGTACCACTTTCTACCTCTAGTTTAAGGTCGTAATTTTTAAAGAATTCAATTATATTTTTCTTTACTCTAATTAGTTCTATATTGTTGTGTTTAACAACCGTAAATAAAATATCGTCCCTATATAAACCACCGGTAATCTCCGGCAGTTTTCTATTTATCATATTTAAGATGAAATCCCCAGAAGATCCGTGATTTGCGCTGAATCAGAAGATCCCATGGTAATGACGAAGTTTCTATTTCTATCTGAGCGGGTCCAATACTCATGTTCTCAATATTAGGGTATAAATATTGAGTTTTGTCATAAGTTAATCACTACCATGACTGAATCTTAACCATCTACTATGTCAGGGTCTGTCATGTATCATTTTATTTTATCTGATGAGGACGTACTGTTGAACTTAACTCAGTACCTCTGAAATATGTATAATACAATATAATTGATCACAAGAATATCTATTTTGTTACTATTTTGAATTAATATTAATAACTCTGGAAAACCTTTCGATTGAGTGCTTCCAATCTATTGTAAAACCCATTCTTTGATGTATTCATTGAACCTTGTTTAACTTTTAAATATATATATATATATGCGGAGTATGCGTGTGTTTGTGTGTGTGTAAGCTAAACTCACCCTCAGAAACAGAATGACAATTCATCGCCAACAATTACGAGACCTTACCACAAGACAGCTGCCACTCAGTGGACATCTAGACATATGTGCAAACGATAAGACACCCAAATTCCAAGTCTTCCCACTTTATCTTTGCACTGACAATACAACAGACTAAATACGAATAAATAAGGAAAATATAGTTTAATACATGTTAATATGTTAACACCATTACATGCTAACCATCCACACGCGCACACACACACACACACACACACACACACACACACACACACACACACACACACACACACACACATAATACGCTCTCTTCTATATTCGAAAATAAAAGACCAGAGCTAAATATACTTTAACATACGTTAATATTTTAACAATTTAAACTTTCTATGACAAACCATCTTTTTTCTGGTGCCTATATTATATGGCCAATCATGTGAAAATGGCAATAAATACGAACTGGTGCGAAATTTGATGTACTTATTCATGAGACAGTCATCAACCAACCAAATTACATTTATATAAAACCAACAATTCGAGCCACTCTTTCCACAAAACAAAAAGAACTTTCGAACACCAACCAGATGCGAGGAAAATCACAAACCCTTCATCTCAATTCTACTTTTGAAAAGCATAAGAACTGTGAAACCGGTAAAGGAAATAAATAAATATTCTTAAAAAGACTCCAGTTGCATTTTCGATTTCTTTTCCTTGTATATATATATATAGGCTTAAAATTGAGAAGAAAGCAAGAACGATGAGGGGGAGGGGTTCCTCATCAGTTGTCTACTGGGGGTCTCGGATATTTCAACCCTTTAAAGACAATATATCTACCCGCAGAGCGTTCAATAACTAGGTAAGTTATTGGGAAAAAGGAGAAGAGAAGGGAGGAAAATAGAAAGGAAAGGGGGGAAAAGGGAAGAAAAGAGAAAAACAGCGAAAAAACAACAAACCGGAGAATGTGCGAGCAGCTTCAAGAAAGAAAATCCAAGTACACAACGGTGCTGAACGTAAGTTCTAAAGTGTGTGAACGAATGAAAAAACCCGTCTGGTCCCAGCGTGTGTAAGTGAGAAAAGGACTGCTAGAGGGTCAGGCGAGGGAAACAAAGAGGGGGTCTGGCAGAGAAAGGCTGAGTGAAAGTGAGAGAGAGAAAGGAAGAGGAAGAAAGAGGGGAAATAGTAGAGCAACGAAATAGGAATGTAGAAGGAAAGAGAAGACAGGTCACAGCGAAACATAATAAAATAAATGGAGAATAGGAAGGCTGTGTAGTTGCTAGTTAAAGTAGGCTTAAAACTGAGAAGAAAGCAAGAACGGAGAGGAGCTTTCTTCATCAGTTGTCTACTGGGGTCTCGGATATTCCAATGCTTTAAAGACAATATATCTACACGGATGGGTTATATCAAACATTAATTATAATATTCGATTCGTTTGTAAAGAAACAGCCCGAGTAAAGCTGTGCCATGTAGATGACAAATCGTCACCCATTTGTTCAACACTGGCATTGAGAAACAATCAACATGTTTCTGGGTCATTACTCTTTATCTGTTGAACAGTTGAAAATATATAGCATTTTCTTAAGTGCACATCGGTTGAGTAGCCTCATTTGCATACTGAGTGAGTTACGGCTGGTCTTGCCGAAAACTAAAAGTAAAATTTTATTTCTCGCCCTAGAACAGTTGAGATACATAAATGTAAATATGCATACGTACACACATAAACATATACGCATACACATTTACATACATATATCTATATATATATATATATTTATTATATATATATATATATATATATATGTGTGTGTGTGTGTGTGTGTGTGTGTGTGTGTGTGTGTGTGTGTGTGTGTGTGTGTGTGTGTGTACATATACATATGTAGTGTGTGTGTGTGTGTGTGTGTGTGTGTACATATACATATGTACGTATGGGTTATATCGAACATTAATTTGCATACCGAGCAAGTTACGGCTGAGGTATTCAGTCCTGATAAAGAGTAATGACCCAGAAACATATTGATTGTTCTTCAATGCCAGTGTTGACCAAACGGATGACGATTTATCATCGACATGGCACAGCTTTAATCGGGCCGTTTGTTTGCAATTATTCTTCGATATAACCCATACGTACATATGTGTGGGTATATATATATATATATATATATATATATATATATATATATATATATATATATATATATATATATATATATATATATATATATATATATATATATAATCAAATTTTAGCAAATAAGAAAAAGTTTTAAAATAAATTTTAAAAAGTTCACTATACCTGCTATAATTACCTTTACCGCGCGGTTTCAAGTCTCAAAGTAAATGGATAATCCATGCGGAAATCCATTGAGAAGAAGACTTTCGTCAGCGGGTTCTTCTCACTCGGGGAATATAAATTCACGAACTGGCGCCATACAGAACTCTTCCCGGATGAGAGTGTATGATGAAGAAACAATTTTGTGTAGTACCGTGTGTAAAGATAGAAGGCAGCGGCGGAAAGGTCAATCTACTGCCACTAGAAATAGCAGCAGTTAAAACGACCAAAATGTTATCTCGACCAGGGGAGATTAATAATAATAAAGTATGTTTTCCTACATGCAAAATACATATAAGCACACATGTATTATCCAACCGTATACCAATGTGGTTCTATGGCAGGTTAATAAATTAACGAGCCAGAACATATATAATCAAGGTTTAGCAAATAAGAAAAAGTTTTTAAATAAATTTTAAAAAGTTCACTATACCTGCTATAATTACCCTTACCACGCGGTTTCAAGTCTCAAAATGAATGGATAATCCATGCGGAAATTCATTGAGAAGAAGACTTTCGTCAGAGGGTTCTTCTCACTCGGAGAATATAAAATTCCCGAGTTCAAATCACGAATTGGCGCCATACAAAACTGTTCCCGGATGAGAGTGTATGATGAAGAAACAATTTTGTCTAGTGCCGTGTGTAAAGATAGAAGGCAGTGGCGGATATATATATATATATATATATATATATATATATATATATATACAGATTAGAGCAAACATCACGGGCGCTCTATCTCAAAATTATTTTTGAAAAGCATTAGAAATGCGCAACCGGTAAAAACTTAAAACCAAAACTGAATACTAACCAATACTTATTACTAATTTTTACTTATTCCTAATTCAACTATTTTTCACTGGGAACAATTTGTCAGCATTTTCTTTTCCTTTTACCAATATATATATATATATATATATACGTATATTTACACAATTACACACACATATGTATAATATAAACAGTGTACCCCGCATTCGCGGTTCCGGTTATTCGCGGGATCGTAAATATCTTTTGTAATTTTTTAATAGCTTTTTTTGTGGCAGAACATATTTTTTCACGCTTTTTTAACGTATTTGCCGGCCTATATTTTACGTTATTCTTTTTTTTATTTTTTCATTTCTTCCTTATTTAATTATTCTTTATGGACGTACACACCGATGGTTACCGAACACTGTACGACTTAATTCGGGCTGTTTGTTTACAAACAAACCGAACATTATAATAAATGTTCGACAAACTCATACGTACATATATATATGTGTGCATGTATGTATATATATACATACTACTGTACGTCTGTATACATATATGTATGTACGTATACATACTGATATTTAAGTATCAGTCGTACTAAGAGTGAGAAATGAAATTTTGTTTCATTCTTTTCCATTTATCGTTTTCGGTACGCCCGGCCGATTAACTCACTCGATATGCAAATTAGGCTGCTCAGCCGTTAATCTGCATAAGGAAAGTATATACTTTCAAACCTTCAATCATCTGACAGGAGGGTATACGATGCTGACGATAGCTAATAAGCTTGAAACTAGTTCATCGTTCCTTTGTCAGTGTTGAACAAAAGGGCAACGATGGTTGCCGAACACAGTACGGCTTAATTGGGGCTGTTTGTTTACAAACAAACCGAACATTATAATAAATGTTCGGTAAACCCATACGTACATATATGTGTGCATGTATGTATATATATACATACTACTGTACGTATGTATACATATATGGATGTACGTATACATACTGATATTTATATATATATATATATATATATATATATATATATATCACGATAAATTAACGGAGCCATAGACTCTTGTTATTCCCTGTCAATAATGTGCTCAAAGGAAAAAGAATCCTGAGCTCTTTAAAATACAATATGTTGAAAAGGTAACACACCAGAGAGAGATAGTGTGCCATCAATAAAACTGGGAAAACAACCAGTGTATGGAAGCTATAATCTATGGAAGGCAGGACAGACATACATTAATTAAAAATATAAATTAAAATGTATATACGCACCTCTATAACTATATAACACACGAGTACAAATCCAAAGAGATCGGTTTCGCCAGGAAGTTGTTGACTGAAATGGAATAGCCTATGGTTCATCAGCGCGTGCAGGACTATACATTCCAGACAACTCTAAGAGAATCTAAAGCGACCGTCAGCTACACGCGGCAGAGAGATGTCACAGTGTGCTTAGGGCAGTGAACCAGTGGTATCTGAGGGAGGAGCTGCTAGAAAGGGCAGCCCACAAACCACTAAAAGAAGTGTGCTCAACCAAAGAGAGAGAGAGAGGAAAGACTGTTATAAGGAATATATATATATATATATATATATATAAAGAGAGAGAGAGAGAGAGAGAGAGAGAGAGAGAGAGAGAGAGAGAGAGAGAGAGAGAGAGAGAGAGAGAGAGAGAGAGAGACATAGACATATAGATATATATATACAGGGTGGGGTATAAAGATCTCCCACATTTTGAACTTAACTATCTAGAAAAAATTATTATATTTCTAAAAATTTCAGAAAAAATAGTTTTTTTAAAATTATATTAGACAAATGGTGGCCGTCGATGGTAATACATTGATGGAGTCGTTCCCGAAAGTTCTCCATGACTCTCCGAGTCATCTCAGGTGGAATTGCATCGGTTTCCTCACTGATTCTTTCCTTCAAATCATCAAGAGTTTGAGGGCGATGCTGGAAAAGTTTTTCCTTTAGGTATCTCCAAAGGAAAAAGTTACAAGGGCTTAAAGAGATCACACGCCCAGGAAACATTTCCCCAACAGTCCGAGTGAACGTCGTGCTGTACGAGCTTTGGCCCCGTGCTTTTTAAACCACGTATGTTCTGTATCCAAATCGTTCAGTTTGTTTGGGGTGCTGAAAGGTCTCCATCATTTCAACGTACCGGTCAGAGGTAACAGTTACTGTTGCACCACCTTCTTCAAAAAAGAAGCAACTGCACACCAAACAGTTACGCGAGGAGAGTGAAGCGGTCGTTCGTGGAGTTCAGCCCAGTAACGAAAATTCTGCTTCTTTACGGCTCTATTGATATGGAAGTGAGCCTCAGCGGGAACTTGTTAACTTACGGCTTTGCAGTTGGCATGATCTGTCTCAGTTAATTATTGAACCAACATCGTTTTGTAAGGATGCAGCTTCTAATCGGCAAGCAAAATCCTCCTCAAACTCCGACTTGACATCCCAAGTGCTATGTAATGCGTTTGTATAAACGGAACGCTTTGGCGATTGCTTAATGGATGCTCTTACTGCTGCCACATTTTCTGGAGTTCTAACAGTCCTAGGTCTGCCAGGTGATTTTCTTTTCAGTGGAGATTCAGTGGACTGAAGGTTAGAAATCCAAAGCAAAATCGTTTTCCTATCTGATACAGATGCATGTGGACCGAACGTGAATCATCTATAGAACACTCGCTGCGTCCCTATTACAGAACGGTTGTTTTCACAACACCGTGTAACATATTTTTTCTTCCCCGGTTCTAAGTGTCATTTCATGGTTTGTTATATCCCATTATTATTTAAAAAACACTGTTATTTAATCAGAAGTTTGGGTTTGTGG
This sequence comes from Eledone cirrhosa, assembly GCA_964016885.1. NCBI lineage: Eukaryota > Metazoa > Mollusca > Cephalopoda > Octopoda > Eledonidae > Eledone > Eledone cirrhosa. The sequence continues at coordinate 144,435,794 of OZ024741.1, read as the reverse complement.
TCAGGAGTTTGATATTTCGAAATTTTCATATTTTTCAAGAAAAAACACATTTTTTTTTTATTTATCAGTTCATATAATTAAATCAACAGAGTATATATTTATTTTATTACACAAGCTTATCAAACGCAAACAAGTAAAAACAAATAACACTTATAAAGCAACTTATACACGTCAAAAATGACTGGATTTCCTGGATTTGCCGTTGTAGTCCAGGTCGCATTCCCGCACTAGCCTCCAGATATAGTCCCCCATCATTTTTTCATTGTACTGGCCCTGATACCTCCGCTCTATCTCTTTCACATCTTGGTGGAATCGTTCGCCTTGTTCTTCTCAGTAGGCGCCCATATTGTCCTTGAATTTTTCCAGGTCAGCATCCAGCATATGGAGTTTAAGCGACATCCTGCATCCCATGGCGCCAAAAGCCTTTATCAGATCCTGCACCAGTTGCTGGTAGTTTTCAGCTCTGTAGTTGCCCAGGAAGCCCTTAACAACTGCCTTGAAACAGTTCCATGCTGTTCTCTCAATCCTATTGAGCTTATTGGAGAACTCGGTAGACTCAAACACCTTCTTTATCTGAGGTCCAACAAAAATTCCACCTTTGATTTTGGCCTCAGATAACTTGGGGAAGAACTCAAAAAGGTACTTAAAAGCGGCTGATTCTTGGTTGAGAGCCTTCACAAACTGCTTCATCAACCCCAACTTAATGTGCAGTGGCGGCATGAGCACAATCCTGGGATCAACCAGTGGCTCCCACATGACGTTCCGAGTCCCAACTACAAATTCTGTTCGCTGCTCCCAGTTCTTTCTTTTGTAGTGGTCAGAGGTGCCTCTGCTGTCCCAAAGGCAGAGGAAGCATTGGAATTTGATAAAGCCTCCTTGGTGTCCAAGCAGGAAAGCCACCATCTTGAAGTCTCCAATGATTTCCCAATTGCACTCGTTGTATTGCAGAGCTTCCAAGGGGACTTTCACACTGTAGTAATCTTCCTTCAGGCAGATTGAATGAGCTAGGGGCAGTGTCGGGAACTTGTTTCCATTGTGGAGGAGGACAGCCTTCAAACTTGTGGTGGAGTTGTCTATAAATAGCCGCCACTCCTTGGGCACAAACGGCACCCCAATAATGTCAAACAGTCCAGACACGTCATGGCAGAAGCAGAGGCCATCCCTAAGAGCGTAAAAGCCTGAGAAAGGTTCGTGTCGACTTCTCTGATTTGTCAACTGTACTTCCTCCTTGACAAAGTTCCATTGCTTCATCCTGGAGACGAATAGCTCTGCATTGGACTTGGTCATTGACTTCTTTTTGGTTTGGGAAGTGAGGAACTTTTTCTGCTACCTCAAGGCAAGTAATTCAAGTCCTCAGCATCCATCTCCTCCTCTTCATCAGAATATTTGTCTTGGAAAATAAATTTGATATGCAATACAAAATAAATATTGGAAATGGAAATACATATTTAAATAATATAAAAGAACACTAATCATACTAATGAAAATTCGTGCTTAAAACACAACTTACCCTTTATTCAGGGTGCGAAAATCCAGTATCAATAAATCTCTTTAATCCACTTTTTAACAATGTTATACTTTATTGCCCTTTTATAATTTTCTTTAGGTATTACTCTTTATTTTATAATTTTAATTTAACCTGAAACATATAGAAAAAAATCATTTAACATTAGCAAATTAAACTTACATACAACGTAACATCCAACATACAAATAATTCTAGTAAATAGCTTAGAATTTTTACAAACCCAAACTTTTAACTGTTTAATAGCACTTTTTTTATTTATTTGGGACCTAAGCAACACAAAAAAGTGATTACAAGCCAGGAACAGAGAAAAAATTTTTTTTGTTACACGGTGTAATACACTTGAACAACAAAGCCACGATATTCGCCGGTCCAACTTATGATAGATATTGAAAATGATAGAGCCTAACATACCGAATGAGACCCTCTACCGCCACTACAGCCCATACAATGCTCGCTCCAATTATGGGAGATGTTTACGCCCCATTCTGTATATATAAATATATATATATATAGCTGTCGAAACGGCCGGAGCTCAGCCGTCGGGGTCCTGACTTTTTTCATATATATATATAAGTCAACCCCCTATTTTTGGCGAAAATTTCTTGAATTTTCCGTAGAGCTCGTATAAAAGTCGACCCTAGTATTTCACGGATAACAGACCAACATTTGTGGGTTAAGGTATCATCCTATATGTAGAAATAGCAGTTACAAAATCGTCAGAAATTTAAAGCAAATTTATATTATCGTAAATATATGTCTGAAACTAAAAATTTACAAACCTTGTTTGAATTTCAAGCATTATGAAAATAATTGTTTCTATTTTGGGCACAAGGCCAGCAATTACCCAATACATTACTGGTACTTTATTTTATCGACCCCGCAAGGATGAAAGGCAAAGTTAACCTCGGCGGGATTTGAACTCAGATCATAAAGAGACGTAACTCTATGCTTCAAAGTATGGTGTCCGACTCTCTACCGATACTGCCAGATTGGAGAGTTGAGATGCGAAACACGCCGAGCAGTTATCGGTCATATGCACAGTATTATGTATAGAATCGATAATATTACTGTAATTCATTGTATTCTTGTTTGAATTTCAAGCCCCTCAAAAGTAGTAGCCCTGTAATAGTCAACACCATAAATTTAACCTTAAAATGGTGTAAAAAAATTCGACTTTTACACGAGTATATACGGTATATGGATAGTTGTAAATGTTGTTTCCAAAGAATTAATCATTCCAAGTTGATCAAGTCACTCTGTAATTTAGCTGCTAATACCTATTATAGCTATAAACTTTCTTGACTGCCATTTAACGCTTACACAATCCACAACTTCTTGTACTTTATAATAGCTGCTAATATATATAATTAATCTACTGTTGTGGATTGGTACAGTCGTTAGCAATCAGTTAGAATACTTCGATGTATTTGTTATAAGGTTTTACGTTCTAACCCCAATTTTAGACTCTCATACTTCCGGGGTCGATAAAATAATGTGCCAGTACTGGGGACGATTTTACCAAATTTCCTCTACCTCTAAATTGCTGTCTTTGTGCCTAAGATGCAAACCATTATATATGAATTAATCTAACTATTATACTCTGCAGACAATGGTAACTCACATTGTCTTAGCAATGAAGCAACTGGGAAGAAGTGCCGACCACGAGGGATATAATACCTCACCCCACCCCTATATATAGATAAAACGCTTTCCATAAATAATTGTTTCTACTTTTGGCACAAGGCCAGCAATTGTCCCAGTGTATTACTGGTACTTTATTTTATCGACCTCGTAAGGATGAAAGACAAAGTTAACCTCGGCGGGATTTGAACTCAGACCATAAAGGGCCGTAACTCTTTGCTGCAAAGCATGGCATCCGACCTTCTACCGATACTGCCAATCCAAATAGTGAGATACAGTGAAAAAAATATGTGAGCAGAATATCCTAATTTCGCGAGCTCAGGGGTCAAACTCATATCCTAGAGCTTGCCTCGGTGAAAATCAAGAAAAATAAATGTACCTAAATGATTAAGGGAAATATAAATAAATAAATATATATATATATATATATATACATAACATATAAACACACACTATTAAACAAAGATGGAATACAAAAACCAAAACACATACACTCAAACGCAGCACACACACCAAACATTATACACACACGCAAACTCATGCGCAGAAACGGAGACAAGAATAAATAAATAAATAAATAAATAAATAAAATAAAAATGCCGTAGACATTACAATATAATACAATAGAAGGAAACATAATAATAGAACCACTGATGATGTTGCAGATGTGCAACGAAAGAACTTTGATAGAATATATATATATATATATTTATATCTGTATTTTAACCGTTGGTCAATCAATGATAAATGTTGATTGCCAAATAAATTAGCTATGGCGATATAAAAGATACAGAAGCGAAAACCAACCAAACAGTGAGTGTGTTCTGTTATTATTTCTGGCAATATTATTACAACAATATGACCCTCCCCAAGTATAACAATATATATATATATATATATATATATATATATATATATATATATATATAAAAGGTAAACAGAAATAACAACACAATCGGTACAGTATATGGAAGGTATATATTAGGTTAACGCTTGATATAGCAGGAAGAGGGTCTTAACGTTTCGGACGCTAGTCCTTCATCAGAAGAAATAATGAGAAATAAAATAGATTGAGGGGACGGGAAGGGTGGAATTGGAAAAAATGTCTTTAGATAAAAATAATAGGTCCATTCATGTTCACATCTCTTGCAAAACTGTTGGTGCTGGCGTTTTGTGTATGATTTGTTTTTTTTATAAAAGTGGATGATTGTATATATAGCTACCATTTAAGGGATTTAGTCTGTCATAAGTATTACATTTATTATATGTGACTATACTTTCATTCTATAAGAAGTATTCATTAAGTATTGTGTATATTATGTGTTTATATTTTCATTCTGTAAGAAAGGAAAAGCGAGGTGGGGGGATCCACCACCAATTGCAACAATCGGCCGCACATCACATTATATGTACTAATTTCACTAAATTGCAAATATCTGAATTGTAAAATGAACCCTGTCGTATGAAGTGATAACCCATTTGTACATAAATATCGCAAGCTGCTTTTATGTTTCCACTTCACGCTGATATAAGCAGACGCACACGCACACACACATATGCGTATGTATATATGTATGTATGCATATATGTACGTATGCATATATGTATGTATATATATGTGTGTATGTATGTGTATATATATGTATGTATGTATGCATGTAAGAATGTGAGTATGTGTTTGTAGTCGCCGAATTAGAAGAGTCGTTCGAACTTTGCTGTATTTTTCCGGCTCTCTCTCTATCTCTCTCTTTCTCTCTCTCTCTCTCTCTCTCTCTCTCTCTCTCTCCCGCCCTCTCAAGGCCTGGTGAATGATGGGCTCTGTCAAGTTTAAAAGGCCCAAGACACGACATCTCTACGGCTCAAACAAGAGATACGGGCCCATATTTATTCGCAGGGTACTGGTCAACCAGTAATAGACGACACTCAATGGTATTGAAGTCAAGACCAGGTCGTTGCGAAATAAACTTCTTAATCACACTCTTGCCTGTACCAGTGACAACATCAAAAATACTCAAATAATTGTTTCTACTCAAATAATGGCAGAATATAGAATAAACTCTCTCTCTCGTATTTGTAGTTGTGTGTCCTTGATCAAGACACTTTATTTCACATTGCTCCTGACAACGCAGTTGTCAAAAATTAGTTGCGATGACATTGGTGCCAAGTTATATTGGTCTTTGACAGACTTGCATGGTGACTGTTGGTCCTCTATAAAGCACATGCATAGGCTTGTGTCTTGGAGAGGACTTTTCTAGGTGGAAATTCAAAGTGAGTTGTGACCGAAGGATGGAGGAAGGGGGGGTTCTAGAGACATATTTATATTAAATAATTTGAGAACGGCAAAAAGTGGCAGAAACAGGAGCACGAACCTATAACGTTCTCTTCCAAAGTTCTGTCCAATTTCTCAGTAAGAAATGTATGCTTCTTTCCATTTCAACAATTTTGAGAAAATAACTAACTATATTTATTACTGAAGAGGCTGTTTTTATTAACTAGTCTTAACTTGAATAAATGTTACACCATGCACGCATACACACATATACACACACACGTACACGCAATTACACTACTCTATACGTATTGTGTGTGCTTGCGTATGTACATGTATTTGTGTGTATTGTATGTGTATATGTATTGTGTGTGTGTTCATGACATTTTAAACTGTAAGTATGCCGGTATTTTTCCTCAGAATATGAGAGGTGAATAAGCATTAATTATGCATTAATGAGAAGAAATGTTGCTGATAACATTAAAACTAAATTAATCAGCCGTCGTGTATGGGAAAAAAACCGACAGAAAAGGAAAACTGGACAATATCAGTGAAACCATAACCAAAATAAACCACTAACATATAAAAATACATGCGCCAACGAAGGAGCTTCTACATGGTCTTTTTCTTGCTAGAAATAGCAGTCAGATCTCTCTCAAATGGCACCATATTATCTTATGTAGGAGACTCACTCCGGCGAAGGACAGGGCAAAATGCCTTCCTGTATATGTTCTGGCTCTCTTCACTCAGAATTCAAATCAAACCCTACCCCACACCCGCCTGATGTTAATATTGCTTTGGGATCTATAAAAAATATCGTATAGTAAAATAAAGTAGGATTCAAAGGGTGGTGGATTGGCATAATTATTAGATGAGATAACTTGCGGTACTTCTTCCGTATGTTTGCGTTCTGAGTAACCAACAAAAGGAACATTTGATTATACAGGGTGTTTCAAAATGTTTAATATCATCACCTGTTTTCCAGGTTGTCACATTAAAATATATATTAATTAGTGTTATAATTGTTTCTACTTTTGGTACAAGGCCAGACATTACCAGTACATTACTGGTACTTTATTTTATCGACCCCGAATTAGTGTTATAATGTTGACAAATGTTTCAGGAATATATTTTGTATTGCTCAACATTGAACCAACTCAGGCTCGTTGTCCTAGATTTTGTAGTTTCAAGGATATTTACATCTTAAATGATATCAATATTTTTTAAACACCCTGTGTTATCCTAGATGCATTATAGCGTTAGGGCATCGGTATTTGTTCCGACTCTCTGCACTCCGCGTTCAAATTCCGTCGTGGTCAACTTTGACTTACTTTCTTTCGAGGCGGTACAGCATCAGTCCAGGGGTGTTGAACTAGCAGAATAGTTAAAGAGACGGATACGATGCTTTACGATATTTCGTCTGGCTCTGTATAGTCTGTTTAAATCCCGCCTCCATCTGACAGGAGTTGTGGCCGGTAGATAATATCAGTAATGAAAAGACTATCACCTGAGGTGAAATAGCTATAGCTGTTTAAAGGCATTTGATCATAGCTGTGTCTCAATCAGGGCTGACCTGGTGCTAAACAAAAACAGCAACAATATACAACAAAAACATAGTTAATACAATGTTTCAGCTCTCACAGCTTAATAATTGAGATTTTATCAGAGATTCTTAGTGAATTGCTCTGAGATAGCGTAACCTTCAATTAAATTCATTAAAACTAATCTGCAAAGAAAAAAGGAAAAACTTTCCATTAGCTCCCAATCAGTAAGTACGTGAGGCTCGAAAGTTCTCACCCACCCTACCATTAACTCATGTATATTATTGCTTATCTCTCAGCTCAGAAACTCTTATTTAGATTATTCTCACACTAACTGAATGTTACTCGAGTTAAAAAAAGGAAAGAAAGAGACAGAGAAAGAAAGAGTGAGATGACGAGTGTGAGAAAGAGAAAGAAAAAAGAGAGAGATAATGAATGTGAAAGAGAGGGCGAGAAAGAAATAAGGGGGGTAGAGAGAGGGAGAGAGAGAGAGAGAGAGAGAGAGAGAGAGAGAGAGAGAGAGAGAGAGAGAGAGAGAGAGAGAGAGAGAGAGAGAGAGAGAGAGAGAGAGAGAGAGAGAGAGAGAGGCAAACAACAAAGTTATGTTAAATGTTGATTTCTAATTTAGGCACAAGTTCAGCAAATTTGGGGTAAGAGCAAAGTTGATTAAATAAATCCCAGTGTTTTATTTTATCGATTCCGGAAGGATGAAAAGCAAAGCTGACCTCGGTGGGATTTTAACTCGGAATGTTAAGAACTAGAAAAAGTGTCACTATGGCATTTTATCCGACACTGCCAACTTAGCCAATCCATCACCCTAAATTCATGTTAAATGTTGAGAAATTTACTTTAAATGTGGACGCAGCATGCTTAAACCTTCAAGAAGTTCGCTTTGTAATCATCGTTCGGTCTCACAGCATGGCGCCTTGGGTATTTTTCATAAACATACCGTATACTGTTAAATATACAATACGTACGTTCAAATCTATATCGCTATTTCGGAGCACCAATACAAATTTGTAATGGATGGTGGGTGGGCTACCGCTCCATATGCAAATGAGTTTCATTAGCTCATAGACATAAGCAGAACTCTATAAAACTCCAGCTTTTTTTAGCTTCAGCAAAAGCAGAGAGATATGTAGTCTTGACAACCACTTATGAATGAGAAACGGTGACATCGTCAATTACTTTCCTCCGCTTTTGCTGAAGCTGGATATGTGACGTTAGTTACACCTTAAAATTCATAACGAAAGGCCTTCAAAATGTTTTTCATCAATATATATATATATATATATATATATATATATATATATATATATATAAGCATACATACATACATACATACATACATACATACATACATACATACATACATACATACATACATACATACATACATACCATCAGTTAACGCGATCAGTCGCATATTTTGGCGTGGGAGACTATTTATTAAATTTAAGATGAATACTATCTCCGACAGTAATGCCACAACTACAGCCAGGTTGAATAACTGGTTATTCTTCTAACTATCCCTTCTGAAGACACCTTTTATTCGAATTCGTAGAGATATCCGACTAAATACATAATTCATTTTACAAGGATTTGCTACAAACAGCATGGCTGAACACAACATCAACAAGAAAATTAAGGAAGTATCGAAGACAAATAACAAAGAAGGTAATCAAACTTTATTCAGTTGTAGCTACAGAAGAAACCGAAATAATAAATCACATTTCTCTTGGAGCTGCAAACATAATAATGATTTATTTAATTGTTATAAAATGGTAAAAAACAATCCCTCCATTGGCTATATGAATAGAATGAAGCTACACTGGGACGAAATGCACCCAGAGCTAAATTATTTCACAGCGAAACAATTACGCCAACAAGCGACGTTTGTTGAACGTAAAAATAAGATAAATATTATTAATTGTAAGTCCCCCACAACAAACATGGAATCAACAACACGTGCTACAGGTCGCCATGCTACTAGACTTCCTAGCAGCCAGGTCGAACAGCGCCTTGAAACAACTATGCCTGTACCATCTAAGTCTACCTCGAATACTGGGGAAAACACTATCGATAATAATAATAATCGAAGAAATAATAATAATAATCGAATAAATGTGACACCACGTATACCATCTGAGTCTACCTCGACTGTTGTGGAAAATACTATCGATAATTATAATCAAAAGTATAAACAATTGAAAATTTCCCTCAACGAAATCTTCCAGAAAGAAATTAACTCATGTATAAATATCTCTCTGGCTGAACGTGTTAAAATGACAATGGTGAATAAAAAACCAAATAATGAAATACTACCTGTTATTGACGAAATAGAGGATGAATATTTACGACGGATAAAAACTCCAACATTTTGGCAAATCAACGCCTGTTTATATGCCTTAGCAATGACAGTGAAGCATTATCTTGGTGGGTGATTGCAGAGATATTAACAAGAACAAAACACCACCAAAAATACCATCATATATAACTAAAATAGAAAAAAAGAGTGCTGACCTACGAAAAAACATAGGACATGTGGTAATGCTCCTTGCATGCAAACACAATAAAACCGCACTCCTCACCAACAAAGAGTGAAAAATAAAAAAGAGACGATGTTTGGTAACAGTAGAACCAGAACTCTTCAATATAAGCTGATCACCCACAAACAAGAATTGAGAGCTGTTAGCGAAAAACGCCGATACCTGAAAAAGGTAGATGAGAGAAAGATGCTTAATAAAAGATTCAGACGAAACCAAACATCAGTCTATAGAGATATGAAGGGCAAAATAATAAGTGTCACTGAGGCTCCATCCCAGAAAGATTTAGATTCCTTTTGGAGAAAAATATGGGGTGAAAAGAAGAATTTCAACCAAGATGCAGTGTGGCTAAGAGAAATCCAAAAGAACTATTGCTCCTACACTACAACAAAAACATACGAAATAAGTGAGGGTACCCGTGAGACTGTGATAGGAAAACTCCAAGATAAGAAAACACCAGGAAGAGACATGATTGTCGGCTACTGGTACAAAAAACTAATATTCTATCGGGGGTATCTTACTGACCTCTACCAACAAGTTCTTAATGGAGATACACTTATACCAGAATGGTTGACATTAGCAAAAACGTTACTGGTCCCCAAGAACAAAGACACCCACTTGGCAAAAAAACTACCGACCCATTGCATGCTAGAACCTAATGTATAAGATGTATACAGCCTGCCTGAACCTATTCCTCCAAGATCGCTGTGAAAATAATAACATCATCACAGATGAACAAGCAGCTGGAAAGAAAAGAGTTTGGGGATGTGCTGAACAACTCCTAATCAACAAAACTACGATGTCGGAGGTGCGACAACTTAGGAGGAATATGACTACAGTCTGTCTGGACTACAAGAAAGTTTTCGATTCTGTTCCCCACTCTTGGATGATAGAGGCCCTCCAACTTGCTAAAGTCCCAGACATTATTGTCAGAGCCATAGAGAGGCTGTCTTCTTCTTTATCCTAAGGTTAAAGACAGAGAGGGAGGACTCTATTATCACTGATAAAATAAAATATTGCAGGGGTATATTTCAGGGGGACAGTCTCTCTGTGATATTGTTCATCTTGTCATTAAACCCCTTGTCCTTTCTGCTCAAGAAATGTGAGGGATACATCATTGGCTCACAGGAGGACAGAAATACGAACCTAACCCATAACTTCTTTGTGGACGATCTGAAACTCTATGCCAAGAACATGGATGGGATGAAGAAAAATCTTGACCTGGTTACAACGTTCTCAAAGGATATAGGAATGGAGTTTGGCCAAGATAAATGCTCATACATGACTGTAAAGCGGGGAAAAACAACAACCCAATCTAGCAACATTGTCATCAATGGTCTAACTGTTTCACCGATATCTGATGAGGACTGCTACAGATACCTGGGGATAGATGAGAACATAACCTATAATGGTATCTGTAATAAAGAACGCGTAACCAGGGAATACTACACCCGATTAAGAAAGATCTGGTCATCGGAACTCTCTGCGCAAAACAAAACAGTGGCTCACAATGTAGTTTGCTGTGCCTGTCCTAACACCTACGTTTGGAATACTCAATTGGACAATAGACGAAATCCGAGCAGTTGATGTTGGAACTCGAAAAATACTGAATAACACCGGAAACTTCCACATCAACAGTGACATAGACCGCCTTTACTTGAAACGTAAGCAGGGAGGCAGAGGCCTAACATCAGTCTAGACAACATTTGAATGTCGCATCATATCTCTCCGACAACATCTACGAATCTCGAAGCGTAGGAGCCCGCTTCTCGAGCAAGTTTATCTGCATGAAACAGATAAGATCATGAGAGTTGGGAAGGAACTCCTTGAGAGATATTCCCTGTGTGACAATCAAAAACTCACACCCAGGGATGTCACTCAGCAGTATCGCAGTGAATCCATGGATGAAAAACTGCATGCCTATCAGCAAAAAATCATGCATGGATATGTTGCCAGGAAGCTCCAGAGTGAGAGTAATATAGATAAGGAAAGTAGTCTATCTTGGACCAACAACCGCTATATTGGCTCCCACTTTGAAGGATACGCTTTTGCAATCCAAGAACAGGAGATTAGCACGAAATACCTGATTCACAAAAGAGATAGGGATGCAGGCAAAACACCTAGATGTGATAACAAGTGCAGACTCTGCAGAACTAACATCTAGGATATCACCCATGTCATCAGCAGCTGCCCAAAGATGTCATCGCGGTACTATCTACCTATGAGACATGATGTAGTGGCCAAAACACTGTACAATGCAGTTCGTAAAAAAGATAGCCCCGATAATAAACACATTAAAAGCTACAACAATGTGGAAGACATCCATGTACATAATATGAAAGAGTACTGGTGGAATGTTCCAGTAAAAACCCCAATAAAATGCAGGCATAACAGACTAGATATTATATGGGACAGGGAGAAGAAAACATGCACAGTAGTGGAAATTAGCTGCCCATCAGATGCCAATATAATATCAAAGATTAGTGAAAAGGAGAATATTTATGCAGAACTGATGAGAAATCTGCAGATACTCCACCCTGATTACACCTTCAGATTTATGCCTGTGATCATTGGGGCACTGGGATATGTTAGTAACTGCCTCAATACAAATCTTGAGAAGCTAGGCTTCACAGGAACAGAAAGAACACGACTAGTTAGGAAACTACAAGTACAATCCATTAATGGAACAGTAAAAATATGTAAAACATTCCAAATATTTTGCATCTAATAACTGCATATACACATGTACAGATACAAAGCATATACACATGCACACATACAACTCAAAACATCCACATCCACACATACAATAACATCCATATCTACACATGCATGCAGACATACATACATACATATCTACCTAGATGATGTTGTGTAAATTCCAATGAGAGAGTCTTGTGTCTATGTTAGAAACCGACTCTCTCTCTAGTGGTAATACTTTGTGAAATTATAAAACCAGAAGAACATACATACATACATACATACATACATGGTGGTGGCTGCCAACTCGTTTTCGAGTACGGCCACTACTTTGTATCCATGTAGGAGAACCCCTACTGATGCGCTGAACGAGTGTGACTTTTTAGTCCAGCCAGCGACTTGAAAACTCTGGTACAAACACTACACTTGTGACAATTACTGACACATAGTGCTGGGCACATGGTACCATGTGATGACAAGTGCAGAGACATCTCCAGATATAAAGCAATGCCTGTGCCGTGAAGCTTTTATAGTGAGCAAAGGCACTGCAGAAAGCCAGTCCCACTCTCTTAACCAAGATGATATTTACCAAAAAGAAGAACAAGTCAACATCATTGGATACCATCAGGGTTGCAGGTGTTATATCAGAGTTTTCCTTCTCCTAGAATTCTGCCTTGACAAAGGCTAAGGGGTCATCTCTCCCGGAAGATATATATATACATATATATATCCACACATATATACATACATATACATATACATACATATACATATATATATACATATATATATATATATACATATACATACATATACATATACATACATATACATATATATATACATATATACATACATACATGCATACATACATACATACATACATACATACATACATACATACATACATACATACATACATACATACATACATACATACATACATACATAAAATGGCGACCGTTGTGGTCAGTGTCCGATAATCGGACGTGTGTAATTACGGCTTACATGAAGGCAACATACCATATATTGGAAAAAGTTGAGCTACATTACGCGGTAAGATTACATACAATAATTCATGTAAGTGTGTTGTAAGTGTGTTGTAAAACACCTATTTATATGAACGATACACACACTTTAACATATAAATGCAACGTTGTTATATTACATTTATAAAGAAATATACAAGTAACGTTTTCGATTCAGAAACAAAAATATAAGTGTTTGAACTGTGACTATGTTGTGAATAGGCTGTAGAACACCTATTTATATGAATGATACATAAACTTTAACATATAAATACAGCGTTGTTATATTATATTACATTCATAAAGGAATATACTAAGTAACGGTTCTTTTTGTTCTCGATTCAAACGATTCAAGAGCAACATTTAAAACACAGTTGTAGAATTAAAAACTAACTGAAAAGAAATATTACCCAAGCTGTGAATAACTTTAAATTTGATTCTAACAGAACTTTGTCGTAACTTTTAAAGAAGATCATCGACTATTTTGAAAAATAAATACGAAATATTAGTGAATAGACGAACTCATCATGGCAAAAAGTACAAGTCTCCTTCGACCAAATCGCAATTACAACCGTTGTACACAGTGGAGCTACGAGCTTAACAAAGTATTATATGAAGCATACAAACAATCTGAACCCCAAAAGTTCGGTTTTATGCAAAGGCTAAAAACTTTATGGAACTCCAAACACCCAGAATTAGACTTTTCTCCAAAGCATTTAAATGAACAGGCAAAACGTATCATTAGATGTAAATTGATACATCTAACGGAATTGAGTGATACTACAAATACAGCCCTTGTAGACAACCACCCCACCTCCACTGAAAGACAAAGAGAATGGCCAGCTAAATCTAACAGTGAACAGCTCACCAACAATTTTGCTGAAATCCATCCCACTTCCACTGAAGAACAGCGAGAAAGGTCAGCTGACTCTAGTAGTAATTGTCACCACATCAACAATGAGGCTGAAATTCATGACTCTACTGAACAAACAGAGCACCAAAAACTTGTGGGCTCCCTACAAGTGATATGGAACGATATGTTTCAAGAGATACACAGCCTTAATGTGAGTGACAGACCATACAACACTAGAGTCAGTAAAGAACCCACTAAATTGGAATTGGAAGCGGTGAACGAAATAGCTGGCAATTATCTGAAGGCTATACGATCTAAAGGTGTAGAAACGACATTTGAAACGCTTAATGTTTTGTTATATGTTTCAGCTGTCACATTGCTATCATATAACACACATCTAAAACCACGCAATCAAGATACAAACAGAAAGCCTGAACCAGCGTGGATGCGAAATTTAAAAACCAAAATTTTGTCCCTGAGACGAAGTATCTCACACATCGCAGTCGTTATGAAATGCAACATAGAGAGCAACTTCATACGACACCAGGAAGACCTAAAGAAAAAGTTAGAGAGACGATTTGGAGATACAAAATTTAAAACTTTGAACTCCAAATTACACCAGTTGAAACAACAACTCACAGCTACAACAGAAAGACTAAAATATAAGTCAACAGCACATAAACGACAAGTGCTAAATAGATTGTTTGCCAGAGATCCTAAATCAGTTTATCGCAGCTTCGGTGGCAAAAGCTCAATCTCTGTAAATGACACCCCTTCAAAAGAACAGGTTGAGAGCTACTGGAGATCTGTATGGGAAACGGATGACGGATTCAACACACAAGCTAATTGGCTAAAAGAACTGGAACAGGACTACTGCCAACATGTCCAGACAAAACAATATGACGTAGATGGGTCAATACTGGAAACAGCTCTACAGAAAATGTCGAATAGGAAATCGCCAGGCCCAGACCTCATTACAGGATACTGGTTGAAGAATTTCACTTTCTATCGGCAAGATCTCATACGGCTGTTTACAGAAACCATTAAGGGCACACAAGAACTGCCCAGATGGTTATCAACTGCCTCTACTCTCCTCATTCCCCAAAATAGCCAAACCACCCTTGCTAAAAATTACCGCCCAATTGCCTGCCAAAACATCATGTATAAATTATATACTGGGTGCCTTAACCTGTTCTTACAGGATCACTGTGCTACCAACAACATCATAACACCTGAGCAAGCTGGTGGAAAGAGGGAGGTGTGGGGTTGCATAGATCACCTACTAACTAACAAAATGATTCAGGAAAAAACAACAAAGAATCGCAGAAACATGACTGTCGTGTGGTTGGACTATCAAAAAGCATTTGATAGTGTACTTCATGGGTGGATTATTAAGGCTTTACAGTTAGCTAAAGTCCCACAACCATTTGGTAGCTGCTGTTGAACGCCTGACCAAGAACTAGTACACCAGTTTGATCCTTAGAGGTGAGAAGGAGCAGGTTAAGACTGATAAGATACATTACCAGAAAGGCATCTTTCAGGGTGATAGCTTGTCAGTGCTACTCTTCGTTCTCTCACTGAATCCACTATCTTACCTACTCAGGAAACAAGGTGGACAAAGAAGTGGGACCAGAAGTATCTCCCATCTTTTCTTTGTTGATGACCTGAAGTTGTATGGGCCAAATATCAATGACATCAAGAAATAATTGGACCTCATTACATAATTTTCAACCGACATCAAAATTAAATTTGGTGAGTCCAAGTGTGCATATTTGGCAGTAAAACGTGGAAGAGCTGTGCCCTCCTCTAGAAATCTAGAGATGAACGGCCTGATAATACAACCTCTGCAGTCAGGTGACAACTACAGATATCTTGGACAGGATGAGAATATCAGATATGATGGACCCATAAATAAGGAGAGAACCAGAACTGAATACCTCAGAAGAGTAAAGAAAATATGGTTATCAGAACTGTCAGCATACAACAAATACATTGCCCACAATACTTATGCTGTGCCAATTCTAACGCCAACATTTGGCCTACTGAACTGGTCATTGCAAGAACTAAGTGAGATGGATGTTAGAACTCGAAAACTTCTCAGTGTACTGGCAACTTTAACATCAATGGTGATGTGGATAGGCTATACTTCTCACGCAAGGAAGGTGGCCGGGGTCTAAAATCAATATTAACAACATATGAGACCCGGATAGTGACACTGAAGCAACACCTTCAACAGAGGAAAAAGGTTGGCAACCATCTTGCCCAGGTTTATGACCATGAAAAAAGAAATATCATTAGAATAGCGACTGATCTGGAGGAGAGATATGGAATAAAGCCTGATATAAATCTCTCACCCAGAGAAATCGGAAGATCCTATTCAATGTTCAAACAAGATAAAAAAATTGACCAATTTACAGAAAAAGTTGTGCATGGATACTTGAGGCGTAAAACACAGACCATAGAGGGGATAAACCACTCAAAAAGCCTGGCATGGAGTTCCGACAAGTTTATGACATCACACCTTGAGGGATATCTCTATGCAATACAGGAACAAGAACTCCCTACCAAATATCTGCTGCACAAAAGAGGAGGGCCAGCAGCTGACAATAAATGTAGGCTATGTAAAACAAAGATCGAGGATGTAAGCCACATTGTTGCCAGCTGCGAAAGAATGTCATCTCGCTACTACCTCCCCATGAGACACGATGGGATAGCTAGAACCATCTGGAACGCACTTCGGAAAACAAAATTAACAACAAACGAGGAAGAATATATTGAGACAGATGGCACTAAGGAATACTGGTGGAACCTAAAAATAAAAACTGCCACCAAATTAAAGCACAACCGGCCTGATATTGTAGTTTGGGACCACACATTGAAAACGTGTTCTGTTGTGGAGATCAGCTGCCCACTTGATGTAAACGTTGTCAGAAAAATACAGGAGAAGGAGGACATCTACGGACCATTGATGAGGAGTTTACAAATCCAGTATCCAAGATACACCTTTAGCTTCATACCCATCATTATTGGTGCTACGGATTATATACCAACCCGCTTGGACCAAAGTATGACTGAACTTGGATTTGCGGACAAAAAGCGCAGCTCCCTAATTCATAGTCTACAAATGGCTGCGATAGCTGGCACCTTCAAAATTTGCAAAACATTCTTGCGATTCAAGGGATGACAATTTCTTTTCTTTTACAACCTTGCCACCAGGAAGGTGGCCGGTCAAAAAAATATACTCGAAATTAAGAGAAAGAGAAAACATACATACATACATATGTATGATGTAGACCAGTTTTACTTTTTGGGTAAATGCATTCGATGTTCAGAGAGTGGAATTGGCCTTGTGCAAAGCCTTTCCTCACTTAAAAAAGCTTCAAGCACAGGCATCACTTAATATAACATTTTTTTGCGATGCATGGCATTGCTGACCATAGGCAAGTCCCGAGCAGGACTAAAAAGCCACGTCCGTGATGTACATGCTTAAGTTTCAAGTGATCGCATTACTTGAAATCGAGTTGCAGCCATCATGTATGTATGTATGTATGTATGTATGTATGTATGTATGTATGTATGTATGTATGTATGTATGTATGTATGTATGTATGTATGCATGTTTGTTTGTCAGGGCATTCTTCTAGGAGAACGCAACTCAGGAAACTGGGATAATTCCGATATAAAACCTCCGGCTCAGTAGTTACCGATGATATTGATCTTTACTTCTTTTCGGATTATATAGAGAGTAGGATTGGCTCAGTGCACAGTCTTTCCTCACTTTAAAAAATATCTTCACGCACAGGCATTGCACGATAGAATTAATTAATAATTATTAATAATAATAATAGTATATCGTGCAATGGCCATACTCGATAACGAGGGGGCAGCCATCATGTATGTATGTATGTATGTATGTATGTATGTATGTATGTATTTGTATACTGAAGAAGTATATGTGTCTATACGTCGTCAGAAAGAAAGATAGAGTCAGGTAGTGAAAATGCTAGAAACATGTTTACTGAAAGTTAGAATTCAATGCAATACTATATTTTCAGTATTTGGCAGCCATATTTCCCCAAAGTATCGATCGTGAAAAATCCACGTTTTCACGAGAGAAATTAGTTCATGACTAATTCAATTTAAACGATAATTATATTCTGAAAACTCAGAAACCAAAATAATAATTAAAGAAAACCAACTGGCATGATAACAGAATATTACTATATATATATATATATGCATATATATATATATATATATTCATTTACACTCATCGCTTCAAGCCTTTCCAATTAATGTTATATATATATATATATATATATATATATATATATATATATATATATATATATATATATATATATATATATATATTTATAAGTATGTATGTATGCATGTATGTATATATACATACATATATATATATATATATATATATATATATATATATATATATATATATATATATATATATATATATATATATATATATAAGCAAGAAAGTGTTGGTAAAATCCAGTACTTCAGTATGCGGATAGGGAGCACTCAACGAATATATAAGTTCCGGAGTTATAATAGTGACGAAACATAAGTCAATTGCATGAACTCATAATCCTTTATTTACTGCTATATATATTTCGATGATAGCCATATATATATATGTATATATACATACATGCATACATACATACTTATAAATATATATATAAATAAATATATATATATATATATATATATATATATATATATATATATATATATATATATATATATATATATATATATATATATATATATACATATATATATATATATATATATATATATATATATATATACATATATATATATATATATATATATAACAAACATTAATTGGAAAGGCTTGAAGCGATGAGTGTAAATGAATATTCGTAAAATGTGCGTATTCTCAGCGCGAAAGGTAGCCGTTTCCAGCTGGATACTATTTGTATAGTAAGTTCTTTTTTTTTGGGGGGGGGGGGGGGGGGCGAGTGGTTAAGATGTAACCACAAATCAAACGGAGAGCGTGAGAGAGGGAGAAAGGGAGATGAGAAATGAAGGAGTTATAGAGATAGAGGGGAAGAGGGGGAGAGGAGAAAGATGTGGACTAGAACGATGGAGAGATAGATCCCCTTGTTTTGTTTTTCTATATTTGTATCTCCCGCCATTGGCTCCTCTTCTTCAATCCACTCAGCTGGAAAAAATGAGGTCACGCTGAATCTACTTGAGAACTACATTAACGGTACACGTGTCTTTGGAGTGTTCAGCCATTTGCAGCTTAATTTCACAAGCAGGCTGTTTCATTGATCATATAACACGAAAGCTGGATATCGAAAATGGCGAAAGTCCAACGTACACACACACAACACACATTAAACCATTTATTTTCGACATGCTCGCATTGCAAAGAAGAAACTGTTTTCATCAGAACTTTTTACCAGCTGAGTGAACTGGAGAAGCGTGAAATAAAGTGTCTTTCTCAAGGACGCAATGCTCTGTCAGTAATTGAAGTAACGACTTTATAATTGTGGCCCAAATACCATAACCACGAAGCCATGTGCCTGCATGTAAAATGGTGCTACTTTAAAATATCTGTGAAAATTATTCCCACCTTTACATGTTTACTATCCAAAGACAATATTGGAGACGGGATAACTAAGAGTTTTCAAACCCTTTTCTTTCCTAAGTATGTTGCAAATAAACTTAATACAAATTATAAAATCAAAATTTCTTGGAGAAATTAAACAAAAATAAAAAAATATATGGACTTACAGAGGAACTATATATAATAATGATTTCTAATTTAGGCTCAAGGCCAGCAATTTGTGGAGCTGGTACTAAAATTTATAGACACTGGAAATAGGAAAAGCAAAGTTGGCCTCGACAGGATTTCAACTCAGAGCCTAAAGAGCCAGAAAAAATAATGCACTGCATTTTCCCGGAGCTCTGACGATTCTCTCAATCTACAGCCCTAAATAGTGGATTATAATTTTGGCAAAAGGCCAGCAATTTTATGGGGAGGGGAGAATCGATTAAATCGATTGGTACTATATTTTATAGAAACAAGGAGGAAAACAAAATTGACTGTAACGATTCTGCCAATAATATTAATAGTCCAACTTGGATGGGAAAAGTGTAAGGATTTGCAACCAAAGCAGACAGTTTTGTATGCCTGTCTTCTAAGCTACTGTGATAGAATGATCTAATTTTATCATTTGAGCCATAATCGATTGTCAGTTTGCTAAGAAGAAAAAAATAGCCAATTCTATTGTTGCTAGAACTTTCTGTGTCTAAATATATATACTATTAAAATGAATATCCTAATGCAAGTCATTGCTTAAATTTCCTATATATATATATATATATATATATATATATATATATATATATATATATATATATAACTTGGAGATACTAATGCTTATGTTGAAAATGTAATTTAGAAAAATACATTATTTGCAATCCACACCAACAAGTCTATATGTTAATCTCCCTCTCTCTCTCTCACTCTCTCACTCACTCTCTCTCTCTCTCTCTCTCTCTCTCTCTCTCTCTCTCTCTCTCTCTCTCTCTCTCTCTCTCTCTCACTACATTCACACCACACATACACACAAACACACACACATATATATACTAGACCTGAAAAATGCGCAAGCTCAAAAGAGCCACAAAATGTTATAATAAACCTTCAAAAGTGTGGGACTAGAGTTGTTGCTCAAAAATATTGTAATCATTATCTATCGTACATTCTGTGGCATCCTTTTATAAAAAAGAGACTCATAACGAACTCAAGACGACACGATAATTATTTAAATGAATTTATAATATAGAATTCGGTTTAATTGTATTTCGTATTAATTATTACTAAACATCTAATGAGATATTGAACATTAGCTTAAACCAACTATGCCTTTCTTTTTACACTATTTCACTTAGTTAATTCTTAGAGTGTAACATATAAAAATATGATTTACAACTATAAAATAAATAAATTATTATAATAACAGGGCTGCGGAGCCGAAATTTAGAAAATAATGGAGTATCGGATCCGGAGTTGGAACCAGTCAATTTTTGGCCGACTCCGCAGCCCTGTATAATACATTTCATATTAAAGTTATTAATAAACCTATTTTACACTGCATGCAAATTACCATGAGATCATGATATTAGATATAAAATACAGCCGAATATCTACATCTGTAAAAGCACGAAAGCGAAGTAATAAGTGGCTTAAGGTAATTCCAATATGAAAGTTTGCAGTGATAAAAATGTGATGACATAATACGATTGTTAATGTTATAGTTCGATGAAAATGTAATAATATATAACTAAATTATTTTAATATTAGTATATTTATAAAATTATCATTATAGATTTGATCGTTCATATAAGCATCATATTAATTTTCAACACAATTATTTTGTTACTATGAGTATATGATAATAATTGTTTCTACTTTTGGCACAAGGCCAGCAATTATCCCAGTGTATTACTGGTACTTTATTTTATCGACCCCGTAAGGATGAAAGGAAAAGTTAACCTCGGCGGGATTTGAACTCAGACCATAAAGGGCCGTAACTCTATGCTGCAAAGCATGACGTCCGACCCTCTACCGATACTGCCAATCCACCGCCCTGATAATAATGAGTATATGATAATAATATTACGTAATTATTTATAGCTGTTATTACATTAAACATAGATGTATTTATTGTGATATTTTTATAAAGGATGCCACAGAATGTACGATAGATAATGATTACAATATTTTTTAGCAACAACTCTAGTCCCACACTTTTGAAGGTTTATTATAACATTCTGTGGCTCTTTTGAGCTTGCGCATTTTTCAGGTCTAGTTTTAATATTTTTTAAGGCAACGCTTGTAATAACTCTAGTTAAACATGATATATATTAATAATAAATTATTGTTGTAAGAGCACACAGAAAATTGCGCATACCAACGGATCTGGAGAACACACTCTGCACGTGAATATGTGCCTCGTTGTGAAGATTGGTGTCGATTATCGTCTTTTTATACGACTTAACAAATCTGTGCACCAAGATCTGATCTGCATCCGGAAGTCAAGCATTTTTTTCTAGTTTCCTTATTCGATGCAAAGACCGTTTACGAAGACGCGAAAGCAGCTTACCGGATGCGGAATCGGGAGAAGTTGAGACAAAAACAGGCCGATTATAGAGCTGCGAATTCGGCTAAAATAAAGCAAAAACAGGCCAAGCATAGATCTTCAAAACGGCACGAGTTGGCAAACAAGCAGGCCGAGTACAGATCTGCAAATTCAGTCGTTATATCTAAAAAAATACAAGCCGAGCGTACCGGCTAGGAAACGTACCGAGTTGTCTAAAAAGCAGGCCGAGTACAGATCTGCGAAGCGAGATAAAGTATTGCAAAGAAAGGCTGTGTATAGAATTGTCAATAAAGATAATATACAGTCTTATCAGAAAGCTTACTATAAAAACAA
Source organism: Eledone cirrhosa (assembly GCA_964016885.1). Classification (NCBI taxonomy): domain Eukaryota; kingdom Metazoa; phylum Mollusca; class Cephalopoda; order Octopoda; family Eledonidae; genus Eledone; species Eledone cirrhosa. The sequence continues at coordinate 144,413,188 of OZ024741.1, read as the reverse complement.
AAATGTTCTTCAATTTAATACGCCTGTCTGGCAGATTATTGGCGCAGCAATGCGAACAAGCTTGTGGGACCGCATGATTGTAAGAAGATGAACTGCCCGCAACATCAAAACCCAATTCACAAGTCCGGCACTGCTCATTCACATCGGCAGTGGGGACACCAAAATCGGTGACGGGTCCCGATTCACTTGCGGGATACATCACGAACCAGCAAATAAATACTTATTAGTAGCTTAAATAAATACAAAATAAGAGGAAATAACATTTGTCATACTTATGTTCAGATATAAACACGCCAATTTGCGATCGAATATATTAATAATATCAAACATTTTTAAACGCACGTGACACCTGTAGTTGAGTATCATAGTAAACTAAGTACATTAAATTAAAAATTGAAATTTCAAAAATATGAAATTTTACAATTACAAGGTTATTTTAGAACACAATTTTACAATTACAAAGTTATTTTAGATCAAAATTACAAAATTTTACAATTACAAAGTTCTTTTTGAATCAAAATTACAAAGTTTACAATCATAATATGACTGCCAGATCACTATAAATTATTAATTTATTATTGAATATACGCTAGCTTGGAATGTTTTAAAAATTTTTACAAACAAAAATTTACAAACTTTTGTAAAAACGATAGTTTTAAAAATATTTGTACAATCTTTTACAAACAAAATTTTTAAAAAATTATTTTTACAAATTTTTACAAACAAAGTTTTTAGACAAATTATTCTTACAAATTGTTACAAAGAAAGTGCAGTTTGTATTACAATCCGAACCCTGCCTATATTCCATTACACTATATAAAGAGGAACAAGATACAAAGATATTAAATAAATATATTTTACATAATAATTGTTATAGTTGAATTAATAAAAATTAAATATTACATACAAATAGTCTAACATAATAATAAAAAAATAATCTAACATAATAATAATAAAATAATCTAACATAAAACGAACAATAATATGGAAATATATATATGTAAATATGGTACAACCAATATTCTAAGCATGTTATAACGAACTGAAAAAAAATAGTTAATATTAATTTTTTTAAATCATATATAAATTAACGATATAACTTAGCAAAACGAGAAAAATATTTTGATGATAAAACGACAAAATACAGGAGAGAGATTCGAAAGCGAAACGATAAATAAACGTGCAAACAAAACGCTTTTGAGCAACAATTACTATCGTTGGTTGATTAGCCAATAAGACGATGAAATTAGCCAATAAGACGATATATTACAAAACATGTTTGGAAGGAATCGCCACGACCAGCGATACCCCTTGAATTTTTTATTCACAAGCTACGCATATATTGTTAGACATGCAGACTTAAAACATTCTGTTTTTAGTCACTGCATGCGTATCTAACAGTTATATATATTATTCAAAATATTAATAAATGAAAAATATTCTCATAATCAAAATATATATTTTATTATACATATTTCAAAGGTACAATGATGTTTAAGTACGTTTTCATCAGATAAAATATATAAGAGATTGGATATGCGACATGCCGCTGCGGTTTTGATTATTCAATTACAATAGTGGCAGTGATTTATTTCACCAACCCTCAACGTTTTTATACCACAAATAATATGATAAACTTAGAGAAGAAGAGGACGTAGAGCAAGGTAGAAATATAGAAGGGGAGTTGAGATGTAGAGAGAGAAAAAGGGGAATAAAAACAGAAGAAAGGGAAGATGCGGGAAGAAAAAGGAAAAAAAGAAAAAAAACGGGTAATAAAGAAAAACGAAGAAGAGGAAAAGGAAAGGATAAAATAGAGGGGAGAATAAAAAAACCGTTGTATTCAAATGCTAAACAAAATTAGAAATTAAAATTTTTTCCATATTTATCAGTGAATACCGCTTGTATTGGATTACGTTTTAGTTAATTATAAGTTTATATTATAAGGCATAGTTTACTTTCTATAGCAATCAAATATTTAAGTTAATTACAAATGTATATGTTTAAATTAATTTAATTTAATTTAGCTCATTCCAGATTATTATAATTTGTTATTATAAGGTAAGATATTCTATTAGTATTATACTACAACTTTAAAAGACTTTATCTTTAATGCCTAATTAAATAACTATTAAATATGTATTAAAATATAATAAAATGCATATATCCCCATCAATATATATAACTAATGACCGCCCGGCTGGCGTCCGGCTAGGTATACTGGCATTTTATCTTTTCAGGAATCCCCCACCCCCACCCCCCCCCACCCCCCACACACATACACTCTAGTGCAAAGATACCGCACGCCCTCTCAAGTCAGCGAGGTGGGGGGGGGGGGGGGTTAACGTGCTCTGATGTTGGGTTTGAATAGTTTTTAGGATTCCCCAGTTCAGCAGCCAGTACGTTAAAGAAAATTGATAGTTACTACAATAAAGGCTGAAAGAGAACAAATTGTTTAACAAACAATAATTTGTGCAACCATAATGGAAATTCCAAGTAGCAGAAAATATTTAAATTACATTGTTAGAGCCTCAGAGTATACAATATTTTTTGTTCGGCCCTCCGGACCAAAGATGAAGAGATTGTTTGGCGAGCTCACCCTAGAGCATCCTACATACAATTGACCATGGGAGAATCACTGATCTCGTAGCTCGTCTCGTGGAGAAGCTCTGTAGACGTTGAACTCTGGACAATCCTGTCAGGAGCAGGTAATCTGTAGTGACTTAGAGGCTTACCACCAATCTCCAAGACACTGTTTTCAAGACAAATGAGCGCCTCATTGAAAACGACATCGTATGTTACGTTTGGATTGTGTCTGCGTGTGCGGTGGAGGATGTTCTCAGCTAGACTATCGCGGTGGTTGTTCCGCAGTGCAAGAGGGTCGGCGAGATCGCAGTTGTGCAGCATAATGGCAAAAGGTTTTCGCAGCTGAGAAGGGACTTTAGCAGTTGCTGCTTCTTGCAGGGTGAGGTGCCAATGGCTGTCACCGTGTAACATACCACGCATCTGGCAAGCCAAACGTTAAGTGGAACATTGATGGCCATTGATGGTTCTCAGATCTTGGAAAGACTGTGGTCCTCTAACCTCGAACAGTAACAATGACGATAACCGTCTGTGCTTTTATGAAATAAATAGGTTTTTGTTTTTGTGTATGCAAAAATATATGTACAGGAATATATATATTAAAATAACAGATTAAAGTTTAAGCAAAGAATCGCTGCTTTCACCCTTAACGGGATCTTCTGAAACTTAAAAAATCAGTCTGTGAACGCAGAAGTAAATATTTCGAAAAACGTTATCTAATGCAGACAGCAGACATACAGACTAAGAAAAAGAAGGGAATGTTGTGCGACGTCATAAGAAAAAGTGAGTAAGGACGTATAACCGGAAGTATAGATATATTTTGTTCATTTATTATCTAAATTAATTTAGAATTTAAAAATTCACTTTTTGTGAAACTTCGTTATTTTTTAATTTTCATTTATTTCTTAGAATCCAACTGTGATTATATTTACTCTCTATAAATTTTATTTCATTTAATGAATGGTTATATTTACTTCTATATTTAATTATTCTGATATATAGTTTACTTTTAATGATAGTCTATGTATTATAAAACTATTAATCATTTTTTTAGTAATCCATATTTTATATTTTATATATGTTTTTTTCAAGCTAATCAAAAAAGTTTTCGGACTATGTAAACAAAAGGAAGATAACTGATTTACAATGTAAAATCATTTTTTAACTTATAAGGAATCTGTTCTCTCACGTCCAGCGATATTTTAGGAACCTTAAACTATCTATTGTATATATCTTAATTGATGTCTAATTAAATATTGAACTATCCTAATCAAATCATAGGATAAAAAAACTCTCAATAGGGTTATTCTATTACATATAAATATCTAAATTATTACTTCAATTAGACAAAATTTACATATATTTAATTTGTTATTTGTCCTTATTTTTTTGGAACTGGTACATTGCCTGGAAAGTTTTACCAATTTTATGATAACTACTAAATAATTCAATGTTTTTTGGGGGGGTTGATTAAATTGGCATAGTTTGTGATTATGTGAGGGAATCACTTCATTGCAAAGATGGCAAAATTCTGAGATTGCTGGGTTCCGGTAAGGGATAGCAAATCGTAATTTCCTCCAAGAGATGGAGTATTTAATGTTATTGTACTTTAAAGACCATAGTAATTGTGAAAGTGAAATTGAAAATGTTTTATCCGGTCTATTAAAAGTATGTCTGTGAATATACCAACGTTCCTTAAATTTAGATGCAGTGGCACCTATGTAGTTATATATATATTATCATTTGCCTTAATGGCACATTTATATACAAGATTTTTATCAAGACAATTATTTTGTAAAGGGCATTCAGACCTATTTCTACAATTACATTTATTCCCATTGTTATTTACAGACCTTATACTATTCTCATTGCTATTTATTATCAAATTTCTGTCGAGTGCTTCCAATCTATTGTAAAATTGTATTCGTTGAATAATCAACGAACCATATAAACTTTGGTTATATATATATATATCTAAGGCGGGTAAAATTCCCGAGATCCATGGACGAATTCTCTCCAGCGGTCTCTGTCCCTCATTATCGCTGCCATGTCCTGCGTCTCCAACAGATCAGTGTCTGTCCTTAGGGCATCAACATACGTTAACCTTGGTCTTCCTCTTCTAGTGTGTCCATATAGGGGCTCCCAAAGGAGCACTGAGTGGAGAGTTAGGGCGAAAAAGGTATCGGATGCTGAATTTGCCGACGACATAGTTTTGGTGACAAATACAGTGAAGGAGGCAGAGGATTTGATGCGGGAGGTTGAGACTGTGTCGATGAGTGTGGGGCTGAGAATGAATGAGACTAAAACAAAATATCTGGTAGAGAATGTTGAGAAGCCAGAGGGGATCACTAATGTAGGCGGGAAGCCGCTGGAATTGGTTGAGGACTTCCTGTATTTGGGAGCAAAGATTGGGAATACGGAAGATGATGTGGTTGAGAGGAAGAGCAAGGCCTGGGCGGCGTGTCACAGCTTGAGATCGGTGTGGAAGTCGGACCTTCGTAGAGACCTGAAAATCCGCCTCTTCATTGCTGTAGTGGAGTCTGTGCTGCTGTATGGGTCTGAGACTTGGACACTGACCAAGAGACTCACTCAGATGGTTGATGGGTGCTACACGAGAATGCTGAGGATGGCTCTGAACATTAATCAGTATACACTGAGGATGAAAAACTCAGAGCTGTATGGGAGCATCCCAAAGGTCAGCTCAAAAGTGACACAGAGGAGACTGAGGTTAGCTGGACATGCTCACCGACATCCAGAGTTGATATATATATAAATATATATATATATATATATATATATATATATATATATATATATATATATATATATATATATATATATATATATATATATATATATATATGGTGTGGCTGCCAACTCGTTTTCGAGTACGGCCACTACTTTATATCCATGTAGGAGAACCCCTACCGATGCGCTGAACGAGTGTGACTTTTTAGTCCAGCTAGTGACTTGAAAACTCTGGTACAAACACTACACCCGTGACAATTATTGACACATAGTGCTGGGCCCATTGTACCCTGTGATGACAAGTGTAGAGAGATCTCCAGATATAAAGCAATGCCTGTGCCGTGAAGCTTTTATAGTGAGCAAAGGCACTGCACAAAGCCAGTCCCACTCTCTTAACCAAGATGATATTTACCAAAAAGAAGAGCAAGTCAACATCATTGGATACCATCAGGGTTGCAGGTGTTATATCAGAGTTTTACATCTCCTAGAATTCTGCCTTGACAAAGGCTAAGGGGTCATTTCTCCCGATGATTTTGGATGGCCATTGACTCTTAAGAGCTCCTTTGCCCTTTGACAGGTTTTGTTTTTAGTCCTGCATGATGTCCAAAGTCACCCTCCTCACCAAGAAACCTTGGTGGGGTTGCCAGTTTAGTCGCCAACGACCCGACCATGAGACAGGTTGTACTGGGATACATGTTACCAGTAGCACCAACTGGTGACCTGACAGATATATATACAGACATATTGAAAGTACATTAGCTTAAAGTAAGATGCTACATGCATGTTTAACTATACAATAGTCGAAAAGTCGGGCATATAAACCAATTGAGACAGGGAAAATGTGGACTGAGTTGCCTTTGGGAAAATGTAATGGTGACGTAACTGTCCAGCATACAGCAAGTGCTAGCCCGTATCCCACAGGCGACTTTGTGTGTGTATGTATATATGCAGGTCAGGTCTGTGTCTGCTACTGGTACCATGTATCCCAGCACAACCTGTTTCGTGATCGAGTTGTCGGCGACTAAACCGGCTACCTCACCAGACCCTGGTTAGGTGAGTAGGATAAGTGGAAACCCAGCAGCACGAACACAAGAGCTGTCAAAGGATGGATGAACTGCTCAGAGTCAATGGCCATCCACTCCAAGTATGGGTTAAATAACCTCACCAACCTGCAATTGGCCAAGCATGGTGAGTACAGCCACACTCCCTGGAGAGGTCAAACTCCATGACAATAACACATGCGATCCTCGCAACTGTGCTGTTATCTTGCCTTAGTTTGTCAGAGGACACATAGCCGCGGGGATGGAGTGGCTACGTGTGCTGACTCGAACGGTTAGAAGCTCATAGTCTCAAATTTACATGTAGGTGCCTCGTGTCTTATCCTATCGTCGCTGCACTGTTAACCTGCACAGCAACACGCTTCGGGGGAGTCATGAGCGTCAGAGCAGACCTTTGGAGACGCACTGCTCACCCATACCACATGGGAAAAGTCTAGAAAAGATGACTTAAACAAAGCAGATTCAGTCATCAAACTGGCCAGCAGACTGCAGTTGGCGGAGTTTCATAGCATGGAATTCGTTGAAGAGTTGGCCGTCTTCTGTAAAAAAATGGCAGCCATCATATATTTATATACACACACACACACACACGAACGCACGCACGCACGCACGCACGCACACACACACACACACACACACACACACACACACACACACACACACACACACACACACACACACACACACACACACACAAATAGTCTCACATTCTGAATTGGGCGAGTGTTAAAGCTTCAATCAACTTAAACTATCCTCGCAATTTCAAAACAAAAACTCCCTTTAATGTTGTTCAGATAACGAGAAGTGAACAAAAGAAAGATCCCCTATAGCCCGAGCTGCTCCAAGTTTTTAAGATAGTTCAGTTATCTGAACAACTCTAAAGGAAGTTTCGGGCTTGAAATTGCATTGATAGTCTCAACTGACTGAAGATTTATTTTTTTAATTTTATTTAACCATTTGCTATATTCCGACTGCTTGATTCTATGTGTATGTATTACATTTCATGCAAAATGCTCCTCTCATGCATGTCCACGTATACCTTTTGTTTGTACACACACAAACACTCTCACATACACACATATACACACATGCATACATATCCATAATTACATATATACATGTGTGTATGTGTGTGTGTATTTATTCCTTTATGTTTGTATGGTTTTCTCTACATAGCTGTTTATATGCTTACCTCTCGATAGTCTCGGGAAATTACCAGACGTAGATGTAGATATTTATCAGAAATTCAATTAATTTCACTAAAATCATTTATCCATTCGCTCGACCATGGAGCAATCTTCCATAATTCTATGTCTCTCTTATGTAACTTTGCCTCGTCTTTTGATGTTTGTTTCAAAAATAGTCAAACATCTTCATGCAGTGGTTTAATAGTGTTCAATAAATTTATATATATCATATCTACGAAAGCTTTGTAGATAAGGCGATCGGTTCAAGAACGTAAGGTGTAAGTTCGATGCTCGTCGGCGCGTTGTATTACCTAGTGTTGCTCCAGTCCACTCAGCTAGTAAAAATGAGTTGTACCTGTAACTTGAAGGACCTAACTTATCACGCACACCGCATCACGCAGATGATACAAATTATCTGATTTAAAAAAAAAAAGATGCAGGCAAAATACCGAGATGTGACAATAAATGCAAACTCTGCAGAATTAACATCGAAAATGTCTCCCATATCATCATGGTACTATCTACCTACGAGGCATGATGTGGTTGCCAAAGCGCTATACAATGCAATCCATTGGAAACAAGACCCGATAATAAATATATTAAAAGTTACAGCAATATGGATGACATATGCATGCATAATAAGAAAGAGGACTGGTGGAATATTCCAGTAAAAACCCCAATAAAATGCAAGCAAAACAGACCAGATATAATAATATGGGACAGGGAAAATAAGGCATACACAGTAGTGGAAGTTAGCTGCCCAGCAGATGCCAAAATAATAATAAAGATTAGCGAAAGGAGAATATCTATGCAGAACTAAAGAGGAATCTGCAGATACTCCACCCAGACTATACCTTCAGATTTATACCTGTGTTTTGGGAGCGCTGGGATATGTTAGTAACAGCCTCAGTACAAATCTTGAGAAACTGGGCTTCACAGAACCAGAAAGAACAGGGTTAGTTAGGAAATTATAAGTACAATCCATTAATGCATGTAATAACTCCATATACACATGTACAGATACAAAACATATGCATATGCACACATATAACTCAAAACATACACATCCACACATACAATAACATCCATATCTGCACACGAACGCATGCGGACATCCATATATATCTACCTAGTTGTTGTCTAAATTCTAATGAAATAATCTTGTGTTTATGCTAGAAACCCTTTCTCTCTATTGGTAAAAATGTATTAAATTATAAAACCAGAAGAACATACATACATACATACATACATTGATGCATACATACATTCAGAATGCCATGTTAAAATGATGGCAAGAGAAATACTTACTTGGCCAATACTCCAAAAAGCTAAATAGAAAGGAAGTAGACAAAGAAAAAACACAAAATATACATACATGCATACATATATACATACATGCATGCATGCATGAATGCATGCATACATACCTTGATACATACATGCATGCATGCATACATACTCACATACATACATGCATGCATGCATACATACATGCATACATACATACATACATACATACATACATACATACATACATACATACATACATACATACATACATACATACATACATGTCATAAGCAGATGTCCAAAGATGTCATCGCGGTACTATCTACCTATGAGGCATGATGTAGTGGCCAAAACACTGTACAATGCAATCAGTAGAAAAAATAGCCCCGATAATAAACACATTAAAAACTACAGCAATGTGTCAGACGTACATATACATAATATGAAAGAGTACTGGTGGAATGTTCCAGTAAAAGCCCAAATAAATTGCAGGCATAACAGACTAGATATAATGATATGGGACAGGGAAAAGAAGGCATGCACAGTAGTGGAAGTTAGCTGTCCAGCAGATGCCAATATAATATCAAAGATTAGCGAAAAGGAGAATATTTATGCAGAACTGATGAGAAATCTGCAGCTACTCCACCCTGATTATACCTTCAGATTTATGCCTGTGATTATTGGGGCCCTGGGATATGTTAGTAACTGCCTCAATACAAATCTTGAGAAACTGGGCTTCACAGGAACAGAAAGAACACAACTAGTTAGGAAATTACAAGTACAATCCATTAATGGAACAGTAAAAATATGTAAAACATTCCATTCCAAAAAATTTGCATCTAATAACTGCATATACACATGTACAGATACTAAGCATTTCACATGCACACATACAATTCAAAACATACACATCCACACAAACAATAACATCAATATCTACACATGCAGACATGCATACATATCTACCTAGTTGATGTTATGTAACATGTTAGAAACCGACTCTCTCTCTATTGGCAAAAATTTGTGAAATTATAAAACCAGAAGAACATACATAGAAAATAAAGAGAATGAAGTGTTTTTGATTATGAATATCAAAACAATATGCTTGAAGGCAAAATCTGAAAATAAGAGATGGAAACCCAGATTTAAGAGAAAATATAGTGGACTGGCGGTGGTGAAGGTTCGGATTATAAGTATAATCGATGAGACTTTATGACTTCAATTTACACTCTTTCCAATCGAATTTTCCGCTATATTTCAAAGCTACTTGCTGAAATACGTTTGTTAATAGAGTTGAAGTCAACCTGGGTCAGCCATTTTGTTTGTGTATGCTCGTACATATGTATATATGTATAGTTATGTATATATGTTTCTCGGTGTTTTTGTGTGTGAGTATGCGTGCGTGTGTGTGTATGTGTGTAAATACGTATATTCATTGTGTGTATGTATATGTGTGTGTGACGTTTTGTGTATATCATTTTGAGTGTGTATCATTGTGTATGTCATTTTGTGTGTGAGTATCATTGTGTGTCGTTTCGTATTAATGTGTATTATTTTGTGAGTATGTGTATCATTTCGTGTGTGTGAGTGTATATGCACATGTATGTGTGTATGTATATGAATGCATGTGTGTGTATGTATATGTATGTATATCTATATGTATGTACGTATGTGTATACATGTATAATCGTGTATACATGTATAATCGTCAATTCGGACCGAGGAAACAATGTTTCCGTTGGTTTTTCAAATTGCTAATACTATCTATCGGCCGCAACTCCAGGTAGAAGGAGCAACGTGAAATAAAGTATCTTGCTCAAGGACATAACGCATCGCCTGGATCAGGAATCGAACTCACAACCTCACGATTGCGAATCCAATTCTCTAACCACTCAGCCATGCGCCTTCACAAATAAATGTATGTATATATGTATCTATATGTATGTGTGTGTTCGCATGCGTATGTAGGTATTATGTGTGTATGTATACATGTGCGTGTACATATGTATATGTATGTGTATGTGTATGTGTACATATAAATATGTATATGTGAGTATTTATGTGTATGCGTTTATGTCTGTAATTGTAAGTAGAATCTGAAACCATTTATGATTGATAGACCTCACATTGGCCTCACAAATGACAGAATTCGATCTGTAAGCAATATCGATAAGAATTGCCTTGTCATTTCTGATCAATGTTTCATGATTGATTGATATCTTTGATTTGATCAATGGTTGCATTAAATCTTGAAAACCTCATATAAAATGGTGAAACGTCGGAGACGAGAGAAAGAGAGAAGGAATTTCTCGGCTCAGAAAGAAAGATATACGATTAATTTCTATAAAATATGTTTATTCCGATTGTTATTAGTTGCTCTTACTTTCTTGATCTTTGCTCCAATTTATTTACTTATCTATTGCTGCAGAAACTGAAATAACAAACAAAAGTTAGTATTATTAATATTATTGCAGGGTTAGCAAACACACACACAAACACATACCCACACACACCTGTAATAATTCTTTCATTATTGGCCGTTTGGGCCGAAATACAAAGGACAATACAAATGGACAAAGGCCGTGGGGTGTTACATATAATATAATACAATGTAAAACGTGACACAAAGTAGACAGGTAACAAAATAACAATAATATTAAAACAACAGAAGAGCACCATCCAAGGGCAATTTAGGAACTCCCACAGATCCGAAATCACCCTAATAACCCCATAGGAATGTGCTCCTCTCACTTCCGACGAACTTCTCATCTACAGGCGCATGCTCAGAGTAGGCAAATTCACTCTGGCCATCCTCAATACATTCACCCACCTTTTAACAAGTGTAATAAAGAAGCCAACACTTCCCTCGCCACCCTCACCTCCTTTCCAAGTAGAACTTGAAAAAGTTGATGGCTTGGCTGAAGAGGAAATTATAGTTCTTCAGTCCTTTCTGTTGCGTCCACCACACAACCGCTTTCGTTAAAGCCACCAGACAGAGGAAAACAGCAAACACTTCCTTGCCAAAAGAAGATTGTGGAGTGATCTTCATGATGGACACGGTCAATAGTCGGATCCGTCATACACACGATAATAGCTTCTTCTTCTTCTTCTTCTTCTTCTTCTTCTTCTTCTTCTTCTTCTTCTTCTTCTTCTTCTTCTTCTTCTTCTTCTTCTTCTTCTTCTTCTTCTTCTTCTTCTTCTTCTTCGTATTATTATTATTATTATTGGCGACCTACGTAGTAAATCGTATCATCGTGAGCTCCGCAAAGGTTTGTTATTTTCAGTTGTTTAAAATTGTCATTTATGGAAAATTTTTATTGTTAACTGTATATAAGTGCACATACATTGATTTCTGAAAATACACTCAAAATATTGGGGCCTTGAGCCCAAAATTTAAAACTTTTTATAATTATCAAACAAAACATTTTTCTTTGAAAATTCATGGATGACGCAGAGTCACTCCTTCCTCACAATCTAACACCTCACACGACACCACCATTGTAAATATTGCTACGTTTGCCAACACTGGAAATGTAAGCAGTAGCAATATTTTAAATTTGTCTCAGGCAGACGTTCATTTCCCGCCATTACCAATGACTGCAGGTGTTAAAGCCGCAACCCCACCACCACCACAGCGACAACAGAAACAAAAGAAAAAAATAAATTAACTCGTGATATCGAAATTAATTCAACCAAAATGAACTCTTCCACACCGAACACCACTGACGCCACCACCACCACAACTGAAACTAAAATTAACAATAACAAAAATAACGATAACAGCAACAATGAAATTAAGAAAACTACCCTGAGTTTTGCCAGAGTAGCAAAAACGTGCGAAACGATCCAGGTAACTCAGGAGGAATTAGAAGAAGCCAAAGGAATGGTAAAGAAAGATGGGTACAGGGTCAGCCACCCCACCCCCACCCCACCTAATAAAATGCAGCATCGGCGCCTATGCACCATGTATATCGGACAATTAACATAAAATCGCACCGAGTGGAACGGGCATCCGAGTCCCAAATCCAAAAAGCTTTGGGACATGTGTGGGCAAAAAAAACCCACATCAGACGTGGGCAGAAATATGGAACCGTGGACGTGTTCTTTGAAACACCACAGGAGGCCAGAGAACACTCCATGGCCCCATTAAGAAGTGACGACTTCACACTCGTCCCAAGCTATTGTGGCCAGAGACTTGTGAAGATCAGGGTGACCCACGTTCCACCGGCCATCGAAATTCCCTGGCTAATGGCTGCCGTCCTCGCCAGCATCGAGGCCAACACCAAGATAATTGAAATAGCGAAGGAAAAGCAGGAGAACTAGTCCGGATCTGGGATGGAGCTCCTGATCCAAGCGGACCATAAAAGCATTGAGGAGATCCCAGAGGTAATATACCTCACACTGACGGCAGCCACCTCACCGTAATCGTCGAGGGCAGAAGGCCTAGGTGTGTCGTTTGTGGTGAAGGAACCCACCTAAGGGATTTCTGCCCTCAGGCTAAAAGGTTGAGGCCACCTCTCTTACCCACCCCAGTGACTCAACCATCAACACCACCAGCAGCAGAAATGGCAGCAACAATTGTAGCAGCAACAACAGAAGCAACTGTAACAGCAACAACCCCAGCAACAGTAGCAAAACCAACACCACCACAACCCAACGCGCCAGAAGTAGCACCAGCGCCTACACCATCCACCACGCCACAACCAAAACCAACGCCTGTGGAGGATTTTCCACTCCCCGGCTTATCGCAACTGGAGACAGATTGTGACGACGAGGAGTGGGAAACGGTATCAGGAAAAAAAAAAAAAGAAACCAAAACAGAAAAAACTCTCTTCCTTCCCCCTCCTAAACAAAATACAGAGGGAAACAAATAAATTATCAAACAAAAACGTTAGGACAGATATGCCACCATCCACACCAGCATCACCAACCCAATCACCACAAACACCAACACCATCACCATCATTAACCCCAACACCACCATAACCAACACCACAAAAGTCATCAAAAAGCGTAACAGAAACAAACCCACAACAAACGCAAACAAAACAAAACAACCAAAACGATACACACTACACAGCATTACATTTGAACAACAAGCAATTATTACACTACATCCAACACAACACCAGCATCACAGAAAAAGACTACACAACAACCCCAAAATTCACACCACCTCCACACATACAAATCACTCGCATCACACAGAAAACGTACATGACACTAAAACAAAAATTCCCCAAAGACATCGGAGACTTCCGACAAACACTCTCCAGGAGGATTTATGAGGACATCCTTCCGGAGGAGGCCACAAGCAGTGAAAAGGATGGACAAACCATCCTTCCTCTACGAGAAGTAAGGTAAGTGGTCTTTCCCATCTATTCCACTCCATTTCAACATGACCTCACTCAGAATAGGCAGCATAAATGCGCGTGGCTTGGGGTCGTCATGGAAGCAGGGCCACCTGCTCAACGACCTCAGGTCACTAAACATAGATGTAGTGGCCATCAGCGAGACCAGAATCTCCGAAGCACGGGCCTTCGCACCGATCTTCGGCGGCTACGATGTGTACGCATCTCACAGCCGTCCGGGATCGGGGGGGGGGGGGAGTTGCTGTGCTTTTTCGGAGAGGTTTGGATTTCGCCATACGGGCCATCTTCCTGGACCCAGAAGGTAAGTTGGTGGTGCTAGACGTGACCAGCGGAGACGGGCAAGCTTTCAGGCTAGTGGCCGTCTATGCCCCGACAGGAACAGGGCGACCTGATTTCTTCCGGCGTCTGGAGACCTTTCTTGGAACATCCCGCTCTTTAGTGTTAGTGGGCGACTGGAACGGGATCTTAGATGTACGCTTGGACTGTGTGGGATTAGCGGATAGGGGAGGAGGGTGCAAGAGCCTCACCAACCTGCTCAGGCGTTTTGAACTGTCTGACAGGTACCGATTGGATTTCCCGAATGTGCCAATGTGGACTTGGACAAATCGCATAGGGTCATCCATATCATATCTAGATAGAGTATTTTGCAGAGAAATAGATAGGTCTAGCATAGGCTGTCCACAATTCAAGATAGTCAGCTACACGGACCACAAATACGTGATCTGTGTGCTTGAATTAGATAGGCTTCATAGAGGAGGACCCGGCTACTGGAAGCTAAACGCGTCCTTTCCAGCGCGCAAGGCCTACAGAGACCGGATTAGCGAACTAGTTAAGCGGGCGTTGACGGGGGCCATCGTCAACAACAAGTGGTGGTTTGCTCTGAAAAGAGCAATTGGAATAGAGTCCATTAGGTTTAGTAAGATTTTAGCAATAGAGAAAAATAGAGCAGAGGGAGAACTAGTTAGAAAATAAGATGAGGCGCTTAGCAAAGGCATCGCGACCGACGTACTTGCGGCGATATTGGCCCTTGACCAATTCTTCAATGCAAAGCACCAAGGTTGCGTTGTCAGAGTGAGGGTGCGTGCTCTCAGACACGAGGGGACGAAAGCCGTTCAATGGGCTCGAGTGGCGGAGGCGCGTCGTGGCAATAAAGCCACGATCCAGTCTTTGGTGAACCACGACGGGCGCATGCTATTCGATCCCGGGCAAATGTGTGAAGCTTTCCAGCGACATCTCGCTCAGTTGTTCGCGGGCAGCGGTAGGCCGGATCGAGGGATGGACTTTAGTGTCTACCTCGACGGACTGCCGCGGCTCTCGGCCACTGAGGCGGAGTGTTGCGAAAAGCCGATAACAGCCGCTGAAGTACGGGAGGCAATGACTAGCTGCACAAGGGGTAAATCGCCTGGTTTGGATGGTCTGCCCTATGAACTTTACGTACAGATGCCAGGCTTGTTTGGAGGCCTCTTGGCGGACGTCTACTGCAACTGGCAACAGAACGGGTGAATTCCCAGCTCTGTGAGCCGAGGAGCTGTGGCGCTGCTGAGAAAGGATCCGAACATGGGGGATAACATAGATAATTTTAGGCCCATAACTCTGCTAAACACAGAGTTCAAGATTTTGGCGAAGGTGCTAGCAAAGAGGTTGGCGCTTGTCGTTGGTGGTCTGGTGGGAGAGGCGCAGACATGCGCCATTCCCGACAGATCCATCCACGACAAACTCCACCTCATGCGAGTTAGCTAGGGAACCTGGCACGGGTGGGTCCTTGATCAATTTAGATCAGTCGAAAGCTTTCGATAGGGTCGACCATCGTTACCTAGCGGCAGTCCTGAGGGCGGCTGGCTTTAAGCCCGTCATCAGAGGCTGGATCGCTGCCATGCACAGCGACATCTGCTCTGTGGTGAGAGTGAACGGTCACCTTTCGGAACCGTTCAACATCATGCGCTCGGTCCGCCAAGGATGTCCCCTCTCGTCCCTCTTGTACGTATTGACTCTCGAGCCATTACTGCACAAACTGGAGACGTTGAGGGGGGTCCCGCGCGAACTAGGATGCTGAAGATCCGTGTCAGCATATGCGGACGATGTCACCGTAGTGGTGTCGAACGCCAAACATATCGAGGCGATCGGCACTACACTAAGAGAATACGAAGCGGTGACAGGAGCAAAGATCAACCAGGAAAAGTCAGTGGGCCTGCAGCTCGGGGTCTGGTTTGGTCCGGACCTCCAGACGGACAAAAACTGGGACGAGGTGACGAGCAGGGTGGCTTCTCTCACCCAGAAATGGGCCGAGAGGAAGCTATCCCTGAAAGGTCGAGCGGAGGTGGCTATCGCGTACATCGCGTCTGTCATCTGCTACCGCCTGACCGTCGTACCTTGTCCTAAGCCTCGCCTGACTGCGCTGGAGCGTTTGCTCTTTCGCTTTATGTGGAAGGGACGCGCTGCGATGGTCAGGCGGTCCATCTGTTGTCAACACCCGCTACGTGGAGGGCTGGGCATGCCGTGGCTGATGATGCGCAGGCCCGCGCTCAGGCTACGACATCTCCACCTCTTCCTCGACGGTGATCAGGTGTGGTCGCCGTTTGCGAGACACGTATTTCCCCAGCTCGTTTCCTTGACGGAGCTGCAGTCCTGGGTCAAGCGAATACCGAGAGGGAGCGCCTGGAGACTGGAATGTCTTCAGGCGCTCACAGCCCTCGACCAATCGGGCAATGTGATCGGTGTAAACTCCACCTCGGCGTTCTATAAAGGATTAGTGGAGGGGAAGATCGACGACGTACTTGGGGAAACTCTAGGCGTCGACGAAAATCAACTAGCCAATCTCTTCGGAAGAACTTTCGGGCCAGGGCCTATGGACAACTTCCAGAAATCTCTGGCCTGGCAGTGCTACCGAGGAGCCTTGCCAGTTAGGGATAAACTCTACAGGCATGGAGGTGCCGTCAGCCGGGCATGTCCGAGATGCGCGAAGGGCGACGAAACCGTCCTGCACGCACTCGTCCAGTGTCCGAAAATTGCTGACTTATGGGTTTATGTCGAACACCTGCTGTCGCGTGTAGGACGGATCCAGCTATCATCTGGGTCCATTGTGAAGATTGCCCCGCCCTCCTCCTTTAGCCGGGAAGGGCAGGCAGTTTTTATCTGTATGGTGGCCATGGCGAAAGAGATAGTATGGTGGACACGCTTGAAAGGGCTGAAGACGAGCACTTATCTCTTCGGTGATGCCCTGATTGACTTTTTCAAATTTCATTTGAAAAGGAAAATCAGAGTAGAGAGGGAAGTGCTCTCTTCCCAGCATTTTGTTGAAAGATGGGTGAGAGAAGCAAGAATGGCCCGAGTGAATAGGCCTACTATGAGTATGTGTCTGTAAATTAAAGGTGGAAAACTAGGAGAGGGCACTTGCCTTGATGGTCAGGGTCACTGTGGCCTTTTACTGGGCTTTCTCCACAAATGTCCCCTCCGAAATCTTCCCCCTCTATTGGGGAATTTTTCATTGTTATTTTTTTGTTACATCCTCTGTTTTTGTTTTTTACACGCAGAAATGCCCATTTGTACCGTACTGTATTGTCCTGCACTGTCCTTAATGTCTACTTTATGTAAACCCTTGTGGTTAATAAAGAAATCATTATTATTATTATTATTATTACTGTTGCATTTATCTTGCTTTATGTTCATACGAGTTATCACCAAGTCACAACCAGTGACCTCAAGAGACAACAAGGTCCGCCATGTTCAAGAAAGAACATACATATTCACACATGCATCTTTAGTGTTTAGACTTGTGATGTACTTATATTGACAGAATCTTCCTTAGTATATGTGCAGTTCCCATTAGTACTATCTTTTGTATTTCTCCTATACGCGGGTTTCCTGGGATTTGCGATATGTAATCATTAGACCCCTTAGGTATCATTCCCAGAGCGCCTACAACCACTGGTATTGTTTTAGTTCTCAATTTCCACATTTTTCCAATTTCTATCTCCAGGTCCTTATACTTGCTCAATGTTTCAAATGTTTTTATAGATACATTCTTGTCTATTGGAACAGACATATCAATTAGCAGGCATACCCTCTTTTGAAAGTCTTTCAATATTATATCAGGTCTGTTTGCATCTATTTTTCGGTCTGTTTGGATGCTAAAGTTCCACAAGATTGAGATGTGATCTTTTTCAAGTATGGGAGGTGGTTGATGCTCCACCAATTCTTTTGATGGGGCAGGTCAAAATGCTTACACATTATCCAATGTATGTATTGTGCAGCTCTGTCATGCCTGTTTAGGTATTCGGTTGGAGCTATAGGACTGCACATTGAAATTATATGGTCAATGGTCTCTGGTTGTTTTTTGCATACACGGCATAATGGGCTGCATCCATTTTTTATTATGTTGGCTTGGTAATTTTTTGTTGGCAGACACTGATCTTGTGCCGATATAATCAGTCCTTCAGTCTCCGATTTCAGTCCAGAGGATGCCAACCACTGATGGGTTAAAGTTTTGTCAACATCAGGATTGTTAGCTCGCTCTGGGTATTTTCCATACAGAGGCTTTTCTTGCCATTTCTTAGCCAGTTTCTGTAGCAGTTCTTTCTTTGCAGTTACTTTTACCTGCTTTGCTTTTTCTGTGTTTTCCATTTCAGCAGTAAATGGGACTTCTGAAATTTGTAGTCCATTACTGTATCTTTGTGCATCTTTTGTAATGGAATATGATCTTTTTATGCTTCCGTGTTTCAAAACGAGTTTGATCATCCAATCATGTGATTCCCTTAGATATGTAGATAATCCAATTGTTGCAGTTTTCAACGCAATGTCTAACTGGATTAATCCTTCTTTCCTAGGGAGATATATTCTATCTATATCTGCCTTAGGGTGATGCATTCTGTGCATGGTTAAGAATTTTCGAATTTTTGTATCGAGCCTACGGATCTCTGTGCTTGACCAGTTGATGACATTGTAACTGTAGGTTACTACTGGTATGGCAAGCGTGTTTATGGCATCGATCCTATTCCTTGCATTCAATTCCGTTCTTAAGGTTGCTCTTACTCTGCGGTAACATTCCTTCCTTATCCTTTCCCTCATTGTCGAGTGCTTGATTCCGTCTCCTTCACAAACACCTAGATATTTGTAAGTTTTTTCTTGATCAAGTTCTCTTATCACGTTCCCCCGATCAAGATTAATGTCTGAACTCTTCAGCAGCTTTCCTCTGGTGAACGTTGCTTTGGCGCATTTATCTAGTCCAAACTCCATTTTAATGTCATCACTGAACTGCTTCATAGTGGATAATAGCCCTTGCAATTGTTCATCATTTTTTGCAAATAGTTTCAGGTCATCCATGTAGAACAGGGGATTAATGGTTTTGTCATAGACTTTATATCCATGTTTTGTTTCATTGAGCATTTTACTTAATGGTATAAGTTCGATGCAGAATAAAAGCGGTGATAAAGAGTCACCCTGAAAAATTCCACAATTAATATTAACTTCTCCAGCTTCCAGTGATTTTGTTTCACTATTCAAAAGGAGTGTCGTTTTCCATGTCTTCATACTGAATGACAAAAACCTCCCGACAACGGGGGATACTTTGAAAATCTCTAAACATTTTTCAATCCAACTGTGTGGTAAACTATCAAATGCTTTTTTATAATCTATCCAAGCAATCGATAGATTTTTGTGTCTATTATGACAATCTTCCAGTATCATTTTGTTAACCAGAAGCTGATCCTTACAGCCATATGAGCCTCGTTTACACCCTTTCTGCTCAATGGGAAATAGGTCATTTGTTATCAGGTGGTCATATGTGTATTCAGTTAGGACTGATGTTAAAATTTTATACATTGTGGTCAAGCAAGTTATCGGTCTGTAATTTTGGGGATTGTTTGTCTCATCATTCTTCGGAAGCAGGAATGTAATGCTGTCAACTAGCCATGAAGGTATCTTTTCTGGCTCCTTAACTATTTCATTGTAAAGTTGGGCTAACAGCTCATGAGACTCTGTGAAGGCATTTATCCAAAAGTTTTGTATTTTGTCTTTTCCTGGGGATTTCCATTTGCTGGTTTTTCTTAGAGCCAAGCGCAACTGTTCAACTGTTATATTTTCCCATGTTTGTTCCTCAAGGTGAGCTGTATCTTTCATTTGTCTGTCTATCCATGAGGCATGTATGTTATGAACTTTTTCTTCGGCCCAGATCTTTTCCCAGAATTCTTGCACTTCCTCCTTGGGTGGTATTGATTTAGCAGTTATTGTTGACTTACCAATTTTTCTGTAGAAGTTTCTTTGGTTGTTTTTGAACATATTATTGTCCTTATAGAATCTAGATCGTTTTTCAAAGCGCCTTATACGAGCAGCTTTGGCCGACACTTTTTGCTTGATTATTTCTATCAGCATGTCTATGTCACATGTTGATTTTATACTTTACTTTTTTTTCAATTTTCTAAGTTTAGTTTGTTTAACATGTTCACCTACTTTATAGTTTGTTAAAATTTCTGTCAGATCGGAGAAGGTTTATTTGGCGATTGATGTTCTCTTGCCAAGTAGATTTCTTGTGGGAATTCCTTTGTTTTTTCATCTTCACTCCACATAAGTGAGTGGTGACTTTAGCCGATGCATAATAGAGATGATTTAAATCAGTAATGTTTAGTTTGTTTGTGATGATAATGTTTTTGAGAATTATGTTAGTCTTGTGTATTATCTTTTGGTTCTGTTTGGAGTTTTGGATCTTAGGGAGGGTGTCTCGTTGCCCCATGTCAGATTCTTTCATTTTCATCCATTCGATCATAATTTCATCCTTCAAGTTGGCAAGTTCATTCTCATTCATTTCTTTATCATTTACGATCTCATTATTTTCATTTGGAGTTTCATCCTGAGCATGCACTCTCTCCACTTTTTCGATCCTTTCTTTAATTTGTTCTGTTGCCAGTGATTCCGCCCCAACCCTGGGATTCGAAGTGTTACAGTTTACCTCGTTTTCACTGACACATGTTTCATTTTCCCTTCGCTGACTTTGTGCTAATAGCTTGATCTGATCAATTTCTATATCAGTTAGTAACTTTTTCTTACAATATTTCTTCGTATATTGGCTAGTTTGTTACTGTCAATATAGCCTCTGTTTTCGGGATGTTTCTTTTTCCAGTTGATATAGGTCTGTTCTGTATTCGATGTATTTGATGGGTAGTACATGGCAGTGTAGAAAGCCTCAAGGACTTCTTTATTATCTTCCCTTGACCATTTTTCTCTCTTTTTCTTTGGATTTCTTGGTGGTGAGCATGGAGGGCCAACAGTAGGAGTATTCCGGTTATGGGAGGTCTCCAGCTCCGAAGTGATGGGAAGGTTTGAACCATTAGCTGATTTTTCGACCCCAGTCTGGTTCCTCTCTGAGGGACGCGGCCCTTTTTTACCCGGGTGACGGCCGATCCGGTATGAGATTTTATCATTAGACATTTACTTTATTTTTTCGCGTTTTATCCTTGTCCGCCAAGGGGTAATCATTTCGTGTTACCACTTCTAGAACGAGCTATTATTATTATTATTATTATTATTATTATTATTATTATTATTCTTTGAGTCTCAGTCATTGATGTTATTTAACTGGAAAGTTTGTTGAAATGAATATCAAGCCGCTACCTGCAGCCTCAGATATTCAGGACGTATCGGAGGGTTCTTGCTGTTCCCAGCAAGCATGCCTTTTGAAGTGTTCCAAAAAGCGGGGCTGGACTAATTTTCTTTAACCATCCTTGGAAACTCTTTGATATAGTACCTAGTGCGCCTATGACAATCAGGACCACTTTGACTTCATGGCAGTTCCAAATCCGTTTTACCTCCCACTTTAGTTGTCCTGGTATCGGTTAATTTTCTCCCCCTCCTTTTCTTGCACTCTCGTGTCAAATGGACAGGCTACATCTACAATCAGGCACGATCTTTTTTCATTGTCCAAAACCACTAGGTCAGGCCTATTGTGTTCCAGTTTCTTATCCGTCTGTATCCTAAAATCCCATAGCACCTTCACCTGATCGTTTTCTATCACCAACTCTGGCTTATGCTCATACCACTTCTCAGAATGTAGTAAATTGTTTACTTTGCATAGATGCCAGTGGATCACCCTGCCTATCACATCATGTCTCCAGCCTTTATAGTGAGTCTGGGCTAGGTGTTTGCACTCGGATACAATGTAAGCCACAGTCTCCTCTCTCTCTCTCTCTCTCCACAGATCCTACACAGTGGGCTAGCCTACCCCTTGTAAATATTGTGTTTCACCCACTTCGCTTTGAGTGCCTGCTCTTGCGCAGCCATTAGCATTCCTTCTGTAGTTTTTTTAAGGTCTCCTATTTTCAACCAGTTCCATGTCGGTGGATCTCTAAATTCAGTTTTCTTAAAGAAGGTACTATGAAGGGATTTTTCATGAAGGTTGCTCTTCCTCCTTGTTGTTATTTCCTCCTTGGACATCCCCTGGTCTATTGTCCTCTCCTTCAGTATTCTGAGCATTGGCTCCCTACTGTCAGTCACGTATTTGTGCAGGTTCATTTTCTCCATCTGAACACAGTCCTCTATGCTGATAATACCTCTTCCACCTTCAGATCTCTTTAAGTAGAGTTTATCAACATCACTCCTCTTGTGGAACATGTTGTAGATAGTCAATAGCTTCCTAGTCTTCCTATCCATTTCTTTTTGTTCAACAACATTCCATTTCAGAATTACCGCACTGTACCTAATAATAGACACAGCTCGGGAATTCCCTGCACTTACGACATTCCTACTATTTAGATGTGATTTTAATACGCTCCTTACTCTCCTAATGTACTCAGATCTTATCGATTCCTTCATTTTTTTGTTCTTGATGTCATCTGCCTCCAGAACACCTAAATATTTGTATCCTTCTTCAGTGTCAATTTCCTTTATCATCTCACCTGTTGGTACCTGGATTCCGTTGCTTCTGCTCAATTTACGCCTCCTTATCACTAGGACTCCACACTTACTAATACCAAATTCCATACATATATCATCGCTGAAAATACGCACAGTGTCAACAAGCACATCCAACTCCTTCTCACTATTCCCAAAGAGTTTAAGATCGTCCATGAAGAGGATGTGGTTGATGGTAAGCTCTCCTTTTCCCAGCTTGTATCCTGCTCTCACTTTTCGCAATATTGGTCAGGGGTATCAGGGCAAGGACAAACAGCAGAGGGGACAAACTATCAGCCTGAAAGATAACTCTCTTGATTTTCACGCCTCCCAGGGATTCTCCACCCGATGTTAACTCTGTTTTCCAGGACTTCATACTGTTTCTCAACAACTGTCTGATGTTATCTGCCACCTTGAAGATCTCTAGGCTTTTGGTTATCCAAGAATGAGGTACCATGTCGAATGCCTTTTTGTAATCTATCCATCCCATGGCAAGACCAGTGTGTTTCCTCTTGCAATTCCTCATTACCATCTTATCAATAAGTAACTGGTCTTTTTATTATTATTATTATTATTTTGGTGTTGGCCTCGATGCCGGCGAGGACGGCATCCATTAGACAGGGAATTTCGATGGCAGGTGGAACGTGGGTCACCCTGATCTTTACGAGTCTCTGGCCACAATAGCTTGGGGCGAGTGTGAATTCGTCGCTTCTTAATGGGCCATGGAGTGCTCTCTGGCCTCCTGTGGTGTTCCAAAGAACACGTCCACGGTTCCATATTTCTGCCCACGTCTGATGTGTTTTTTTTTGCCCACACATGTCCCAAAGCTTTTTGGATTTGGGACTCGGATGCCCGTTCCACTCGGCGCGATTTTATGTTAATCGTCCGATAAGACACGGTGCATAGGCGCCGATGCTGCATTTTATTTGGTGGTGGTGGTGGGGAGGGGGCTGACCTTGTACTCATCTTTCTTTGGCATTCTCTTGGCTTCATCTAATTCCTCCCGAGTTACCTGGAATGTTACGCATTTTTTGGCTGCTTTGGCAAATGACACGGTGTTGTTATTCTCATTATTGTTGTTGCTGTTGTTGTTATTGTTATTTTTGTTATTGTTATTTTTAGTTTCAGTTGTGGTGGTGGTGGTGGTGTCAGTGGTGTTCGGTGTGGAAGATTCCATTCTGGGTGAATCCATTTCGATGTCACGAGATAATTTATTTTTTTCTTTTGTTTCTGTTGTCGCTGTGGTGGTGGTGAGGGCGGCGGCTTCAACACCTGCAGTCATTGGTAATGGCGGGAAATGAATGTCTGCATGAGACAAATTTAAATTATTGCTACTGCTTATATTTTGAGTGTTGGCAAACGTAGTAATATTTACAATGGTGGTGTTGGTGTGAGGTGTTAGTTTTTGAGGAAGGTTCTCAGCTGCTTGGTGTAGCTGTGAGTCGTCCATGATTTTTTCAAAGAAATTTTTTGTTTGATAATTAATAAAGTTTAAATGTTGGGCTTCAAGGCCCCAATCTTTTTGAGTGTCCTTTTCCGAAAGCAAATTTTGTGACTTTATAAACAGTTACCAACAAAAATTTTCCATAAATGGCAATTTATGTCCATCCAAACCAGGCGATTTACCACTTGTGCAGCCAGTCATTGCCTCCCGTACTTCAGCGGCTGTTATCGGCTTTTCACAACACTCCACCTCAGTGGCCGAGAGCCGCGGCAGTCCGTCGAGGTAGACACTAAAGTCCATCCCTCGATTCGGCCCGCCGCTGCCCCCGAACAGCTGGGCGAAGTGTCGCTGAAAAGCTTCACACATTTGCCCGGGATCGAGTAGCATACGCCCGTTGTGGTCCACCAAAGACCGGAGCGTGTCTTTGTTGCCACGACGCGCCTCCGCCACTCGGGCCCATTTAACGGCTTTCGTCCCCTCGTGTCTGAGAGCACGCACCCTAGCTCTGACAACGCAGCCTTCGTGCTTTGCATTGAAGAATTGGTCAAGGGCCAATTTCGCCGCAAGTACGTCGGTCGCGATGCCTTTGCTAAGCGCCTCGTCTAATTTTCTAACTAATTCTCCCTCTGCTCTATTTTTCTCTATTGCTAAAGCCTTACTAAACCTAATGGACTCTATTCCAATTGCTCTTTTCAGAGCAAACCACCACTTGTTGTTGACGATGGCCCCCGTCAACGCCCGCTTAACTAGTTCGCTAATCCGGTCTCTGTAAGCCTTGCGCGCTGGTATGGACGCATTTAGCTTCCAGTAGCCGGGTCCTCGTCTATGAAGCCTATCTAAGTCAAGCACACAGATCACGAATTTGTGGTCCGTGTAGCTGACTATCTTGAATTGTGGACAGCCTATGCTAGACCTCTCTATTTCCCTACAAAATACTCTATCTAGATATGATCTGGGTGACCCTAAGCGATTTGTCCAAGTCCACATTGACACATTCGGGAAATCCAATCGGTACCTGTCAGACAGTTCAAAACGCCTGAGCAGGTTGGTGAGACTCTTGCAACCACCTCCTCTATCCGCTAATCCCACACAGTCCAAGCGTGCATCTAAGATCCCGTTCCAGTCGCCCACTAACACTAAATACGGGATGTTCCAAGAAAGGTCTCCAGACGCCGGAAGAAATCACGCCGCCCTGCTCCTGTCGGGGCATAGACGGCCACTAGCCTGAAAGCCTGAAAGCTTGCCCGTTTCCGCTGGTCACGTGCAGCACCAACCAACTTATCTTCTGGGTCCAGGAAGATGGCCCGTATGGCGAGATCCAAACCTCTCCGAAAAAGCACAGCCCCCCCCCCCCCCCACCGACCCCGGACGGCTGTGAGATGCGTACACATCGTAGCCGCCGAAGATCGGTGCGAAGGCCCGTGCTTCGGAGATTCTGGTCTCGCTGATGGCCACTACATCTATGTTTAGTGACCTGAGGTCGTTGAGCAGGTGGCCCTGCTTCCATGACGACCCCAAGCCACGCGCATTTATGCTGCCTATTCTGAGTGAGGTCATGTTGAAATGGAGTGGAATAGATGGGAAAGACCACTTACCTTACTTCTCGTAGAGGAAGGATGGTTGCGACATCCTCCGGAAGGATGTCCTCATAAATCCTCCTGGAGAGTGATTGTCGGAAGTCTCTGATGTCTTTGGGGAATTTTTGTTTTAGTGTCATGTACGTTTTCTGTGTGATGCGTGTGATTTGTATGTGTGGAGGTTGTGTGAACTTTTGGGTTGTTGTGTAGTCTTTTTCTGTGATGCTGGTGTTGTGTTGGATGTAGTGTAATAATTGGTTGTTGTTCAAATTTAATGCTGTGTAGTGTGTATCGTTTTGGTTGTTTTGTTTGCGTTTGTTGTGGGTTTGTTTCTGTTTCGCTTTTTGGTGACTTTTGTGGTGTAGGTAATGGTGGTGTTGGGGTTAATGATGGTGATGGTGTTGGTGCTTGGGGTGATGGGGTTGGTGATGCTGGTGTGGATGGTGGCATATCTGTCCTAACTTTTATATTAATTGTTCGATAAGACACGGTGCAAAGGCGCCGATGCTCCATTTTATTAGGTGGGGTGGTGGTGAGGGTGGCTGACCCTGTACCCATCTTTCTTTACCATGTGTTTGGCTTCTTCTAATTCCTCCTGAGTTACCTGAAATGCTTCGCACTGTTTTGCTACTCTGGCAAAACTCAGGGTGGTTTTCTTAATGTCATTGTTGCTGTTGTTGTTATTGTTATTTTTGCAATTATTAATTTTAGTTTCAGTTGTGGTGGCGGTGGCGTCAGTGGTGTTCGGTGTTGAAGAGTTCATTTTGGTTGAATTCATTTCGATATCACGAGTTAATTTATTTTTTTCTTTTGTTTCTGTTGTCGCGGTGGTGGTGGTGGTGGGGGGGGGGGGGGGGGGGGGCTTTAACACCTGCAGTCATTGGTAATGGCGGGAAATGAATGTCTGCCCGAGACAAATTTAAAATATTGCTACTGCTTATATTTTTAGTGTTGGGAAACGTAGTAATATTTACAATGGTGGTGTCGGTGTGAGGTGTTAGTTTGTGAGAAAGGAGTGACTCTGAGTCTGCCATGATTTTTCAAAGAAAAATTTTTGTTTGATAATTATAAAAGTTTAAATTTTGGGCTCAAGGCCCCAATCTTTTTGGGTGTCCTTTTCAGATAACAATGTATGTCCACTTATATACAGTTAACAATAAAAAATTTCCATGAATGGCAATTTTAAACAACTGAAAATAACAAACCTTTGCGGAGCTCACGATGATACGATTTACTACGTAGGTCGCCAATAATAATAATAATAATAATAATAATAATAATAATAATAATAATAATAATTGTTTCTACTTTTGACACCAGGCCTAAATTATCCCAGTGCATTACTGGTACTTTATTTTATCGACCCCGTAAGGATGAAAGGCAAAGTTAACCTCGGCGGGATTTGAACTCAGATCATAAAGGGAGGTAACTCTATGCTTCAAAGCATTGCGCCCGACCCTCTACCAATACTGCCAATCCACATAATAATAATAATAAAACTGAGAAGTGGTATGAGCATAAGCCAGAGTCGGTGATAGAAAACGATCAGGTGAAGGTGTTGTGGGATTTTAGGATACAAACGGACAAGAAACTAGAACACAATAGACCTGACCTGGTGGTTTTGGACAAGGAAAAAAGATCGTGCTTGATTGTGGATGTGGCCTGCCCATTCGACACGAGAGTGCAAGAGAAGGAGAGGGAGAAAATTAACCGATACCAGTGGGAGGTAAAAAGGATTTGGAACTGCCATGAAGTCAAAGTGGTCCCGATTGTTATAGGCGCACTAGGTACTATCTCAAAAAGTTTCCAGGGATGGTTAAAGAAAATTGGCCCCGCCCCGCTTTTTGGAACGCTTCAAAAGGCATGCTTGCTGGGAACAACAAGAACCCTCCGATACGTCCTGAATATCTGAGGCTGCATGCAGGTAGTGGCTTGATATTCATTTCAACAAACTTTCCAGTTAACTAACATCAATGACTCAGACTCAAAGAACAATAATAATAATAATAATATTCGTAATAATGGCGATGGTGAGGAGGTTTTTTTTTATTGGTATCAAGGACCAAAGACGCTGAGAAAAATATAAGGAATTTCAACACAATGTGGGTTTGCATCGAATTAAAAAATGATTAAAATCTACAAAACAATAAATATCACAATGAAAAATTCCCCAATAGCCAGGAACCCCATCTAGAAAAATTCGAAGCAAAAAAAAAACATTAAGTCACTAAAAGCATTGAAAGTACCCTTTCCCAGTTTCTTTTTTGTCTTTCTTAGAAAAACATAGTCGGATTAGGTCCATTCAATTTCGTCGATACAGCTACCCTCATCCACCTTTCGTGCAATAATCTAGATTTCGAACCTCCCTCTTCACCCTTACTTTCCTCCTCAAGTCGTACTTGAAGAAAATATTAATAATAATTAAACGCTGCAAATTTTATTGCGATTAATGACTTCTGCATGACCTAAGAATCTTAAATATTAAAAGATATCAATTTGTAATAATTCTCTCTGTATACCATTGATTTATTAAGATTTTGGTAAAGGTACATGTGTGTATGTGAAATAGTTGCGGTATTTTGTTGTAATATTCTAATAATATATACATACAAAGTGTCTCAGAAAATGATTGACGTATAAGGTAATATGAGTATGCTATGTTGCTATCTTTATAAATAGTGTATGGCTTTCTGTATATGTGTATGTATGTATTGTGAATGTATGTATGTATGTACGTGAAGGCGTGTGGCTGAGTGGTTAGAGAATTGGATTCACAATCTTGAGGTTGTGAGTTCGATTCCTGGACTGGGCGATGCGTTATGTCCTTGAGCAAGGCACTTTATTTCACGTTGCTCCTTCTACCTGGAGTTGCGACCGATAGATAGTATTAGCAACTGGAAAGACCAATGGAAACATTGTTTCCTCGGTCCGATTTGACGAAAGTCAATCGTTTAAAAAAAAATATATACATATATATATATATACAGTATTTTCCGTAGTGTTGTAATATGAATATTACACACAGTAGATGGACAGCTCACGTAGAGTTTGCTCGACGGTTCCAGTTGTAGTTTCAAAAGTAATCCGGAGAAAATAGAAGGATTTAAATGGATACAGTTCAGTTAAAAGGAATTTATTGACACGTGTTTCAATAACAGTTACATAACCTGAAAACAGCTGCTATCTACAAAGTATTAGTTATGCAGACATTCAATATTTCAATGTTATTATCAACTGTCATTTTATTAGAATAATTTTATTGAGAACCTGTTTGGTTTTTATAGAGAATATTAGGAGGGAGGGGTGAAGTTGTTAGAAGAATAGTTAAGGGAGTGGTTTTTTTGATAGCAGTGAGAATTTTTGGTGGCAGTGAGTAATTAGATTCCCATCTGTTGTTTTGACATTTTTATAGAATATATTATTTGGCGTTGGTTATTTTTCTAAATCTATAGAAGGATTAGAGATAGTATAGATATGCATGGTTGGTTTTGTGTTTGCACTTAATTAACATTCAGACTTAAATTTTTCTTTCAAGTGTACGTATCCTTTCGCCCACGCTTTTACACACAAACATATATGCACACCTCTACAAAATACATATACTCACATACACATACTTACATGCTCATACTTACATACATATATACATGCACACATATATATACATATATATACATATATATATGTACATACATACGCATTCATGTGTATACATTTTCATACTCAACTTATCTTTATATACACACGTATAGACACACACATACTTCTGTCTATGTGTATATATATATATATATATATATATATATAAACACTTTAATACATGTATACACATACATCTAACTATACACATCAAACATATATATATATTTACTTATTTATATACATTTTCACATATATATACATACATATGGTCGCTTTTAGACACATTCATTATAGCATATTCGCACCTATTCTCATCAGCATATCTATCCATTATTAGTGTGGTAATTTAAGGTTATTAATATACATATATATGTTGAGAAGAGATTGTTTTTATATTTTTCTAACTAGATTGAGGTTTATATAGTTGGGGGGATGTCCCTCTTTTATGTAATATTCAGCTTGTAGTGGGGAAAAAGGGTTTTAGTTCGGTGACGGCAGAATAATGTTCGTTCAATTCTGTTATTAAGCAATTTCTTCTTGTGTGTGATTATGTAATAAATCTCAAGATTACACAATTTGCAGAAATTTTGGCTCCTGGAAAAGCTTTGGGTTTTAGCTAATTTCTCCCATTTTAGGGTAAACTTTTGATCGCTATCCCTGAGCATCCAAGCTTTTTCTGCTAAAGTTGTTTCATTTCTTTGGCTCTGGTGTTTTATTGAGTAAACCCAACGTACACAACTGTAACTGCACCTATCCTGACAACTGCTCCCTCGGCGATAACTGCCTGGAAAAAATATCATTTATAAGTGTACCATTAAATCCGGAGGCAACGAATGGTATTACGTGGGATCAACGGCAACATCGTTTAAATCTCGATTATATAGGCATTCTTACTCAATAAAACACCAGAGCCAAAGAAATGTAACAACTTTAGCAGAAAAAGCTTGGACGCTCAGGGATAGCGATCAAAAGTTTGAGATTTATTACATAATCACACACAAGAAGAAATTGCTTAATAACAGAATTGAACGAACATTATTCTGCCGTCACCGAACTAAAACCCTTTTTCCCCACTACAAGCTGAATATTACATAAAAGAGGGACATCCCCCCAACTATATAAACCTCAATCTAGTTAGAAAAATATAAAAACAATCTCTTCTCAACATATATATGTATATTAATAACCTTAAATTACCACACTAATAATGGATAGATATGCTGATGAGAATAGGTGCGAATATGCTATAATGAATGTGTCTAAAAGCGACCATAAGTATGTATATATATGTGAAAATGTATATAAATAAGTAAATATATATATATGTTTGATGTGTATAGTTAGATGTATGTGTATTCATGTATTAAAGTGTTTATATATATATATATATATATATATATATATATATATATATATATATATATATATATATACACATAGACAGAAGTATGTGTGTGTCTATACGTGTGTATATAAAGATAAGTTGAGTATGAAAATGTATACACATGAATGCGTATGTATGTACATATATATATGTATATATATGTATATATATGTATGTGCACGTATATATATATGTAAGTATGAGCATGTAAGTATGTGTATGTGAGTATATGTATTTTGTAGAGGTGTGCATATATGTTTGTGTGTAAAAGCGTGGGCGAAAGGATACGTACACTTGAAAGAAAAATTTAAGTCTGAATGTTAATTAAGTGCAAACACAAAACCAACCATGCATATCTATACTATCTCTAATCCTTCTATAGATTTAGAAAAATAACCAACGCCAAATAATATATTCTATAAAAATGTCAAATCTAATTACTCACTGCCACCAAAAATTCTCATTGCTATCAAAAAAACCGCTCCCTTAACTATTCTTCTAACTACTTCACCCATCCCTCCTAATATTCTCTATAAAAACCAAAACCAAAGCCAAACAGGTTCTCAATAAAATTATTCTGATGAAATGACAGTTGATAATAACATTAAAATATTGAATGTCTGCATAACTAATACTTTGTAGATAGCAGCTGTTTTCAGGTTATGTAACTGTTATTGAAACATGTGTCAATAAATTCCTTTTAACTGAACTGTATCCATTTAAATCCTTCTATATATATATATATATATATATATATATATATATAGAGAGAGAGAGATGTAGATTTCCGAGTTGCGTCGCAGTAGGAGGGGAAACACAGTTAAAAATGGTACTTAATATATTAGTAAGAGTATACGCATTTTTTTGTTATGTAAAAATTGACTAGAACTGTTTCATTCGTATAAAATGATCAGCAGTTGGACTTGGTTGCATCAGGTGTGCAAAGGGAGTTCTACTTAGCCACTTGTTGCAACTACGCTGTCGGTCCTGGGAGGAGGGAATAGTCTGGCAAGACATGAGAGACTGCAACATTGTTACACTCTATCAGAAGAGATTGCAACAGCTACCGAAGCATTTCACTGATAAGCATCTTTGGGCAGGTCATTGCCTGCATGGTCCTGAACAAACTACAGAAAATCACTGAGAGAGCATATCCTGAATCGCAGTGTGGTTTTAGGTCAGAACGCTCCACCATCGACATGATCTTCTCCGTTCAACAGCTACAGAAGTGCCGAGAGCAAAGGTAACCACACTGCATTACCTTCATCGACCGCAGCCTAGTTATTGGAGATGGTCTGTTCAAAATCCTTGTCAAGATTGGTTGTCCTCCAAGACATCTTAGGATAGTCCAATCGTTTCATACAAATATGAAATGTATTGTTCAATTTGAAGACTGTTCTTTTGAGGCATTTAACATATGCAGCAGTGTGAATCAGAGCTTCTTCCCAGCTCTTGATCGGTACTTTATTTTATTGACGTCGAAAGGAGGAAAAGTAAATTGACATCGGCATCCTTTGAACTTATACTGCAGAGAGCAGTATCTAAATACCACAACACATTTTGTCAAACGTCCAAACGGTATTCTCAATCCACCACTCTCAGCAGTAATGAAATAATTGTTTCTACTTTAGGCACAACGCCAGCAATGCACCAGTGCATTACTGGTAATTTATTTTATCGACCCCGTGAGGATGAAAGGCAAAGTTAACCTCGGCGGGATTTGAACTCAGAATGGCAAGGGCCGTAACTCTATGCGTCAAAGCATGGCGTCCGACCCTCTACCGATACTGCCCTGATGTTACGCTTAAATAAAATGACAAATATAGTGATTTTAATTAACAACCATGAAAATATATTACATGACTAATACTTCTGTGAACTAATTGTCATATATATATTCTTCTTCTTATTATTATTATTCTTCTAGTTTTTTGAAAAGAGGGAGAAAAGTGTTCTTCAATTCATGTGGCAGACATTTTTTCTGAAGTTTTTTCTATTCTTTTATCTTTGTTTGTTTTGGGATTTGTTTATTTTGTTAAAGTTGTTATTCTACAAACAATAGACCTCCAGTGGATATGACGATGGATATTCCAGTTGTTCGATCATCAGAACAGTCTACTCGTGAAACTAATGTGCACGTGTCAGATCATTCCGCAAACATAAACACTCCTTAACGCAATTCTCGGGGGGATTCAGCGTGAAAGAATGTGTGACAAGGGTCGCTCTTTGAAATACAGATACAGTTCATCTTGTATTGTAGTGTAAGTAGGTAAGTATCCCATAGACACGTGCATCCATAACGTAATTAGAACAATTCGTGACAGAGCTAGTCCTTCGAATTTCAAGTAGAGTACATCCGATGGGCTTTGAATATCCGTCTATCTAATCTCATTCACAAGGGTTGGGATTGAACCCTGGATCTTATAATTCAGAAAGCGAATTGTTCAGCCATTCGATCAAACTGTGTCCACTTTAAGATACTAGATGTGAAGATTATATCCAAATACTCCTATGTTCTGTCACGTATTTCACGACAACTGAAGTAATTTCAGGAACAAAACAATAAAAACATATCTGGATATTCTTCTTTTGAATTTCCACTAACCCCCTTGGAAATCACCGGAAATTGGGTTTCATGATTTCCGTATACGTGTAATATAAGGATGGAAAATTCGTTGAACTACAGGGGTTGGACAAAATAATAGAAACACCTAGCATCATAGCATCATAATTTTGAAATATCTATAAAACCGTCAAAAGCTTGTTTATTTTTATGTTTTTTTAATTTATTATTAGTTATTATTAATATGTTTTGTTAAAATTGGTGTTTCTCTTTAGATATCATCAGGAAAACGTAATTAAAATTCATTAAAATGACAGATCTATCGGACTTTCAAAGAGGTCAAATTGTTGGTGCTCGTATGGCAGGCGCTAGCGTAACGAAAACAGCCGAAATGTTTGGTGTATCAAGAAGTACTGTCTCGAAAGTAATGACAGCCTTTGAGAAAGAGGGAAAAACCTCTTCGTCGAAACAAAACTCCGGAAGAAAACCAAAACTTTCAGATAGGGATCGCCGGACTCTTACGAGAATTGTTAGAAAGGGTCACAAGAGTACAGCTCCCAAAATTACTGCAGAGCTTAATGACCACCTCGAGAACCCAGTTTCCACAAAATCTGTTCGCCGGGAGCTGCACAAAGCCGGATTTCACGGGAGGGCTGCAATCAGAAAACCACTACTTTCAAAAACAAACGTTGCAAAGCGTTTAGAGTGGAGTAAAAAGCTACAGAATGGTCCCTAGATCAGTGGAAGAATGTTATTTTCTCGGACGAGTCATCCTTTACCTTATTTCCGACCACCGCCCGAGTATACGCGTGGAGACAGCCAAAAGAAGTATTTGACCCAGACTGCCTTCTTCCAACTGTTAAACATGGAGGAGGATCTGGAGGGCTATATCTTGGAAATCCGTCGGCCCAATGGTTTCCCTTCATGGCAGAATTAATAGTCAAGACTATTTAAGCATTTTATCTGATCAAATTCATCCTATCGTTGCGGAACTGTTTCCGGATGGAAACGCAATCTTTCAGGGTGATAATGCACCAATTCACACAGCTAAAGTTGTTACTGAATAGCACAAGCAACATTCTAGTGAAGTTGAACATCTTATCTGGCCACCACAGTCCCCAGATCTCAATATTATTGAACATTTATGGTGCATTTTAGAAAAACAAGTAAGGAGACGATATCCTCCACCATCATCACTACAAGAACTGGAGACTGTTTTAGCTGAAGAATGGACAAAAATTCCTTTGGAAACAATTCAAACTTTGTACGAGTCCATACCTCGTAGACTTCAAGCTGTAAATACTGCCAAAGGCGGTCCTACCCCATATTAAAATAAATTTGTTTGAAATTTTAAGGTGTTTCCATTATTTTGTCCAACCCCTGTATATATAACTAGTTATTGGTGGGAAATTGTATGACGGACATGAAATGGAATTATGCAATAGAAATATAACACATTTTGTTGATGAACGGAAATCACCTGACCATTTAGTGATGATGGAAGTCAATTTTCTTTTGTCTCTTTTTGCTGTAATTGTTTTTATACTTTTATATATTGAGTACATTTTAAATACCTCCCACAGGAATGTAAGTGTTTGTGTCGTTTGCGGATCATTCATTTCAAAGATACCTTTGCCATGATTATGTATATATATATATATATATATATATACAGTTGCATCCCGGTATTCGTGGGGGTTACGTTCCTAGAACACCCGCGAAGAGTGGGAAACCGTGAATATTGGACGTAGTCCATAAAAATGCCTATAAACGTCAAAATATAACGTAGAATATAATTTTTAAAAAGGGACCATCTAATGCGAAGGGGCATCCAATAGGCCGGCAAATACGGTATATTGTTATTAATAATTAGCGTTAAAAATCCATTAAAAAATTGCGGCAGCTATTTATGTTTCCGCGAATATGCGGTGTTTTCAACGAACAATTATTAGTTATGTTCTAAGGAAAATTCCGGAAATAACCGGGACCGCGAATGTCGGGCATACACTGTATATATATATATATTTATATATATATATATATATTGTGGCTGCCAACTCGTTTTCGAGTACGGCCACTACTTCATATCCATGTAGGAGAACCCCTACCGATGTACTGAACAAGTGTGACTTTTTAGTCCAGCCAGCGACTTGAAAACTCTGGTACAAACACTACATTTGTGACAATTATTGACACATAGTGCGGGGCCCATGGTATCATGTGACGACAAGTGCAGAGAGGTCTCCAGATATAAAGCAATGTCTGTGCCGTGAAGCTTTTATAGTGAGCAAAGGCTCTGCACAAAGCCAGTCCCACTCTCTTAACCAAGATGATATTTACCAAAAAGAAGAACAAATCAACATCATTGGATACCATCAGGGTTGCAGGTATTAATTCAAGGCAGAATTCTAGGAGAAGGAAAACTCTGATATATATATATATATATATCATGATATTAAATAAATGGAAACTATATTTATAAAACCATATTTATTTTATTATATATATATCTAGGGTACCAAGACAACATTGGTACGCTTTCATCAGATAAAATACAAAGTTTGTTTTATAAATAGAGACATACCCATGAAAATCATACCTTATCGGTTGGAAATTCACCAACCGATAAGGTATCATGGGTATGTCTCTATTTATAAAACAAACTTTGTATTTTATCTGATGAAAGCGTACCAATGTTGTCTTGGTACCCTAGAAATATATATAATAAAATAAATATGGTTTTATAAATATAGTTTCCATTTATTTAATATCATTGAATATTAACTCCAGTCACTGTTGAGTGCTCTAAATCAGTTATAAACATTTATATTTGTCGGAATTCCAACAAATTAAATACCCCTTCTACTTATATATATATAGTTTTAATATAGATGAGATTCTACAGGACTGTTATACTCTGCTATGTATTGAGTACCTTACTTACTGTGGTTACCTCCGATTCAACCCGGAATAACTTACCTATATATATATATATATATATATATATATCACAGTTTTGAAGCTTGCTTGAAGCATTATTTAATAGGAAACAAATTTAAATTTTGAAGACCAACACGATGTGTTATGAAGATTGTTGAAATTGCCAAGATAACAAAAGAATCTTACCTTAGCAAATTTAACGATCCCAAATATTTTCGGGTTTAAAAACCCATTATCAAGGGAGTAACCCTATAGACTTGTTTGTATGGGAGCAATTTAAACAGATGTTTAAATATGACCCAAAATGTTATTTTAAAGACCTGATATATGCACACATCTCATTCCTCCACTTAGGAGGATGGGGTCCTGTACATATGGCAGTCTTATATTACTGTTCATACAGTCTAGTGTATTTTGCGTTTATATTCTTCCTTGTATATTTGATTCCAGTAGTTTAGCTCTACTTCAGGGTATTAAACACTCCACATATTAAATAAAGATATGTTGGATGATGTATTGGTCAGTATATGTTATTAAGTACCTATTTTTCCACTGGTACAGCACTCTCAATATATAGATCATATTATAGATACCTGGTCTGCCTATAATAGATTCATGTGAAGGTACGTGGCTTAGTGATGAGGGTGTTCATCTCAACCACTGTTAGATAGATAGATAGATAGATAGATAGATAGATAGATAGATAGATAGATAGATAGATAGATAGATAGATAGATAGATTTCTTTATTTACCATAAAGGCATAAAAAGAAGGGACAAATACAAAGGGGGAGTTTACATATAATCGAGTAAAAAGGGTGTAACATGAAAATAATCGAAAATAACCTCAAAAGGGAGGGGACGTGATGGGGGTTGCACACACCCCCGAAAAAGTGTGCAATCCTTTGCCCGGGGAGCACATGGAGAAGGTGCTCCCCTCTCCTTTACTTCTTTACCTACAGGATGGTATACAGAGAAGGCCCATTTACACGAGCCATTCTCGCCACTATCACCCACCTTTCATAAAACTGCCTGTGGCCAAGCACCTCTCTCTCCATTCTTATCCTTCTTCCGAAGTGATATCGGAAGAAGTAGACCAGACTATGGCCAGAGAGGAAGTTGCCTGAACTCAGACCTTTCAATCGTGTCCACCAAACAACCTCTTTCAACATGGCTATTACGCACAGAAAAACCGCCTTTGCTTCCTTTGTGAAGAGGGGAGGCGGTTTGATTGTCATCACGGACTCGGCGGTCAATTTAATCGGCGCCACCCGCGACAGCAGTTGTTCGGCGTAGCCCCACAGATCAGCCACGCCCGGACATTGCACCAATGCGTGCGCAACGGTTTCTTCGTGACGCACGCATCTAGGGCAAATCTTTTTTGAGGGATCCCTGCCCGGGCGCCCGTGTCTGTAGAGCCTCTCTCGAACGGGTAGAGCCCCCCGGTAGCACTGCCAGGCCAGTGACTTCTGGAAGTTGTCCATTGGTCCTGGCCCGAAAGTCCTACCGAACAGGCTGGCCAGTTCGTCTTCTTCCATGTCCAGCGACTCTCCAAGGGTGTCATCGCCCCTGCTAGCCACCAGCCCTCTATAGAATGATGAGGTGGATTCTCCACCGATGGCCTGGCCCGCTTGCCAGAGAGCCCTGAGCGCCTGAGCACACTCAGTGTGCCAGTCTCCCAGTTTTCCGGATCTTTGCTTGACCCAGGACTGTAGCTCGGTGAGCGAGACGAGTCTCGGAAAGGCTCGTTTCACGAACGGAGCCCACACCGGTTGACCAGTGAGGAATACCTGTAGGTGCCGTAGCCTTAATGCGTGCCTACGCATCATCAACCACGGCATCCCCAGCCCTCCTTTCGAAGGTTGTTGGCAGCAGATGGATCTTCTCACCATAGGAGGACGCTTCTTCCAAAGAAATTGGAAGAGCATGCGTTCCATGGTGGTGAGTGTTTCCTTAGGGCAAGGCACGACAGTCAGGCGGTAGTAAGTGACGGACGCTATGTAAATGTTCGCCACCTCCGCCCGGCCTTTTAGGGACAGCTTACACTTGGCCCATTTCTGGGTTAGTGCAAACACCTTGTTCGTAACCTCGTTCCAGTTCTTTTCCACCTGGAGGTCCGGTCCAAACCAGACCCCAAGCAACTTTACCGGGCCCTCCGTCCAGTGTCCGACGACACCGTCAGGAGGCATCGGTCTGCCTCTCCACGTTCCGAGTTGCAGCCCGATGGATTTTTCCCGGTTCAGTTTCGCTCCTGATAACCTTTCGTACTCCTCCAGTAAGGTACCGATCGCCTCGATCTCCGAGTCGGTTGATACCATTACTGTTACGTCATCGGCGTAGGCCGACACCGCTTTGCTCAATGCTGGTTCCAGGGGGATACCCTGCAACAACTCCAACTTCCTCAGTAAAGGCTCGAGAGTCAATACGTACAGAAGGGAGGAGAGAGGGCACCCCTGTCGAATGGATCGTGTGATTTCGAACGGCTTCGAAAGGTAGCCGTTCACCTTGATCCTAGAACAGATGTGGTTGCTATGTAGGGCAGTGATCCAGCCTCTGAAAACAGGACCGAACCCAGCCGCCGCTAGCACCGCATCCAGGTAACCATGGTCGACCCTATCGAAGGTCTTAGACTGATCCAAGTTGATCAGGGCCCCACCGAAGCCGGGTTTGTTGCCAACCCTCTCTATGATGTATCGCATGAGGTGGAGGTTATCGTGAATGGACCTGGATGGGATAGCACATGTCTGCGCATCTCCCACCAGGCCACCCACCACAAGCGCCAACCTCTTTGCTAACACCTTGGCCAAAATCTTTAACTCTGTGTTTAGCAGGGTTATGGGCCAAAAATTATTTATACTATCCCCCTTGTTCTCGTCTTTCCTCACCAGCGTGACTACGCCCTTGGCTACAGAACAAGGAATTCTCCCGTTCTGCTGCCAATTGCAGTAGACCGCTTCGAGGAGTTCGGAGAAGAAGACGGGCATTGCTAAATAAAGTTCGTAAGGTATACCATCGAGACCTGGAGATTTGCGTCTGCTGCATTGGCTCAGCGCATCTCCGATCTCATCAGCCGAGATTGGTCCCTCGCAGGACTCTGCCTCTTCGTTCGAGAGACGCGGCGGGCCGTCGAGGTATGGACCGAAATCCACGCCCCGGCCCGGACCCTCGCCTCCCCCGAACAATCGGGCAAAGTGCTTTTGAAAGGCCTCGCACATCTGCTTAGGCTCCCGGATCACTCGTCCATCTTCGTCTTGCAACGACCGGATGGTGGATCGATTTCCACTCTTAGCTTCTGTCACGCGGGCCCATCCAACGGCTTTGGCCCCCTCATTACCTAGAGCACGTATTTTACTTCGAATTACGCAGCCTTCGTGCTTTGCATCGAAAAACTGGTTCAAGGCCGTCCTCGATGCCAGCACTCTGGCCACATCTTCGCTCTTGATTGCCTCTTCTAATTTACCTGTTAATTCTTTCTCGTTTCTATTCCTATCGGCAGCTAACATCTTGCTATAACTTATTGATTCTGTTCTAATCTCTCTTTTGAGAGATGCCCACCATCGGTTGTTGACGATTGCACCCGTCAACCTCTCCTTAACTAATCTGCTAATCCGGTTTCTGTAAGTCTCTTTTGCCGGTAAAGACAAATTAAGTTTCCAGTAACCGGGACCCTGTCTATGTGTTTTCTCGAGATTGACCACGCAGGTCACTAATTTGTGATCCGTGTAGCCAACCGTGCGCATTTCTGGACAGCTTAATATGTCCCTATCCTTACTTCTAACTAAGAATCTATCTAAGTACGATCTAGATTGACCACTGTGGTTTCTCCAAGTCCAGGTAGGCACAGTTGGAAAATCTAGTCGATATCTATCGACCAAGTTAAAACGGTCGAGTAACCCCTTGAGGCTGTTACACCCCCCTCTATTAGGACATGCTCCTGCATAGTCCCAACGTGCATCCAGGATGTCATTCCAATCCCCCGCTAGAAGCAGGGAACGCGACGTTCCCAGAAAAGTCTCCAAACGCTGGAAGAAGTCGGGCCGTTCAGCTCCGAAAGGGGAGTAGACGGCGACCAGTCTCAAGGCCGCACTTTCACTACTGCCAACGTCTAGCACCAACAAACGACCCTCCGGGTCCGAGTGCACAACCTGTACGGCAAGACCCAGGTGTTTTTGCAGCAGTACGACAACCCCACCCCCACCTCCAGGTTGACAGAGAGATGCATGCACCTCAAAGTCATCGAAGGTGGGGGCCAGCTGCCGCACGACGCTGATTCGAGTCTCACAGATAACCATTACATTTATGCTACATGACCTGAGGTCATTTAGAAGCTTTGCTTGCTTCCAAGTTGAGCCCAGGCCACGTGCATTCAAACATCCTACTCTTAACACATCCATGTGGGCGGCAGAGCCAAAGGAGAGTGTAGAGACCTACCTTTCCGCTTCCCGGGGTTCGGGTTGCACGACTTCCATGGGGTCGGGGGTGTCTTGTGGTGGTGTGGGGTCGTCAGTGTGTGGTGGGGTTGGGGTGTTTGGAGTTGTGTTGGGGAGGGGATGGGGAGGGGGAAAGCTTTTTAGTAGGACGCGGTTTATGGGTTTGACAGAGGGTGGTCCTACGTTCTCCTTAAAATCCTTTTTTAGTTTTTGGTAGAGGTTCATTGGGATCTTTATTAGTTTTAAATGTGGGTGGTTTTCTGACGAAACAAAGTTTACACCTTCGGTTTGTACCGAAGGATTATTGTATATGAGTTCATTTAATTTATTATTGTTTCTGTTGATGTAAGTATAGTGTAATGTCTTTTTTTCCGATGGTGTGAGTGTTTCGAAGAGGGGAGGGGGCAGGTTTGGTTTTGTTTGTTGCTGGAGGGGTGTTTTCTGTTTTGTTGGATTGTGTTGAGATTTGGGTGGGGGTTGTTTGTCCTTGTGTGTTTTGCACATGTTTTCTTTTTTTCCTTTTAATCTGTCTGAAGGACTCCGTTTCTTCCTCCGAATTCGTTGGGTTATCTTCAGTGTTGGAGGGAAGAGGTATGTTTGCTGGTAATGTTTCCGTGTTGGTTTTCTTTGTGGGGGAGATGGATGTCACTATGTTAGACTGTGTTGTGTGTTGTGTCTGCGGTGGTTGTGTTGTTTTATTGAGTGAGAGGTTGGGTGGGCCTGTATTTTGTTTTGGGGTAATGTGTTGTGACTGTTTGTGTTGTGGTGGTGTTGTGGTTTTACTGAGGGACGGGTTGGGTGGGACTGAGTTTTGTTGTTTGTTTATCTGTTGTGGTGGTGGTGGTGGAGCTGGTGTTGGTAGCAGGGTTTTCTTTTTGTTGAGTTGGGGACAAGCGGCCTTCAGGTGCCCTCTGCCTGCACAGATATGGCAGGACGGCCTTCTCCCCTCCACGCTAATGTTTATATACCCGTGGTCCTCTAATAGGATTCTGTCGGGTATTTGGGCGATGCGTTCAGGCTTCATTTGTACTACCAGCTCTATACCTGTTCCACTGAACGCATTGCCTGTGGTTTTCCCAATGGAAATCACGTTGTCATTCACTGGATCGATGAAGCCAGCTATGAGCCAGCAGTAGTCCACATCTGGCATCATTGCATCCAGCCATATGCGTTGAGTTCTTTTCCCCATATAAGATGGATAAAAGGTGAAATTTTTTGAACGAATCGGTGACAAAGCACATTTTTTTGCCGCCGATTCGTTCTTCATGATAATTGCTAGGCTTCCATACAGTCTGTCTTTTCTTATGAAAGTGGTTTCATTGAGTACTTCTGTGAGTACTGTTTTGATATCTGCTTGAGAAAGCTGTTCAGGTTTTTTTGTACTGTTGTTGATGGTCCGAAACTTGACCGTTCGGCTTTCAATGTCTTTCGTGAATTCTTGAGGCATTTTTACCGATAAAATACCATTCTCTCCTTCACTTATGTATTGTTTGGCGTCCGTGATCCTTCGTACCACATCTGAAATGTTTTCCGCTATATAAGTCAAAGATTTCTTTGTTTTCTGTGCAAATGAAATCTTGTCGTCTGCTTTGTTTTCTGATATGGTGTTATTTTCAACTGTTATTTTTGTGTTTGTTGTGTCTTTGTTTGTGTTATTAGTATTGTCATGCAATTTTTCAAATTTTTTTTTTTTCGTTGTTGGAATCCAAGTCCAGATTTGTGTTTTCGTCATTTAATTTTTTCTCCGCAGATTCGTCTGTTTTTATTTTAATTTTTCCTTCCTTCTCTATGACGTTAGTTGGGAAGGAAGGGAGGACTAAAGCGTGCGAGCTTACAACTCTTACCGCTGTCCCCCCACCACTATTTTCGTTCGCTGCGTTTAACATTTCTGTTAGACGATTGAAATTTTTTACACAAAATTTTTTAAAACAGGTTTTTCACCTCTAGGAGGGGTAAAGATGAGCTGACCCACCGCCTGACAGTTCAGACGGAGGGTCAAGCTACACAATTGTATCAAAATTAAGTTTGAACTCACAACATTTCCTCAATAAATTTGAACAAAACTTCTGTGCGAAGTGAATGACATCCACACTGTAGAACAGACGACAGCTAGATTATAGATAGATAGATAGATAGATAGATAGATAGATAGATAGATAGATAGATAGATAGATAGATAGATTTCTTTATTTGCCACAGGGGCGCACAAAAATGGGACATTACAAGACGTGACGGTGGGGGTTTTACATAAAATCTTTAACAATGATAAATAACAATAAACTATA
This sequence comes from Eledone cirrhosa, assembly GCA_964016885.1. Taxonomy (NCBI): domain Eukaryota; kingdom Metazoa; phylum Mollusca; class Cephalopoda; order Octopoda; family Eledonidae; genus Eledone; species Eledone cirrhosa. The sequence continues at coordinate 144,369,812 of OZ024741.1, read as the reverse complement.
TAAAAATCCGAGGATAGATAGATGAATGGCTAGATAGATAGACAAATAGTATTTTTCAGGTCTGGAACATATTATTGCTCCGTTTTTATCGAATACCTGTTACACAGGCATAGATACACACACACACACACACACACACACACACACACATATATATATATATGAATGAATATATATATATGTTTGTGTGTGTAAAAGAGATCAACAGGAGGGGGTATAACACTTGATCGTTACCAATTACATTTTGTTAAATCGAAACGTACGTAGAAATTGGTAAAACGATTTGAATTATAATCATTGGTTTTCTCCTAACTTAAATTATATATATGTATACATACATATATGTGCATGAATATATATATATATATATATATATATATATATATATATATATATATATATATATATTATGAAGCGAAACCGTCGGTAAAAGCATTTTGGTTAGGTGAATATTTAAATCGTATTTTAATTTATTTAAAAGATTGTTTAATGTTTACTTGTTCCGCTATATATATATATATATATATATATATATATATATATATATATATATATATATATATATATATATATATATATATATATATATATATATTATATATATATATATATATATATATATATATATATATATATATCTGGCCACATCTTCGCTCTTGATTGCCTCTTCTAATTTACCTGTTAATTCTTTCTCGTTTCTATTCCTATCGGCAGCTAACATCTTGCTATAACTTATTGATTCTGTTCTAATCTCTCTTTTGAGAGATGCCCACCATCGGTTGTTGACGATTGCACCCGTCAACCTCTCCTTAACTAATCTGCTAATCCGGTTTCTGTAAGTCTCTTTTGCCGGTAAAGACAAATTAAGTTTCCAGTAACCGGGACCCTGTCTATGTGTTTTCTCGAGATTGACCACGCAGGTCACTAATTTGTGATCCGTGTAGCCAACCGTGCGCATTTCTGGACAGCTTAATATGTCCCTATCCTTACTTCTAACTAAGAATCTATCTAAGTACGATCTAGATTGACCACTGTGGTTTCTCCAAGTCCAGGTAGGCACAGTTGGAAAATCTAGTCGATATCTATCGACCAAGTTAAAACGGTCGAGTAACCCCTTGAGGCTGTTACACCCCCCTCTATTAGGACATGCTCCTGCATAGTCCCAACGTGCATCCAGGATGTCATTCCAATCCCCCGCTAGAAGCAGGGAACGCGACGTTCCCAGAAAAGTCTCCAAACGCTGGAAGAAGTCGGGCCGTTCAGCTCCGAAAGGGGAGTAGACGGCGACCAGTCTCAAGGCCGCACTTTCACTACTGCCAACGTCTAGCACCAACAAACGACCCTCCGGGTCCGAGTGCACAACCTGTACGGCAAGACCCAGGTGTTTTTGCAGCAGTACGACAACCCCACCCCCACCTCCAGGTTGACAGAGAGATGCATGCACCTCAAAGTCATCGAAGGTGGGGGCCAGCTGCCGCACGACGCTGATTCGAGTCTCACAGATAACCATTACATTTATGCTACATGACCTGAGGTCATTTAGAAGCTTTGCTTGCTTCCAAGTTGAGCCCAGGCCACGTGCATTCAAACATCCTACTCTTAACACATCCATGTGGGCGGCAGAGCCAAAGGAGAGTGTAGAGACCTACCTTTCCGCTTCCCGGGGTTCGGGTTGCACGACTTCCATGGGGTCGGGGGTGTCTTGTGGTGGTGTGGGGTCGTCAGTGTGTGGTGGGGTTGGGGTGTTTGGAGTTGTGTTGGGGAGGGGATGGGGAGGGGGAAAGCTTTTTAGTAGGACGCGGTTTATGGGTTTGACAGAGGGTGGTCCTACGTTCTCCTTAAAATCCTTTTTTAGTTTTTGGTAGAGGTTCATTGGGATCTTTATTAGTTTTAAATGTGGGTGGTTTTCTGACGAAACAAAGTTTACACCTTCGGTTTGTACCGAAGGATTATTGTATATGAGTTCATTTAATTTATTATTGTTTCTGTTGATTTAAGTATAGTGTAATGTCTTTTTTTCCGATGGTGTGAGTGTTTCGAAGAGGGGAGGGGGCAGGTTTGGTTTTGTTTGTTGCTGGAGGGGTGTTTTCTGTTTTGTTGGATTGTGTTGAGATTTGGGTGGGGGTTGTTTGTCCTTGTGTGTTTTGCACATGTTTTCTTTTTTTCCTTTTAATCTGTCTGAAGGACTCCGTTTCTTCCTCCGAATTCGTTGGGTTATCTTCAGTGTTGGAGGGAAGAGGTATGTTTGCTGGTAATGTTTCCGTGTTGGTTTTCTTTGTGGGGGAGATGGATGTCACTATGTTAGACTGTGTTGTGTGTTGTGTCTGCGGTGGTTGTGTTGTTTTATTGAGTGAGAGGTTGGGTGGGCCTGTATTTTGTTTTGGGGTAATGTGTTGTGACTGTTTGTGTTGTGGTGGTGTTGTGGTTTTACTGAGGGACGGGTTGGGTGGGACTGAGTTTTGTTGTTTGTTTATCTGTTGTGGTGGTGGTGGTGGAGCTGGTGTTGGTAGCAGGGTTTTCTTTTTGTTGAGTTGGGGACAAGCGGCCTTCAGGTGCCCTCTGCCTGCACAGATATGGCAGGACGGCCTTCTCCCCTCCACGCTAATGTTTATATACCCGTGGTCCTCTAATAGGATTCTGTCGGGTATTTGGGCGATGCGTTCAGGCTTCATTTGTACTACCAGCTCTATACCTGTTCCACTGAACGCATTGCCTGTGGTTTTCCCAATGGAAATCACGTTGTCATTCACTGGATCGATGAAGCCAGCTATGAGCCAGCAGTAGTCCACATCTGGCATCATTGCATCCAGCCATATGCGTTGAGTTCTTTTCCCCATATAAGATGGATAAAAGGTGAAATTTTTTGAACGAATCGGTGACAAAGCACATTTTTTTGCCGCCGATTCGTTCTTCATGATAATTGCTAGGCTTCCATACAGTCTGTCTTTTCTTATGAAAGTGGTTTCATTGAGTACTTCTGTGAGTACTGTTTTGATATCTGCTTGAGAAAGCTGTTCAGGTTTTTTTGTACTGTTGTTGATGGTCCGAAACTTGACCGTTCGGCTTTCAATGTCTTTCGTGAATTCTTGAGGCATTTTTACCGATAAAATACCATTCTCTCCTTCACTTATGTATTGTTTGGCGTCCGTGATCCTTCGTACCACATCTGAAATGTTTTCCGCTATATAAGTCAAAGATTTCTTTGTTTTCTGTGCAAATGAAATCTTGTCGTCTGCTTTGTTTTCTGATATGGTGTTATTTTCAACTGTTATTTTTGTGTTTGTTGTGTCTTTGTTTGTGTTATTAGTATTGTCATGCAATTTTTCAAATTTTTTTTTTTTCGTTGTTGGAATCCAAGTCCAGATTTGTGTTTTCGTCATTTAATTTTTTCTCCGCAGATTCGTCTGTTTTTATTTTAATTTTTCCTTCCTTCTCTATGACGTTAGTTGGGAAGGAAGGGAGGACTAAAGCGTGCGAGCTTACAACTCTTACCGCTGTCCCCCCACCACTATTTTCGTTCGCTGCGTTTAACATTTCTGTTAGACGATTGAAATTTTTTACACAAAATTTTTTAAAACAGGTTTTTCACCTCTAGGAGGGGTAAAGATGAGCTGACCCACCGCCTGACAGTTCAGACGGAGGGTCAAGCTACACAATTGTATCAAAATTAAGTTTGAACTCACAACATTTCCTCAATAAATTTGAACAAAACTTCTGTGCGAAGTGAATGACATCCACACTGTAGAACAGACGACAGCTAGATTATAGATAGATAGATAGATAGATAGATAGATAGATAGATAGATAGATAGATAGATAGATAGATTTCTTTATTTGCCACAGGGGCGCACAAAAATGGGACATTACAAGACGTGACGGTGGGGGTTTTACATAAAATCTTTAACAATGATAAATAACAATAAACTATATAAAAATCCGAGGATAGATAGATGAATGGCTAGATAGATAGACAAATAGTATTTTTCAGGTCTGGAACATATTATTGCTCCGTTTTTATCGAATACCTGTTACACAGGCATAGATACACACACACACACACACACACACACACACACACACACACACACACACACACACACACACACACACACACACACACACACACACACACACACACATATATATATATATATGAATGAATATATATATATGTTTGTGTGTGTAAAAGAGATCAACAGGAGGGGGTATAACACTTGATCGTTACCAATTACATTTTGTTAAATCGAAACGTACGTAGAAATTGGTAAAACGATTTGAATTATAATCATTGGTTTTCTCCTAACTTAAATTATATATATGTATACATACATATATGTGCATGAATATATATATATATATATATATATATATATATATATATATATATATATATATATATATATATATATATATATATTATGAAGCGAAACCGTCGGTAAAAGCATTTTGGTTAGGTGAATATTTAAATCGTATTTTAATTTATTTAAAAGATTGTTTAATGTTTACTTGTTCCGCTATATATATATATATATATATATATATATATATATATATATATATATATATATATATATATATATATATGGCCACATCTTCGCTCTTGATTGCCTCTTCTAATTTACCTGTTAATTCTTTCTCGTTTCTATTCCTATCGGCAGCTAACATCTTGCTATAACTTATTGATTCTGTTCTAATCTCTCTTTTGAGAGATGCCCACCATCGGTTGTTGACGATTGCACCCGTCAACCTCTCCTTAACTAATCTGCTAATCCGGTTTCTGTAAGTCTCTTTTGCCGGTAAAGACAAATTAAGTTTCCAGTAACCGGGACCCTGTCTATGTGTTTTCTCGAGATTGACCACGCAGGTCACTAATTTGTGATCCGTGTAGCCAACCGTGCGCATTTCTGGACAGCTTAATATGTCCCTATCCTTACTTCTAACTAAGAATCTATCTAAGTACGATCTAGATTGACCACTGTGGTTTCTCCAAGTCCAGGTAGGCACAGTTGGAAAATCTAGTCGATATCTATCGACCAAGTTAAAACGGTCGAGTAACCCCTTGAGGCTGTTACACCCCCCTCTATTAGGACATGCTCCTGCATAGTCCCAACGTGCATCCAGGATGTCATTCCAATCCCCCGCTAGAAGCAGGGAACGCGACGTTCCCAGAAAAGTCTCCAAACGCTGGAAGAAGTCGGGCCGTTCAGCTCCGAAAGGGGAGTAGACGGCGACCAGTCTCAAGGCCGCACTTTCACTACTGCCAACGTCTAGCACCAACAAACGACCCTCCGGGTCCGAGTGCACAACCTGTACGGCAAGACCCAGGTGTTTTTGCAGCAGTACGACAACCCCACCCCCACCTCCAGGTTGACAGAGAGATGCATGCACCTCAAAGTCATCGAAGGTGGGGGCCAGCTGCCGCACGACGCTGATTCGAGTCTCACAGATAACCATTACATTTATGCTACATGACCTGAGGTCATTTAGAAGCTTTGCTTGCTTCCAAGTTGAGCCCAGGCCACGTGCATTCAAACATCCTACTCTTAACACATCCATGTGGGCGGCAGAGCCAAAGGAGAGTGTAGAGACCTACCTTTCCGCTTCCCGGGGTTCGGGTTGCACGACTTCCATGGGGTCGGGGGTGTCTTGTGGTGGTGTGGGGTCGTCAGTGTGTGGTGGGGTTGGGGTGTTTGGAGTTGTGTTGGGGAGGGGATGGGGAGGGGGAAAGCTTTTTAGTAGGACGCGGTTTATGGGTTTGACAGAGGGTGGTCCTACGTTCTCCTTAAAATCCTTTTTTAGTTTTTGGTAGAGGTTCATTGGGATCTTTATTAGTTTTAAATGTGGGTGGTTTTCTGACGAAACAAAGTTTACACCTTCGGTTTGTACCGAAGGATTATTGTATATGAGTTCATTTAATTTATTATTGTTTCTGTTGATTTAAGTATAGTGTAATGTCTTTTTTTCCGATGGTGTGAGTGTTTCGAAGAGGGGAGGGGGCAGGTTTGGTTTTGTTTGTTGCTGGAGGGGTGTTTTCTGTTTTGTTGGATTGTGTTGAGATTTGGGTGGGGGTTGTTTGTCCTTGTGTGTTTTGCACATGTTTTCTTTTTTTCCTTTTAATCTGTCTGAAGGACTCCGTTTCTTCCTCCGAATTCGTTGGGTTATCTTCAGTGTTGGAGGGAAGAGGTATGTTTGCTGGTAATGTTTCCGTGTTGGTTTTCTTTGTGGGGGAGATGGATGTCACTATGTTAGACTGTGTTGTGTGTTGTGTCTGCGGTGGTTGTGTTGTTTTATTGAGTGAGAGGTTGGGTGGGCCTGTATTTTGTTTTGGGGTAATGTGTTGTGACTGTTTGTGTTGTGGTGGTGTTGTGGTTTTACTGAGGGACGGGTTGGGTGGGACTGAGTTTTGTTGTTTGTTTATCTGTTGTGGTGGTGGTGGTGGAGCTGGTGTTGGTAGCAGGGTTTTCTTTTTGTTGAGTTGGGGACAAGCGGCCTTCAGGTGCCCTCTGCCTGCACAGATATGGCAGGACGGCCTTCTCCCCTCCACGCTAATGTTTATATACCCGTGGTCCTCTAATAGGATTCTGTCGGGTATTTGGGCGATGCGTTCAGGCTTCATTTGTACTACCAGCTCTATACCTGTTCCACTGAACGCATTGCCTGTGGTTTTCCCAATGGAAATCACGTTGTCATTCACTGGATCGATGAAGCCAGCTATGAGCCAGCAGTAGTCCACATCTGGCATCATTGCATCCAGCCATATGCGTTGAGTTCTTTTCCCCATATAAGATGGATAAAAGGTGAAATTTTTTGAACGAATCGGTGACAAAGCACATTTTTTTGCCGCCGATTCGTTCTTCATGATAATTGCTAGGCTTCCATACAGTCTGTCTTTTCTTATGAAAGTGGTTTCATTGAGTACTTCTGTGAGTACTGTTTTGATATCTGCTTGAGAAAGCTGTTCAGGTTTTTTTGTACTGTTGTTGATGGTCCGAAACTTGACCGTTCGGCTTTCAATGTCTTTCGTGAATTCTTGAGGCATTTTTACCGATAAAATACCATTCTCTCCTTCACTTATGTATTGTTTGGCGTCCGTGATCCTTCGTACCACATCTGAAATGTTTTCCGCTATATAAGTCAAAGATTTCTTTGTTTTCTGTGCAAATGAAATCTTGTCGTCTGCTTTGTTTTCTGATATGGTGTTATTTTCAACTGTTATTTTTGTGTTTGTTGTGTCTTTGTTTGTGTTATTAGTATTGTCATGCAATTTTTCAAATTTTTTTTTTTTCGTTGTTGGAATCCAAGTCCAGATTTGTGTTTTCGTCATTTAATTTTTTCTCCGCAGATTCGTCTGTTTTTATTTTAATTTTTCCTTCCTTCTCTATGACGTTAGTTGGGAAGGAAGGGAGGACTAAAGCGTGCGAGCTTACAACTCTTACCGCTGTCCCCCCACCACTATTTTCGTTCGCTGCGTTTAACATTTCTGTTAGACGATTGAAATTTTTTACACAAAATTTTTTAAAACAGGTTTTTCACCTCTAGGAGGGGTAAAGATGAGCTGACCCACCGCCTGACAGTTCAGACGGAGGGTCAAGCTACACAATTGTATCAAAATTAAGTTTGAACTCACAACATTTCCTCAATAAATTTGAACAAAACTTCTGTGCGAAGTGAATGACATCCACACTGTAGAACAGACGACAGCTAGATTATAGATAGATAGATAGATAGATAGATAGATAGATAGATAGATAGATAGATAGATAGATAGATAGATAGATAGATTTCTTTATTTGCCACAGGGGCGCACAAAAATGGGACATTACAAGACGTGACGGTGGGGGTTTTACATAAAATCTTTAACAATGATAAATAACAATAAACTATATAAAAATCCGAGGATAGATAGATGAATGGCTAGATAGATAGACAAATAGTATTTTTCAGGTCTGGAACATATTATTGCTCCGTTTTTATCGAATACCTGTTACACAGGCATAGATACACACACACACACACACACACACACACACACACACACACACACACACACACACACACACACACACACACACACACATATATATATATATGAATGAATATATATATATGTTTGTGTGTGTAAAAGAGATCAACAGGAGGGGGTATAACACTTGATCGTTACCAATTACATTTTGTTAAATCGAAACGTACGTAGAAATTGGTAAAACGATTTGAATTATAATCATTGGTTTTCTCCTAACTTAAATTATATATATGTATACATACATATATGTGCATGAATATATATATATATATATATATATATATATATATATATATATATATATATATATATATATATATATATATATATTATGAAGCGAAACCGTCGGTAAAAGCATTTTGGTTAGGTGAATATTTAAATCGTATTTTAATTTATTTAAAAGATTGTTTAATGTTTACTTGTTCCGCTATATATATATATATATATATATATATATATATATATATATATGGCCACATCTTCGCTCTTGATTGCCTCTTCTAATTTACCTGTTAATTCTTTCTCGTTTCTATTCCTATCGGCAGCTAACATCTTGCTATAACTTATTGATTCTGTTCTAATCTCTCTTTTGAGAGATGCCCACCATCGGTTGTTGACGATTGCACCCGTCAACCTCTCCTTAACTAATCTGCTAATCCGGTTTCTGTAAGTCTCTTTTGCCGGTAAAGACAAATTAAGTTTCCAGTAACCGGGACCCTGTCTATGTGTTTTCTCGAGATTGACCACGCAGGTCACTAATTTGTGATCCGTGTAGCCAACCGTGCGCATTTCTGGACAGCTTAATATGTCCCTATCCTTACTTCTAACTAAGAATCTATCTAAGTACGATCTAGATTGACCACTGTGGTTTCTCCAAGTCCAGGTAGGCACAGTTGGAAAATCTAGTCGATATCTATCGACCAAGTTAAAACGGTCGAGTAACCCCTTGAGGCTGTTACACCCCCCTCTATTAGGACATGCTCCTGCATAGTCCCAACGTGCATCCAGGATGTCATTCCAATCCCCCGCTAGAAGCAGGGAACGCGACGTTCCCAGAAAAGTCTCCAAACGCTGGAAGAAGTCGGGCCGTTCAGCTCCGAAAGGGGAGTAGACGGCGACCAGTCTCAAGGCCGCACTTTCACTACTGCCAACGTCTAGCACCAACAAACGACCCTCCGGGTCCGAGTGCACAACCTGTACGGCAAGACCCAGGTGTTTTTGCAGCAGTACGACAACCCCACCCCCACCTCCAGGTTGACAGAGAGATGCATGCACCTCAAAGTCATCGAAGGTGGGGGCCAGCTGCCGCACGACGCTGATTCGAGTCTCACAGATAACCATTACATTTATGCTACATGACCTGAGGTCATTTAGAAGCTTTGCTTGCTTCCAAGTTGAGCCCAGGCCACGTGCATTCAAACATCCTACTCTTAACACATCCATGTGGGCGGCAGAGCCAAAGGAGAGTGTAGAGACCTACCTTTCCGCTTCCCGGGGTTCGGGTTGCACGACTTCCATGGGGTCGGGGGTGTCTTGTGGTGGTGTGGGGTCGTCAGTGTGTGGTGGGGTTGGGGTGTTTGGAGTTGTGTTGGGGAGGGGATGGGGAGGGGGAAAGCTTTTTAGTAGGACGCGGTTTATGGGTTTGACAGAGGGTGGTCCTACGTTCTCCTTAAAATCCTTTTTTAGTTTTTGGTAGAGGTTCATTGGGATCTTTATTAGTTTTAAATGTGGGTGGTTTTCTGACGAAACAAAGTTTACACCTTCGGTTTGTACCGAAGGATTATTGTATATGAGTTCATTTAATTTATTATTGTTTCTGTTGATGTAAGTATAGTGTAATGTCTTTTTTTCCGATGGTGTGAGTGTTTCGAAGAGGGGAGGGGGCAGGTTTGGTTTTGTTTGTTGCTGGAGGGGTGTTTTCTGTTTTGTTGGATTGTGTTGAGATTTGGGTGGGGGTTGTTTGTCCTTGTGTGTTTTGCACATGTTTTCTTTTTTTCCTTTTAATCTGTCTGAAGGACTCCGTTTCTTCCTCCGAATTCGTTGGGTTATCTTCAGTGTTGGAGGGAAGAGGTATGTTTGCTGGTAATGTTTCCGTGTTGGTTTTCTTTGTGGGGGAGATGGATGTCACTATGTTAGACTGTGTTGTGTGTTGTGTCTGCGGTGGTTGTGTTGTTTTATTGAGTGAGAGGTTGGGTGGGCCTGTATTTTGTTTTGGGGTAATGTGTTGTGACTGTTTGTGTTGTGGTGGTGTTGTGGTTTTACTGAGGGACGGGTTGGGTGGGACTGAGTTTTGTTGTTTGTTTATCTGTTGTGGTGGTGGTGGTGGAGCTGGTGTTGGTAGCAGGGTTTTCTTTTTGTTGAGTTGGGGACAAGCGGCCTTCAGGTGCCCTCTGCCTGCACAGATATGGCAGGACGGCCTTCTCCCCTCCACGCTAATGTTTATATACCCGTGGTCCTCTAATAGGATTCTGTCGGGTATTTGGGCGATGCGTTCAGGCTTCATTTGTACTACCAGCTCTATACCTGTTCCACTGAACGCATTGCCTGTGGTTTTCCCAATGGAAATCACGTTGTCATTCACTGGATCGATGAAGCCAGCTATGAGCCAGCAGTAGTCCACATCTGGCATCATTGCATCCAGCCATATGCGTTGAGTTCTTTTCCCCATATAAGATGGATAAAAGGTGAAATTTTTTGAACGAATCGGTGACAAAGCACATTTTTTTGCCGCCGATTCGTTCTTCATGATAATTGCTAGGCTTCCATACAGTCTGTCTTTTCTTATGAAAGTGGTTTCATTGAGTACTTCTGTGAGTACTGTTTTGATATCTGCTTGAGAAAGCTGTTCAGGTTTTTTTGTACTGTTGTTGATGGTCCGAAACTTGACCGTTCGGCTTTCAATGTCTTTCGTGAATTCTTGAGGCATTTTTACCGATAAAATACCATTCTCTCCTTCACTTATGTATTGTTTGGCGTCCGTGATCCTTCGTACCACATCTGAAATGTTTTCCGCTATATAAGTCAAAGATTTCTTTGTTTTCTGTGCAAATGAAATCTTGTCGTCTGCTTTGTTTTCTGATATGGTGTTATTTTCAACTGTTATTTTTGTGTTTGTTGTGTCTTTGTTTGTGTTATTAGTATTGTCATGCAATTTTTCAAATTTTTTTTTTTTCGTTGTTGGAATCCAAGTCCAGATTTGTGTTTTCGTCATTTAATTTTTTCTCCGCAGATTCGTCTGTTTTTATTTTAATTTTTCCTTCCTTCTCTATGACGTTAGTTGGGAAGGAAGGGAGGACTAAAGCGTGCGAGCTTACAACTCTTACCGCTGTCCCCCCACCACTATTTTCGTTCGCTGCGTTTAACATTTCTGTTAGACGATTGAAATTTTTTACACAAAATTTTTTAAAACAGGTTTTTCACCTCTAGGAGGGGTAAAGATGAGCTGACCCACCGCCTGACAGTTCAGACGGAGGGTCAAGCTACACAATTGTATCAAAATTAAGTTTGAACTCACAACATTTCCTCAATAAATTTGAACAAAACTTCTGTGCGAAGTGAATGACATCCACACTGTAGAACAGACGACAGCTAGATTATAGATAGATAGATAGATAGATAGATAGATAGATAGATAGATAGATAGATAGATAGATAGATAGATAGATAGATAGATAGATTTCTTTATTTGCCACAGGGGCGCACAAAAATGGGACATTACAAGACGTGACGGTGGGGGTTTTACATAAAATCTTTAACAATGATAAATAACAATAAACTATATAAAAATCCGAGGATAGATAGATGAATGGCTAGATAGATAGACAAATAGTATTTTTCAGGTCTGGAACATATTATTGCTCCGTTTTTATCGAATACCTGTTACACAGGCATAGATACACACACACACACACACACACACACACACACACACACACACACACACACACACACACACACACATATATATATATATGAATGAATATATATATATGTTTGTGTGTGTAAAAGAGATCAACAGGAGGGGGTATAACACTTGATCGTTACCAATTACATTTTGTTAAATCGAAACGTACGTAGAAATTGGTAAAACGATTTGAATTATAATCATTGGTTTTCTCCTAACTTAAATTATATATATGTATACATACATATATGTGCATGAATATATATATATATATATATATATATATATATATATATATTATGAAGCGAAACCGTCGGTAAAAGCATTTTGGTTAGGTGAATATTTAAATCGTATTTTAATTTATTTAAAAGATTGTTTAATGTTTACTTGTTCCGCTATATATATATATATATATATATATATATATATATATATATATATATATATATATATATATATATATATATATATATATATATATATATATATATATATATATATATATATATATATGTATATATATATATGTATATATATATATATATATATATATATATATATATATATATATATATATATATATATATATATATATATATATATATATATATATATATATATATATATATATATATATATATATATATATATATATATATATATATATATATATATATATATATATATATATATATATATATATATATATATATATATATATATATATATATATATATTGTGAAGGCGTGTGGCTGAGTGGTTAGAGTATTGGATTCACAATCGTGAGGTTGTGAGTTCGATTCCTGAACCAGGCGATGCGTTATGTCCTTGAGCAAGACACTTTATTTCACGTTGCTCCTTCTACCTGGAGTTGCGACCGATAGATAGTATTAGCAATTGGAAAGACCAATATATAATACAGATATAGTATACTAAACAATAGTAGTTGATGCATTTATAAACGGTAAACTTCACATTGATGTGACGTTCTTTGTGCATTCAATATCATTAATTCTACTCACGTTTCTTGAGTCCAGTCTTCAGCTAGAAAATACATGTGCATGTGTGTGTCTGTATTCATTCATGGAGGATGAGGGAGGGGGTGGGGTGAAGATGATGATGATGATGAGGGGGATGAGGAGGAGGAGAAAAAGAGGGGGATAAGGAGGATACTTCTATAAGTCAGAGTTCAATACCAAAGAAGACGCATAGCTGATCAGTTTTCACGCTGTGCAAACATTATATAAGCACCAGTTCAGTGGAACTGTTCACGCACACATATGAAGGCGCGTGGCCTGGTTGTTAGGGTTTTAAATTCGATTCACGCTATATTACTTGTCCCAATAACTTTATTTAGCTATTGCTCGCACCAACTAGAGGTATATGATTTTTAAAGCGATGAAATACCAATGACGGTTGGAAAATCACTGATGAAGGACTAATTTTATTCCTATGTAACCCATGTGCAACCACGCAGCACTCCATTCTTCTCATATTTATATTTTTTCCTCAGCTGCGATTGTCTGTTTCTTTCTTACTGCTTCCCCCCTCTCTCTGTATCTCTTACCTTCTTTTACTCCCTCTGTCTTTCACACTCTCTCTCTCTCGACTGGCCTCTTCCTCACACTTCCACTCGCTCACTCTCTGCTTCTCCCCCTCTCTCACTCTCCTCCCGTTCGACCTGTGTGAAATCCTTTTCTCGCTCACATCTCACCCATGTCGGATGGTCTGTATCTCTCGTTCATGAATTCACCAAGCTTAAGCTTATAGATATCATGTACTTGTCTCTTCCTATCTTTCCGTTGCAATACCATCTTTGTTTGTTTACATGTCTCGCTCGCTTCACCCTATTTTATTTGTCCCAATAACTTTATTAGTTATTGCTCGCACCAACCAGAGGTATATGATTTTTAAAACGATGAAATACCAATGAAGTTGGAAGATCACTGATGAAGGACTAATTTTATTCATGTGTGTGTGTGTGTGTGTGTGTGTGTGTGTGTGTGTGTGTGTGTGTGTGTGTGTGTGTGTGTGTGTGTGTGTGTGTGTGTGTGTGTGTGTGTTTTAAAGAATCGGGATTCGACGGCTGAAGTCTTGCCGTTTCAACAGGTAGTTCCAGACAGTCTGGATCTAGCCTTTGAAACTGCATCCATCCTGATATTTATTTATTTATTTATATTCCTCTTAAGTCAGTATTGTTTGGTATGGTTGTTGCATTTATTTCATTCGTTCTTTCTGTTCAACTTTCGTTCTTCTTTGTTCTATCTCAGTTGCTTCTCTGATTTGCCTACCTGTTGAGTCATTTCTATGCTTAGATATTATTTTAATTTCTATGTTGTCTATATTACCGTAATGTTGGTCTATTCTTTCTCCTAAGCTTCGAGCTGTCACGCCTATGTATGTCGTTATCATGTTTCTGCAAATACCCTCTGTACATCTTATGCTATAGACTACATTTCTAGTTTTACAGTTTATCTGAGGGTTCATTTTACATATAACACATTTCTTAAAGGGGTATGTCTTGCTGATCAGGGATTTTATGGTAGTTCCTGGCTTTTCTACCACTTTAATCTTTAGATCGATCTTTCTTAGGGCCTTTCTACATTGCTTAGTTAATTTCCCTCAAGGGGTAGCATCCACGAACATGACATGGTATCTCTGGTTGTCGTTCCATGAAGTGGCTTTCGCTATCTTATGTTTAGTCTTATCTAAGTTATTCCATTATTTGCTCCTGTATAATGGGCAAATTCCTTTCATTTCCAGTTCTATGAGGGTCTTATATTTCTCCGTGGCTCCTTTCTTTACTCTGATTCTGTCTCTTTGGTTGTAGCCAGAGAACTGCATGCGATTGATGAAGTGTTAGATGTGTCTTTCCGTTTCAGTTGAGTCGCACATGCAGGACACATTCTTCATCACTCTTACCAAGTCTGCGATCAGAATATTAAACTTAGCACTATTGGACATTGCTGAGTTTTTTAGTATCAGGTATTTGGAGGCCATGGGTTTAGCATAGTGTGAGTGGAGAATTTGGGCCCTCTCGTCTATAGTGTTTATCCAGAGTTCCGTTGCTAGGGTGTTTGGAAGGGTAGTCAACAGTTATACTCTGGTGTATGGCGTTAACTATCTGCTGGATGCTCTCCATTGTACTATTTTCTAACTCATGTTCATTAGTACTCTCTTGTGGGGGTGTTCTTATTACTATATTAATATCGTTTGATAGACTATAAATATATATATTTATATCTGTATTTCTAACCGCTGGTCAATCAATGATAAACATTGATTGCCAAATAAATTAACTGTGGAGATATAAAAGATACAGAAACGAAAACTAACCCAAACCAAACAGTTATTATTTCTGTTATTATTTCTGGCAATATTACAACAATATGACCCTCCCCGAATATAACAATATTTGTTTCGACACACGATTTCATATCAAAAGCCTTGCAAAACATATATATATATATATATATATATAGATAAAAAGGATTTGTTGGATGGAAAAATAGTGGTATACATATATATTATATTAATAATATGTTTAACTCGAAGTTGTAGCCGCAATATAGCATATATATATATATATATATGCTATATTGCGGCTACAACTTCGAGTTATACATATTATTAATATAATATATATGTATACCACTATTTTTCCATCCAACAAATCCTTTTTATCTTGCATTATTTCATTTGTTATAACTTTTTTAATTCTAAGTTAAAATTCCGCCAAGGTTGAGTTGTATCCTTCCGAGGCGATAAAATAAAGTACCAGCCAAGATATAATCGATTTCCCTTTCCCAAAACCCTCTAGCCTTGTACTTATATAAGAAATCAATATTCCATTGCATACAAATTTCGTTGAGATATTTCTTTTGCCCTTTAAGTGTCTCTATATGATTGCACAGACATTCGATCGCGGCGACTGTAGTAATCGACAAATCACGAACGAATATAATTATATTATGAATGGATGCGATAACAAGTTTTCATAAACAATGTATCCACACGGATAATGAAGCAATTAAAATGAATGGTGGTCTACGAACAGTGAATATATTTCCAGTAGTTTCTATACAAAAGACAACACCTAGACCATAAGAATAATAACATATGAAAGAAAAACAAGACGGAAAGAAAGAGAAGCAATGGAAAACCTGACAGCTGATCACTTGCTAGCTAAACATTTCAAATTAAAGTGGAAATAAAATAAAAATTAAATATAAAGTCTGTCTTATGTATTCATATCAGAACCACTGTGAAACTGATATAAACTAGCTTTGGGACAAGACAAACAAATAAGTTTGAAAATAGTTTGGTTGCCACTAGCTAAATTCTATTGTTATGGTTAAGATTGAAGACTGGTAGCTATAAAATATGTTGAAATCACTGTGAAATGCCTGGAATTTTTATTAATTGTTTATTCCACTTTCATTCAACCAGTTTGTGCCAGTTTATAATGAATAAGAATATGCGTTAGATGGCGAAATCGATACGGCGTTGGGTTACCGTTCAAAAGTTTGATATTTCGTATTTCATCACCGGAGGGGGTCTGAACAGAAGGAAGATATATATATATACGCCCGGTCTGTCGTCCTCTATTTCCCTTCCTACTTTTCCTACTCCTCAGTGTTATTTCTCTTTATCTATATGCTGGTCTTGTAGTCCATATTCGTTCTTATTTTTCTATCTTTCTCCTTTGACTAAGCATTTGCGGAACGTTTCCATTCGTTTTCCCTTCCCTTTCAGTTGGCGTACTTTGGTTTGTAGTAATTCTTCTTTTTTACTTTTTTTCGTTTTTATTTGTGTAATTCACCGAAAGATATAACTTGTCCTGTCGTTGACTGTTCCTGATTTGTTGCATTCCAATATGCACTAAAATGAACAAAGGTTTCGTGAGTTTGATTCCCAGCGGACAGAGTACACACGATTAGCTTTGTTAAACTATATTTAATTAATCTTCCGGATGAGAGATCTGTTTCTGTTTCTATCGTTATTGTGGTATATGTATGACCACTGCCTTCAGTCGTTTTTCTTGGTGTCATACTGTTTAACTGTTGTGTTTACTCCGGACGATAATGTATTAACTTTTCGCTCCATTGAGTGCTTTGTGATTGCCTCAAACAACTCAAATAATACCTTCTGTGTGGCAGCTACAACTTCGGTTTATACCTAATATATTTATATATATATACATATATGTGTGTGTGTGAGTAAAGTAGAATCTCACGATCTAAATATAGCGAGTGAAAAAAACCGTCAATTAATCTGGTGTTTGGAACATAACAAAAGTTCATACATAAAATTATGATGGAAGATTTTAAAATATATGTGAAAATGTTAGTCCTTTTGTTACTATAATTCTAATAAAAGACGCTGCTAAATATTTTTTAAAGTAATCAAGTATTTGGGGGAATTTAGTAATATAACTAAAATTTCCATTAAGTTGGTGGCAATATTTGTTCTGGCTTTTTACGTTCTGAGTTCAAATCCAGCCGAGGTTAATTTTGCCTTTCATCCTTCCATAGTCATAAAATAAAGTTCTAGTAAAGTACTGTAGTCGGTATAATCGACTTTCTACTCTCCATAAAGTGCCTAAATCAGAAGTCACTATTGAGTTGGTTTGGGAACGTAACTTAACAAAGGCCCTTAGATAAATTGTGATGGAAGCTTTTTATATAAATGTAAATACTTTAAAGTAAATAGTTTTTTTATTGTAGAACTTGAGGCAGTTTGGTATTTAAAAAATAAATAGAAATAAAACAAAAACAAATCAAGTCTTGTTGTAAAGACACTTTCAGTACCAAGAAGAAAGAAATGACTTTAATATATATAGTTAAGTGCAAGGAATGTAATGTTTACATAATATATCTAGAACTACACAACCTGCGGAGGTTTATTATACAACACATCTAGACGTGTTTACACAATACGTCTAGAACCACGATAGGAATTGCAAATAGAAACAACAACAACGACGACGACGACAACGGTGACAGAAAGAGCAACAACAACAGGAACGATGTCGACGACGGTGACGACAACAAGAGCGACGAAACAAACTAGAAGAAAAAAGTACTGAAGTAAAAATAATGACCATCTCTCAAGTGGTTGAATGACTTATTTCATTTCTTCTTAGATAACATTCTCATTGGTAATTGTTTCGTGAAAGAATATATAAGGATTACAACGTTAAAAACCAACCTTATGTATATATATGTATACCATATATATATATATATATTAAACGGTGATGATGAGCATCAATACTAATACTTACTTTTTGCTGGACCGGCAACCGCTCTGTTTAATCAGGTCTTAAACATTACTGGAATTCTATAAGAATCCAGCTTCTAGAATTCTCAGCAGAAATGAAAGGGTAAGTAGTCTTGATAAACGCTAACGAGCGAGTAACAGGTCTGTCGATTACTCCCCTTTGTTTTTGCCGAGAATATGTAAGTGATTTAGTCACTACTTTAAAATTCATAGCAAATGGTCTTTAAAATGTTTTTGATTAAACATACAGTATATTATCAAATATACTATACATATATATATATATATACATATATATATGTGTGCATTGGTTGTGTATACATATGGTTATTCTTTCAATATCCAATTGAGTTCTTATACACGTGGTTAATACCTAACAGGTTTAAATGACCAGCGTGTATATTGTTTTATTTTAAGATGACCTCCCTTTACCCTTTTGGGGACAGCGTGTATTTTATCTTTGGGGGGACTGCTGGATTTTCTAATCTACCAGTCTCTTCTTAGCGCTGAGGGAGACCATCACCATTCTATTAATGTCGATATAATTCTTATATCGATATTACTTGGGCATCCACTGATGAGTTTATAAGAGCCCGCTTGTGTATAAAACTATGGATTATATACAAGTTTCTACATAACCTGGAAATTATTTATCCCAAATTGTAGAAATCTTATAACGAAACGGCCGTCTGGAAGGAAAGAGATATTTATTTAATAATGTCTCATATAAAATAATACAACCAGCTATCCACGCAATACTGATTAGTTAGCACCCCAAACACTAAATTGGGATTATACTTAGGTATATCCTAATGTTTGTTGAGTGAGATGGAGTTGGTCGGAGTATCGCTTAAAGCTTTCTCTGTTTATGTATTGTATACATATATATATATATATTATATATATATATATATATATATATATATATATATATATATATATATATAATATGAAAATGGCTTCTACAGGACAAGAACTGTTTCATTCGAAGAAAATCAGCAGGAAATCCCTGATGATTTCCTTCGAATGAAAAGGTTCTAGTCCTGTAGAAGCCATTTCTATATTAAAAATGTATACTCTGCTATGTATCTTGTACCTTACTTACCGTGGTTACCCCCGTTTGAACCCGGGGGACACACACACACAGACACACTCACACACACACACACACACACACACACACATATATATATCAAATTAAAAAAATGGAGTTAAAGACTCACAATCATCTCCTAAAATGTAATGGTTTCTACGTTAGGCACAAGGCCACCAATTACCCAGTGTATTAGTGGTACTTTATTTTATCGACCCCGTAAGGATGAAAGGCAAAATTAACCTCGGCGGGATTTGAACTCAGAATAGCAAGGGCCGTAACTCTATGCGTCAAAGCATGGCGTCCGACCCTCTACCAATACTGCCAATCATCCACTATAATTTAATGAGCTCAAGGAACAGATTCCGGGCTCTTTAAATCAGCATATATAGAGAGAAGTACACGTAGAGATATATGTTCAATTTTAAATCCCCTGTAATTGAACACATATCTCTATGTGTACTTTTCTCTCTCTCTCTATCTATCTCTCTCTCTCTCTCTATATATATATATATATATATATATATATATATATATATATATATATATATATATATATAAAGGTTAAAATACTGGAGCGTGTTGGAGTTAAACACCCTCTTCGTATTATAGAAATGACAGTAAAAGGATATAGCTCAATGTAGTTAAACAGAGCCGAAAAATTAAGAGAGTAAAACAAAGAAGCCTTCAATACATCAAAAGTCTTTATTAGCCGACAATGTTTCGTCCTATTAAGGACTCATCAGGGCAATTCAAACAACAAGAAGTAATAACGGCAGATACAAGCCAGAAGCTCCGAAGAATATGGAGTGTACATATACTAAAGTATTGCAAAAATATATAATAAAAATAATAAAAATATATAATGAAAATTACTAAGGATGTATGTGACATTAAGAACCATATTACAAATATAGTCCAAAGCAAAAAAAACCTAGAGCTAGACAAAAGTGGTTATATAGATCAGGAATCATATATAATATAATGTAATATAAAATAATTATACCTTTACCAACATTAAAGTTACAATGGAAAATCAAAAGGTACATTCTGCATATGTATATATGTGTGCACACATATATACAGTATAAAATATACAGTATAAAATATACAGTATAAAATATAGAATAAATATAGAATAAAATAAAATTTAGAATAGAATAAAATTTTATTTTATTCTATATTTATTCTATATTTTATACCGTATATTTTATTAATATTGTGCATTGCATTTACTGTCTGGCTTTTACTCACTCATCCATATATATGTATGTCTACCAACCTTGTAATTATAAGTAATTATATATTATATTATGTCAACTTATTTTATATAATATATTATATTATATTGTATTTTTTATTGTAATATTGATCCTTATCACTTACCGTTAATTATATGTAACATTATGATATGTTAAACTTTATATATCATGTAGGATCTTTGTATTTTTGTACCAACAAAATTCCTTTGGGGATATTGTACAATTTATTTATTTTTCCTCGCCTACTCTGTAACCCAATATG
>OZ024741.1:144328986-144343986 GCA_964016885.1 Eledone cirrhosa | reverse complement strand
GACCCAATTACTGTATAACAAAGAAGCGGCATTCCTAGCAAATTGCCACAAGATATAGAATTGATAAAGGTTCTTGAGAGTAAAATGGATTTGCAAGATAGATAATTATATCGAGAATTAGAAATTGATTGTTGAAAATGTTTAGTATAGAGTCCGCAGAGTTAGATACAATATCAAACCTTTTTGGGAAGGGGGTGAAACGAATTTGGTGGAAAGTTATATGCCCATAGCTTTCATAGACTTTCTGAGGCCGGTTTCGTTTTTCTATAACCTCATCGATCCTCTTAAATGGAAATATTTATACAACCACCGTGTCAACATGTACAGATAATATCCCTCTCGTCTACTTCTCCGATTGCATAAATCCAGCTAACTGCCCTTATACATTATACATTTACACACTGTCTCTATGCAGTAGGACATATGTTCACTGAGACTGTCCATTGAATATCTCTAAATTGTGCCTAAACTTTGAACATCTATATAGTGCCTATCTATTCAATATCCTTAAATCTTAACTATCTAGTTTTGCGTCTAGTCATCGTATTTCCCTATTTAAATGTCTATCCCACCTCCTAACGACTCAGCCAATTCACCACCTAAATGTTTATCTGTTAGAACACGAAAAGTGTGAAACAACAGAATGTTCACTTTTCGTGTTCTAACATATATGCCTAACTTCTTCATAAATTTTCCGGGGATAGCCGTGGTGGTGGTGATCGTATGTCATTGGCTAATTTTCAACCAATCAGAGTAAGTGTTGATATATATATATATATATATATATATATATATACTATTCCCCCTCTCTCTATATATATCTTACGCTTTCGCTTTACACTCCTCCCCTTCAATAACACATTTCCCCCTCTCTATATATCTCTTATACTGTTACACTTATATTTCCATTTATTTATTACCCCCTCTCTATATATCTCTTCCACTGTTACTTACGCCTGTTTCTCTCTATCTGTTCCGTCTCTATATATATCTCTCTTACTCTTTCGCTTTGCACTCCTCCCCTTCAATACCATCTCTCCCCCTCTCTATATATTTGTTACTCTATCGCTGCACGCTCCTCTCCTTCAATATATCAATTACACACCGATAGTTGAACCGCCAAGTAGCGAGGTATCACTGTATATATGTTTAAATATATAGTGTAGCTGTGAAAACTGACTTTAAACGTGTTTCGGTTTACGAGCGCCGCGCCGGAACGAATTAAACTCGTAAACCGAGGTGCCACAGTATATATATATATATATATATAAAATAAAAGAATTTATTCAGTTTTGGGACAATATAATTTTGACTGATAACAAATGTGAAATTCTTAACTAGCATCTATATATATATATATATATATATATATATAGAGAGAGAGAGAGAGAGAGAGAGAGAGAGAGATATGAAACTTCTAGGTATGTCACGATGTATCTAACATTACGTTGACACTTTCCCCCTCTCTATATATCTCTTATACTGTTACACTTATATTTCCATTTATTTATTCCCCCCTCTCTCTATATCTCTTCCACTGTTACTTACGCCTGTTTCTCTCTATCTGTTCCGTCTCTATATATATCTCTCTTACTCTTTCGCTTTGCACTCCTCCCCTTCAATACCATCTCTCCCCCTCTCTATATATTTGTTACTCTATCGCTGCACGCTCCTCTCCTTCAATATATCAATTACACACTTACGCTTTACACTCCTTTATCCCCAGCGCCCCTATATATACACCCCCCCCCGCATCTATATTTTAATGTTCCGTTGCACCGTGAATATATGTGTCTATATATATATACATATATATTGTATATACACATTCATGTATGTGTATACACACTCATGTATGTATATACACTGGTTTTATGTGTGTATTGTAAATTTGTACTGTTAAAACACGAAACTAACATTCGATTGACACTTTGATTACCTGTACAGGCAATAGTTATTAGAATGCTGTTGAAGTGTGTATATATTTTTGGGGGACATCCTGTATATACACACATTATATATAATACAATAAACAGATAAATACACACATATATATATGAGCTTATTTAATTATAAATATTGTGAATTTTTAACTCAGTTCAATTATATATATAAATGGCTTCTACAGGACTAGAACTGTTTCATTCGAAAGAAATCATCATAATATTGAGAGGGGGGACTAGATAAAATATTTCAAATCAAATGTGTATAAGTTATAAGTTAAAATGTATAAATAGAGACGATAGTGGAGGTATATCTGTTTAGTGGAACAGTAGACGATAGAATTAAATACAGACGAGAATCTCCCTTTAATGAAACAGCAGACGATAGAATTAAGGCAATTTAAATTTTAAGCATTTGCATTTTTGCCTTTCATCGCTACGGGGTCGATAAAATAAAGTACCAGTAATACACTGTCACTATAAGTAGACGACTTTCAAATTGAATTGTTGGTTCCATTTCTTTAGTATTTTCAATTGTAGTTATCTACTTAAAAAGCGTTACATGGTTAGAGACATAATTGGTAAGTTATATCTTCCCTATTAAACCATTGCATTATTTCGCCTACAATAGAACAAAAATGAAATGTTCTTTAAAGAAACAGGAATATAACTTTATAAAAAAAAAAGTTGCATCCGCTTCTTTTATCATTGATAATTTTTTCGTTTTAATATTAATTGTTTTTTGTAGTTGTTTATATTAAAAATCTTACTGTAATATTTACTTAAACGAAGGCAGACATCTAAACTTATAGATTAATCTTGAGCGAAGGACTAGATAAATCTCTCTCTCTCTATATATATATATATATATATAAACGAAGAATGATAAAATTTCAAGCAAAGAGTTTAATTAGGTAATGACTTACAAATTTGTTTCAGTATATATTTAATATAATATTAATATATTTTGTAATATTATTAACTAATTATTATAATTAGCGCTTCAGGCTTTGTCTATATACTGAAACAAATTTGTAAGTCATTACCTAATTAAACTCTTTGCTTGAAATTTTATCACTCTTCGTTTTGAATTTCTCCTAAGTATTCAATACTCTGTTGAGAAATACATTTTACATAAACAGTCTTTGTACCATTTATACGGTATTAATTACTTATATTTATATATATATATATATAGCGTATGATTAGAACTGTGTTTATTATTAATATTTTAATGGATTTAATGAAAAATTTTAGGTGTTCATATATATATTCTAAAAATGCGCGAAATCGTGAATCCGCGATAGTTGAACCGCCAAGTAGCGAGGTATCACTGTATATATGTTTAAATATATAGTGTAGCTGTGATGTATCTCGCGAGTGAATCGAGACCTGTCACTGATTTTGGTGTCCCCACTGCCGATGTGAATGAGCAACGTTGCACTTGTGAATTGGGTCTTGATGTTGCAGGCAGTTCATATACTTACAATGATGCGGTCCCACAAGCTTGTTCACATTCCTGTGCTAATAATCTAGATGGGCGTATTAAATTGGATGTGAAAGCAGCTTACCGGATGCGGAATCGGGAGAAGTTGAGACAAAAACAGGCCGATTATAGAGCTGTGAATTTTGCTAAATTAACACAAAAACAGGCCAAGTATAGATGTTCAAAACGGTATGAGTTGGCAAACAAGCAGGCCAAGTATAGATCTGCAAATTCAGCTATTATATCTCAAAAGCAAGCCGAGCGTAGAGCTTCTAAACGTACCGAGTTGGCTAAAGAGCAGACCAAGTACAGATCTGCAAATATCTTATTGCACAAACAATAATTCTGCACAAATGTTGCTCCATTATTAGATCTAATGTTGCAACGATACAGTTAAATGTTGTCTGTGTATTTTAAAAAAGATTTGCTTATAATCTTTTCAAATTTCATTACGCCAATGATTCAAGCTCAAATTGACATTATCTAAAAAATTGTACAAACAGCGGTGGATTAGCAGTAGTGAACAGATAAATCAGTCAATTTATTAAGATTGACTTGGCATCAATCAGCAAGACCTTCATTAGCTGCTCTCCAGCCATCTATTTAAAGCTGTATACATCTATGGTACGAATACACTTGGAGTTCGCGTCATCAGTCTGGAACCCCTATCTTGCTCAGAACATTGACCTCCTGGAAACTGTTCAGAGACATGCAACCAAGCGCATACCCTCCATCAGACACCTACCATACCCTGAATATTTTGCTTCCCTCTGGCAATGGACTTGGTAAACACCCACAAAGTTATTAACCATCCGACCAACAACAACCCCGAACACCTTTTTGATCTCCATGTGTCTAACACGTGGACATGCCTACAAAGTCAGAAAACAACACAGCTCCCATGACTTTAGGAAATATTTCTTCATGCTCAGAGTTGCTGAAGGATGGAACAAACTTCCTGCATCAGTTGTTAGCTGATGACACACTGCATCCTTTAAAACCATCATACATTCCGAAATACACCAAAACTACACCTGATGTCCCCCTTCCATACACATGCACATATGTGTATATCATGACTCATGCACTGTTCTTTTTTCCTGACGTTTTTATATTACCCTATGTATTATATATGCACTTTTGATGAGTTGTAGTGCACCTCAGCATTGTACACAATATTTTCATTATTATTATCATTATTATTATTACACTCATTGATCCATTTTGCACTAACTCTGCATCAAGCACCCTCACCTAAATATTAACCAATCAAGGATCCAATACAGCTATCTGTTGGATGAGTATTGTATAGTGCCAAAAACGAAACCAATCAGTTTAGCAGAAAGTTTCCAGACAAGAAACACGCATATTTTGCTATCCTCAAACACGTTTACACATGGCATGAAATATAACTAATCCGAGATGGCTAGGTTTCATCTTCTAACTGGATATACGAAATCCATTATGTCTTGACAACAACATGAGGTAACATTATGTTATTCACAGACACACTTTGTACACTGTTCCATATCAGAATGTATTTCCTTCGTCACATTCACAAACAGTATTGAAAATATGTTCTTCGGCAAATAAAAATGTTTTGTTCATAATATTTCAACTAGCGATTGCTCTACTCCACGCACGACCACCATAAATTAATGACCAGCTCAACACAAGTATTGGTAGAGCGTCAGACACCATGCTTTGCAGTATTGTTATGGTCCTTTGCATTCTAAGTTCAAATCCTGCCGAGGTTAACTTCGACTTTCATACTTACTAATTCGATAAAATAAAGTACCAGTAATGGACTGCCGTAATGGATTTGTGCCGAAAAATAGAAACACTATTAATGTGCAATAAGAGCAAAATATAACGACATTGCTCAATTATTTTATCTAATGTTGTAATAACACAAGGAAATGTTGTTTGTGTATTTTTTTTTATATTTGCTCATAGGCTTTTACAATTTCGCTCAGCCAACAACTATTAAAAAGTGAGTTGCTTAAGATAACAATTTAATCACAAATTGTTGCTATCTTTTAATACACTCCAACAAGTCATCAAATTATGTACAATAAAAACAAATCTTATTAATTTGCTCAGGGAATATAAAGAAAATGTATATACACTGATAATTGCAATTGTATGTAAATATTTTGTTTTTGTATTGTTTATTTTATGTTTTCTATTATGTATAATATATTGATTTAATATTGATTGTTTTTTGTAGTTGTTTATATTAAAAGTCTGAAAATATTTTTATACATCTTACACTAATATTTATAAGATAATTTATAATAACAATTACATAATCTAATTACATTACAACGATAATTTATTATTAATATATATCCTCTTTAACTAGAGTTATTACAAGCGTTGCCTTAAAAAAATATTAAACTAGACATGAAAAATGCGCAAGCTCAAAAGTGCCACAGAATGTTATAATAAACCTTCAAAAGTGTGGGACTAGAGTTGTTGCTAAAAAATATTGTAATCATTATATATCGTACATTCTGTGGCATCCTTTATAAAAATAGCTTAAACCAACGAAGCCTTTATTTTTACGCTATTTCACTTAGTTAATTCTTAGAGTGTAACATATAAAAATAAATACATCTATGTTTAATGTAATAACAGCTATAAATAATTACGTAATATTATTATCATATACTCATAGTAACAAAATAATTGTGTTGAAAATTAATATGATGCTTATATGAACGATCAAATCTATAATGATAATTTCTTAAATATACTAATAGTAAAATAATTTAGTTATCTATTGTTACATTTTCATAGAACTATAATATTAACAATCGTATTGCATTATCAAATTTTTATCACTACAAACTTTCATATTGGAATTACCTTAAGCCACTTATTATTACTTCGCTTTCGTACTTTTACAGCTGTAGATATTGCGCTGTATCTTATATCTAATATCAATATCTCATGGTAATTTGCATGCAGTGTAAAATAGGTTTATTAATAACTTTAATATGAAATGTATTATACAGGGCTGCGGAGTCGGCCAAAAATTGACTGGCTCCAACTCAGGATCCGATACTCCATTATTTCTTAAATTTCAGCTCCGCAGCTCTGTTATTATATTAATTAATTTATTTTATAGTTGTAAATCATATTTTTATATGTTACACTCTAAGAATTAACTAAGTGAAATAGCGTAAAAATAAAGGCTTCGTTGGTTTAAGCTATTTTTATAAAGGATGCCACAGAATGTACGATATATAATGATTACAATATTTTTTAGCAACAACTCTAGTCCCACACTTTTGAAGGTTTATTATAACATTCTGTGGCACTTTTGAGCTTGCGCATTTTTCATGTCTAGTATAGTATGTCTAATAAGTTTACATGTACACACTGTGTTTGCAATCTATCAATACACTGCATCTAACCGGTCATCAACTGCAGGTTCTAGCCAGTATACATCTATACACTGTCTAACCATTCTAAATATATGCATTCTTTATATTATTATTATAGATAGTTTTACATGTACGGATACATACCTTATCTAAATCTGCAATTATATACATTTTATATTTCACCTACATCACTTGGGTGGAGTTGTTTCTGTTTAGTATGGGTGCGGTTGTATCTGTGGTATATGAAAAGCTCTATTCATTAAAAAGAAATTGGAAAAGCCCAATTTTCCTTGCTTCAATGATCACATTTTTTTCGCGGGCGTATATATTTAATCCAAGGGCGTTACACTTCAGAAATACGTCAGAAAACGTCATTTAGGAATAATTTTAGGTAGAAACAAATTAAAATGTTCATATTAAAATATAAGTCTTGTCGTATGTGAGTAGACAATGCAACTTAAAAAAAGTAATAAATGGGTGTTATTAGATTGAATGAACGCCTAAATGGAGGAGACATTGTATATAAGTTACATTGATTTGTTAACTTGTTGTATAACTTTTACATGCACTAATTGATGACCTATTTTTGGTTTCAATAGACAGAACAACCTGGAAACTGTGTAGTGGCAGAAAGCGAAGAACGAATACCTACATAAATATGCGGAAGCTCTACATCATGCGAGCCTAAAGTGGTCGATATCTACTGCCGGGGCTCGATGGGATTACCTATGAGGTCGATTTAACTTTTGGACCAAAACCTGGCATTTGTATAAGAAATGAAAATACATAAAATAATACAATAAAATACAACTTGCTTATACAGGTTTCTGATGTATATATAATTAGTTTATATTCTGTTTACTGATATATTTATTTTTTGGGGGTTGATGAGGAGTCAAGGATGCTATGAAGGAGCCGATGGTCTATTTGGAGATGCTTGCCCTACATAGCCGCCTGACTATTAGAATCACACATTCATCCACTTTAAAAAAGGAAGGGCATATTAGAAAATGTAGTTCCTGGGAGTCAATTGGATTGACTTTGCCCTTCCCTGAAATTGCCTAAATTAGCAGACAATTATTTTTTATAATATAATTTCTAGATTTTTGTTCATTTCGCTTCTAATTAAAAGCAGAAGGCATTTCTCTAGTCCTTGTATCCGTTGATATTTATGATGCAATAGGATTTCCAAATGTATTTTTTTGCCGATTCTATATATTAGTCACCATTTGACAAAGCACCTCTCTGCTTTTGTTACTGCATGTTTTGCTAGCTCAATTGTCAAGACATTATTGTCTCTTCTTGTGTGTATTTGTGCGTGTGTGTGTGTGTGTCTGTGTGTCTGTCTGCCTGTGCCTGTGTGTGTATGTGTGTGTCTGTGTGTGTGTGTGTGTGTGTGTGTGTGTGTGTCTGTGTTTGTGTGTCTGTGTGTATCTGTGTATGTATGTGTGTGTGAAAGTTGGTGTGACCTCTTGATCAAAAGAGCACATCTCGGCAAATTCAAATACATCTGGAGCAGCATTTATGAGGAAGCTAATTCAAACACACCTATTATATATCGGTGCACAATATGTTGATGAAACGGCTCATTACAAAGTAAACCTACTCGGTATTCATCGATGACACCTTCAAAAAGAGCTGTACTTATCATTATAAGCCTCAATGAATTTGTACATTGACTCAGCGAGAAAATTCTAGAAATTGTTTGTGACCTCAATAGTGTATTCATAGTGTTAATGTGAAGTGGTTTACAAGAATCAACTGAGCTGACAACTTTCACTTTATAAATAGCTTGTTCACATGTTATGTTTATGTGTAAATAAATGCATCAATATGTAAATATATATATAAGTGTATATATATATATATATATATATATATATATATATATATATATATATATATATATATATATATATATATATATATATATACATATATATATATATATATATAGGAAAAAGTATGACCCCGACGGCAGAGCTCAAGCCGTTTCGACGGCTATTTCTGGACTGAAATAGCCGTCGAAACGGCTTGAGCTCTGCTGTCGGGGTCATGCTTTTTCCTATTTCCCACTCTACTAGCCTAAGTATTGAGTACTCTGGTGCGTTATGGTCAATTTGGTTCCTTACCACAATTCCTTTGTTATATATATATATATATATATATATATATATATATATATATATATATATATATATATATATATATATATAATGTATATATATAATGTATATATATATATTTGAGTATGCATGTGTATAGATGTATGTGTAATTAAGTGAATGTGGGTGCACGATTGTTGCATTTAGGTCTATACATATGTCAACGTCCAACGTTTTTTTTTATTATTTCTACATTGAAAACAAACATGGCCGTCTAAAAACATCTACTGATAAAATGACAAGTCAGTCAATCATATTGGTGGCCTCCCCACAGTCCCGGCGGACAGAATAGAGAAGGCGTTTCCCCGGAGGACAGCAAGGGAGACGCGCTGGAAAAGCCATTCCAGCTCGCTGGGCTCACACCTGCGGCTGACCAGCTCAGCGCCTATGGTGGTGAGTAGGGAGGTGGGCCGAGGACACCAGAAGTCTCCACTGCCAAGGGTACAACCGCAAACCTGTCGGAGAGCGACCGGTACTTGAAGAGCTTGGCCTCCTCAGCCCGACGTGCAGCAGAGCCTGGGTTAGTTGCAGACTGCACCAGGTTGCGGCTGGAGAAAGTGTCGGTGCAAGTGGCATCCCAGACGAGGGGTTTGCCACCGCGGAACGGGAAGATGGTCATGCCATCTGGCCTTTTGCCGTCCCCTCGGGCCTGCCCCACCGACTCTAGCGGGGAAGGGAAGCTTGCAGCGTCCAAACCCTGCTTTATGACCTCGTTGGGGGCAGTATGGTATGGAAGGCGGCCGGCACTGTGGCGACAAGCAAGCGGGTGGAGGCCAAAAGAGTCCACGGTGGATCCACAGTGGCATTGGTGTGGCTCGCAGATCCGGAGGCTATTGTTCTCCACTGAGTGCCAGTGGAGAAGGAGGGCAAGGCATGGAGCCAGGCACCACTGTGGGGTTTGGAGGCCGCACGAATACAGATAGCGCCAAGCGCTTCTGACATCAGCCCCACCACCCACTGAACAACCCCCTACTAACCCACAACTTAGTGTCACTCTACCACCCTGACCTCCCTCTCCAATCTCTCCAAGCATAAAACTAGTAAAACTGTTTTTTGCATCACACACACACACACACATATATATATATATATATATATATATATATATACGCGCTGAAGCACACGCTCGCATATTCACATACACTCCTGCATAAAAACATACGTCTAGGCATATAAATTAAAACTATATTTTCATATACATGCACATTTATGATACTAACAAATACTTTCACACATATACATATACTCATGTACACCGTGTCACACACATATGCACATTCACACACAAACATGCATGCGCATAAACATTGCTTTACAAGTCAGCCATATATTTTGGTCAAGGTCGCTTTTGTATCCAGTTAGTCTAGTTCATTCTATCGATAAATCAAATTGAATCCCAATCCATCGTCATCATTTTATATTTGCTACTGGCGAGTTTTGTTCATTTGTTTTCATCTGATATTAATATATTTATGCATTTTCTTATGAAGGTCTTTTCTCTATCATATGATAGTGAATTATATTCTGAGCCATGACATATGATAAATGAGAAATTTCATTTCTCGTTCGCCATATTGAGACCACATAGCACGTAGGCAGGTAGTAACAAGATATCTTGTGAAACTATCATATATGTATATATATATACATACATACATACATACATACATACATACATACATACATACATACATACATACATACATACATACATACATACATACATACTACATACATACTGACTTACATACAAACATGATAGCTTCCCCCTCGTTATCGAGTATGGCCATTGTACGAGAAAAAACCCCCATAATAATAACAATAATAATAATAACAACAATGCTTTCTTTATTAACCACAAGGGTTTACACAAAGTAAGACATTAAGGACAATACAGGACAATACAGGACAATACAGGACGGTACAAATGGGCATTTTTGCGTGTAAAAAAAAAAATAAACAGAGGATGAAACAAAAAAGAAACAATGAAAAATTCCCGAATAGGGAGGAGACTTCCGAGGCACATTCGTGGAGAAAGCCCATTAAAAAAGCCACGATGACCCTGAGCACTAGGTTTTGCACCTTTAATTTACAGGCAATAATAACGACAACAACAATAGTAATATATATATATATATATATATATATATATATATATACACGCACACACATAAACATATCCACACACACACACACACACACACACACACACACACACACACACACACACACACACACACACACGATAGCAACTAACAGTGCTGCGATCGAATGTGGCTTTCTAACCCAGCCAATGATCTAAACTAAAATGTCTTGCACAGAGTTGGCACCCAAAACATTCACTGGGAATAACCGGCTGTGGTTGGAGTTCATGTACTTTTGCATGTCGTTTGAGCCCTCCTGCTGATTTACATTCTCTACCACATGCTTGGCAGGCATGATGAGTAGCATCTCCAACAGCAGCCTGATAGTCAACCACTGGTCTCACTTTATGACTGCGAAGATGACTTTCGAGTCCAGCTTTGCTTAGGCAGAGTCTCGCACAGACGCTGCATGTCAGCACCATAGGAGGACCTTCGCCGTCTGGAAATGCAACAGCCCTTCCTCACATCCCGCTTTACTTTCTCGTATGCGATTCGAGATGCCTCAAAGGCAACTTTTCCCTCATATACAGTCTTTTTCCATTTATTACGATCAGCAGCAACGTTTTCCCATGTATCAGCAGAGATGTTAACGTCTTTCAAAGAGGCTTTCAAGGAATCCTTATACCTCTTTTTTGGTTTAGAATACCAAACTAACTCTCCATAAAAGAGTTGTTTTTGTATTTTAGAATCCTTCATCCTGGCAAGGTGACCACTCCAACGGAGTCTTTGCTTAAGCACAAAAGCTTCTATACTGTCACACAGTGAGCTTTCCAAAATCTCGACATCACTGATGTGGTCCCTCCAGTGAACGCCATGGATCCGCCTGAGACACATCTGATGGAAACGCTCCAATTGTTTAAGGTGGTGTCGATATGTGACCCAGGTCTCGCAGACATAAAGAAGAGAAGAGAGCACACATGCCTTGTACACCTTTACCTTTGTCTTCTTGCATATGTCTCGCCGACCCCAGAGTCGCCTTTTTAGCTTTCCGAAAGCATCACTTGCATTCCTAATCCTGAGTGGAATTTCAATATCAAGGTTGCTGTATCGATTGACAGTGCTTCCCAGGTAGACAAACTGATCAACCACTCCAAGTCTATTACCATACACATAGTTATTTAGTTCACTGTACTGCTTTCCAGGGACCGGTTGGTACATGACGACGGTTTTCTTGAGACTGACAGTCAATCCTAGGGCAGTGCAAGCATCAGAAAATGCATTCAAAATGTGCTGCATATCACTCTCTGTGTGCGCTACAAGATCGCAATCATCTGCATACAAGAGGTCTCTTATGATTGATGTAAATACTTTTGTTTTTGCAGCAAAGCGCCTGGTGTTAAATATGCTGCCTGTGGTTCGATATCGGATGTAAACACCATGCTCGTAATTCCTGAATGCAATACAGAAAACCATTGCAAAGTATACGGCAAACAGGGTCGGTGCTGGAATATCCCCCTGTTTCACTCTATTTTTTATTGAGATAGGCTCCGACATGTTACTTCCGACATTAACCCAAGCCTTCATGTCGTCATGGAAAGACTTAACTAAAGCAAGGAACTTATCAGGGCAACCAAGTTTCTCGAGAACCTTCCATAATGCATTTCTGTTAACAGTATCGAAAGATTTTGTCAGATCGACAAAAACCTGATACAGATCCAAACCTTGTTCCATGCACTTCTTCTGGAGCTGTCTAGTTGAGAAGATCATATCAGTAGTGCCGCGTCCAGCACGAAAACCAGATTGACTTTCAGGAAGAACACAATCTGCAATGTGTGTCATAAAACTTTCCCTACGACAGAAAGCAATGATATACCTCTGTAGTCCCCACAATCATTCCTGTTACCCTTTCCCTTGTACAAGACCACCATTACTGCATCTCTCCAGTCCTCAGGTAAGGATTCATGGACTCAGGAATATCATGACAGAAGTTTGTGGAAGTTACACAAATATTTTCGTATATTTTGCCAGAGCAATCCTTATTTATATTTTACATTTTACATTTACTTACATCTCAATATAACATGGCTAAAATTCAAATTTTGCAAAGAGAAGAAAACGGACAAATGAACTAGATACATCTCACAGCCCCCGCCACCACAATAACGTCTACACTCTCTCCCTACCACCACATTTACATTTACACATGTCATTACCCTTGTAGACTAAAGTCACTGACCTATTGCCAAACTCTCTAATCTGTGTTGAATGTGTGTGTATATATATATATATATATATATATATATATATATATATATATATATATATATATAT
Organism: Eledone cirrhosa; assembly: GCA_964016885.1. Classification (NCBI taxonomy): domain Eukaryota; kingdom Metazoa; phylum Mollusca; class Cephalopoda; order Octopoda; family Eledonidae; genus Eledone; species Eledone cirrhosa. The sequence goes on along the minus strand of OZ024741.1, from coordinate 144,330,585 downwards.
GTATGTGTGTGTATTTACATCACTCAGTCAAACGACCAGATTTCAACCCCAACATCTGCAACAGCACCGGCACTAATGTTTACAGCAACAACAGCTCCAGAATGAAATGAAATGAACATTTACAACAACAGCGGCATCAAACGAAAAAAAAAATAACATACAAACATACATACATGAATACATACATACGTACCTGCATCTTTTGACCATAGCACGTAGGCAGGTTACTTCCACACAAAACTCATTTGATACACCATGCATATCTCTTCTGACGGCATCCTTACTGTTCACCAAGACATCGCACTGAATGCAATGTTAAATCCTTACTCTAAAACATCGGTTCCCAATCTGGGATCTGCAAAGGTAATATTAGGCGTCTGTGAGCTATATTGAAAAAATCAAGTACTTAGTTAAAAACATAATAAACACATACAATTGTGTATCCATTCTTTTTTAAGTATATACAAATATCTCTAGTAACGCAGTGGTCGATTTAATCAACTTTCTCCTCCCCAAAAAATTGTTGGCCTTCTGTCTAAATCAAGAACCATCGTTATTATTATTATTGTTTATTATTGTTGTTGTTGCCACAATATAAGTTCCCCAGATTGTTCCTATCACGCACTTTACACAGTTACAAGTATATCATTTGTTTTATATATGTGCACATTCTATTTAAAATTATATTTACAACATATTCAGTCATATAAAAGTGCTCAATTATCTTTCTCACTGCGATAGTGCTCTTCACAATACGTGTGCCATATCAGTTAACACAATTGTTTTACACTTCTTATAGTGATAGTAAGCCATGGATCATTCTGAATTAACTTTCTGTTCCTTTTTTTATCATTCCTAGTTTTCCTACCTCACCTTGAGATACCACATTTTTTCAATTTCAATAATCAAATTTTTATGCTTTCTAAGCTTGTCAAATTCTTTTCTTGCAATATTTAAATCACATGGGATGTTCATATCAATCAATAAACATACTTTGTTATTTTGTCTTTTACAATAATATTCAATGTATTAACTTTGATGATTCTGTATGTATGTACGGGAAAGTTCCAAATAATCGTTACATTTTCGCCATCAGTTACAGCCCCAGTATCATGCTTATATCACTTGTCAGAAGTTTTGATTTTATAATGCCAGCCATAACTGAAGAACGAAAGACCAGCGGATGATTGATAAAATGGTACTGAAGAACTGCAAAAAAAAAAGGCTTACCAATCCATTCCTACCTGGGATTGACTACAAGAAGACACATGACTTGGAGCCGCATTTTTGGATTCTTCACTATTTGGATATGTTTAAGGTATCAGACAACATCAAGAGTCTTATACAGAAATCAATGGCTAAATGGAATATAGAATTGAGATCAGCTGAGGAAAAATTAGGTGAAGTGTATATAAAGCGGGGCATCTTCAAAGCAGGCAGTTTATCACCAATTTGGTTTGACCCAGTTTGAACTGTATTACAAAACCACCACAATTGGACTGGCCAAATATCTTGAAGCAACAAACGACTGGATGCTGAAACACGTTGAAAAACATGAGAGGAGTAAGAAGCTTCATTTGATCTTAAATAAGAGGAGAA
>OZ024741.1:144323986-144326486 GCA_964016885.1 Eledone cirrhosa | reverse complement strand
TAGGTGGTCCACTGTTTCAAACTCAACATCGCAGTATCGGCACTCCAATTCTCATCACATTGGCCTCGTAATTCAGTGTCAGTAAGCTTTGATCTTGGGCAGGTAAGATGAAGCCTTCGCTCTCTGCTATTAGCCCTGAGCTACATAGCGACTGATGGGTGTGCTTTTGGTTAACATCAGCATGTTTGCTACGGACCACATATTGGCCATGCAGAGGTTTCTGCTCCCACTTTGATGCTAATTGTCCTTGCTCTTTTGCTTTCGCCATTAATTTTATGTGCTTAGCAGCATCAATTGCAACAGTTTCTTTAGTCTGTCCAACCTGGGGATCAAACATGAGATCAGTAGCATATGTTTTGCTCTCCTTCATGATAGAATGAAGCTTCTTAATTCTCTCATATTTTTCAACAAGTTTCAGCATACAGTCATTTGTTGTTTCAAGGTGTTTGGCCAGTCCAATGATGGTGCTCTTGTAGGTAAGTTCAAATTGGATCAGGCCACGGCCTCCTTGAGTTTTAGGAAGGTAAAGACGATCCACATCTGCTTTCGTGTGGTGTATCATCATCATCATCATCATCATCATCATCGCTGTATAACAATCTTGCAGCGGGTTAAATGTAATTGGAGGTCTGTGGGAAAATTTGTTTAAATAAAAGAGATCCTTATAAATGATAAGTTTTGGAACCACTGCTCTAGAACTAACATTAGATATTGACACAGCGGGATGCCGGCAAAAATAAATGAACCACATATCTTTAAGTTGTATGTCCAACTTGACCATCTGCATTCTTTAGTGGAACTAAGAATATCATCAAATCACATTCTTGTATGCCATCAATGTGAAGCGACAATGCAAGAGAAAGTGAATAGCAATTAATTTGTTTACAAATAAATCGACTAAAGAACTAATTCTAAACATTTAAGCGTCTTAAATTAATTCCTTTAATTAACTTTGTGATTATTTTAATTGAAGACAGTTGGTGATAGATTTATGTCCTTGCTTTCTTTGTTTTCTTTTTCTTCTTCGCTGTTTGAGAGCAGTATCTATTAAGCTAGATTTAAATTACGACTGGATCAACTATACTTACTGTTGAAAACGTTTGTTATCTGACAGCAAAGATGGTAGCGACATTAGCTCAATTGTTGTAGCGCTTTAATGTGTTGATATCTTATTAACACATTATCACATAAATCATTATATCACAAACTGGTGATTTATCTAGTAAAATTAGTGGCTGTAAATTAGATCCAAGTCAGTCCTAATCGAGAAGACTTATACTGAAAGATGTTCCAGCTGTGATTATACCTTTTTTCTATCGACATTAACGAATGCAACCTTTCTGTTTTTAAGGAGTGTTTCAATTAAATTCTATAATGTTTGTAATAAATAAATTAAATAAAATTAAATAATTCAAGTAAGAAGAGGGGGAGATTTAGCGACACTCGCTGTGTTAGACCATCTATCTCACGGGACTTCTTCCTCAAGTGGAATGCACTCCTTTCAATTTTTCGGAGGAAAATTGCCGTTCAGGGACTGAAGAGACTAGAGGACTCGACTGCGATCGGCGCAAAAAAGAAGCAGTCTGCTCTTCTATATTACATGTGGTACTTCCCTGGTTGTGGCCGAAACGACAAGATAAGAGGGGAGAAAGTGTTTTGTGGGTGATTTGCTGGCTAATACTAGTAAATCGAGTTTTTCTCCATCTATCTGTAGTTAGTGATATACAACATTGATTCTCCAAGTGAGGGCAATTCCTAGTCGATCGCTAGTGTAATACTGGAGATTACTCTAGACGAAAGAGTGTTATTTCTATAGTGTAGGGCGGTGGATTAGCGGAATCGTTAGAGCGTCGGACGAAATACTTTGGGATATTTAGTAACGAGTTTCTAAGTTCTGAGTTTAAATTACATCGAGGTCAACTATGCCTTTCATTTTTCCGCGTTCAAGAAAATAAAGTACCAGATAAGTACTGGGATTGGTTTAATCAACTTTCTCTCACAGACTGTTAGCTTCGTTCCAAAATTCGAAACAATTATCTTCTATGGTGTGGCGTGGCTTGTTTTTGCTGGATAAGAAATGCTATGAAGTACAGAAGCGTGAAGTGGGCGGTAGAGCCAAGGAATTAACCACTAAATGTTTTGGAGCTACTGATTTACAATAATATCTAATTTGATAGTTCAGATACTGTTGAAGGCAACTTATCGTTCATCCGTCCAGAGCCAAAGAAAGAATTAGCAATATAGATGTACGACTACAATGTCTTTGGGAAATACATAATCTATTTTCATTCCTTTTTGTGTAAAGTTATTATTATGCAGTTTTAAAAAATGTTCTATAAATATGTTCAAGAGAAAAAGCTAAATGTGTATTTCATGTATGGACCCGTATGGACACCGTAGCGATATATGGCGTGTCTGGGGCATTTAAAACCCGGCGGAGCCCATCCCTCTCCGAGTTTAAACACAGCCGGTTCCGTCCAGAGAAGGAGAGAGAGAGAAA
>OZ024741.1:144306486-144318986 GCA_964016885.1 Eledone cirrhosa | reverse complement strand
ATTTATTTTATTATCTTTTAATTTTCTTATCAAACAATATTTTTCATATCTAAAATATCTAAATGGAATAATTCAAGAAATGATATATACACAACTGAGCACATTTGTATATATATATATATATATATATATATATATATTACACTATATTATATACAGACACAAATGCATACACACACGCATACATACATATTTACATGCATACATACAAACATACATCCATACATACATACATTATATATATATATATATATATATATATATATATTCTTTCAATGTTTTTTAGAAGTCTTACATCATGACGATCACAGTTTCAATCCACTTTACCGTTATCAATATATCACATGTTTCTTCCTCATTATAATCACCATCATCACCATCATTATCTTTATATCGCTGTCTATGTTTCATTGTCATTGATTATTTTACAAATATGTGAGGATGGGTGATTCATATTGTTTTATAAAATCCGAAATCGCCTAGGTGAATAATCTAGGCTATAATGGAATATACTACATGTACATACATACATACATACATATATAGATAGATATTTATATATATATGTATGTATATATGTATATATGTATGTATATGTATATATATATATATACACACACACACACACACAAGTGTGTGTCTGGATGCGGGTGTGTATATTCATGTATTGTGTTGTTCTTTTTGCTTCTTTAGTTGACAATCCGGTTTCTACCAGGTCTATTTAATAAACAGCATTGTCTCTGACTGTTGTGTTTTTATTTAACCAACATGGCGGCCGTAGACACTGTCTACTTATACAGTTTTTAAAGTAAAGTGTATAAATATATGTTATACACCGGGTTAAATTGTCCGAAACATCAATTCTTGCGTCCAATTGTCCGAAATGATGTTAGTTGTTTTTCTTCTTTTTTTCAATCAAATTTGTCTTTATATCACATAAAAATTACCATTATATATATATATGTTTCGCCAATTGGTATAGGCTTTAACTCGTCGCGATGTATCTTCAGAAACAAATACATTTGTTCATCGTTAGGTGATTATTTAATGCATTCATTGTAGAAAAAGTCGAAGGACATCAGGTTTCGAATATAGTTTGATTTGTGAGTGATATCGTGAGGTGAAGTTGATATCCTGTAGGAGAAAAGAAAAAGAAAAAATTATTTATATACAGTTAAACATATGTTTGTGTTATGAAGACTTGTAGCTTAACATGTACGTATGATGAAAGAATGTGATTTACAAAATAATGCCACTTTCCCCACATACACTAACGAAGAAAGTCTTTAGATTGGATTGTCTCAGAAAATTAACTTTATTACATAATGATGCTGTCTGATGAGATCGTGTGACCGGTTACTTGTTCATGTAGCCACGATCGTCATTAAAATATGTATTACAGCTTTGTTAATACAAAGTTCTACACTGAACTTCGCCTTTTCCTTATTATACATACATACATACATACATACATACATACATACATACATACATACATACATACATACATACATACATACATAATTGTTTCTACTTTTGGCACAAGGCCAGAAATTATCCGAGTGCATTACTGGTACTTTATTTTATCGACCCCGTAAGTATGAAAGGCAAAGTTAACCTCGGCAGGATTTGAACTCAGAACCATAATATATATATATATATACATATAATGTTAGTTTTTTCGCGCGCACCTAATGAAATGAAAGCTATAGAATACAGAAGATAGACCCAAAAATGATAATACCAAACAAGTACGAAAGAATTACTTCTATATTAAATATTTGAAAATGATCTTGCATACATAATATATGGAAGAAATAGAACATTACATCTGTATAACCTAATTATTTTATCTAACAAAATATATAATCAGAAAACAAAACCAAAAAGAAACGAAAGGAAACAAAATTTGTTTAAGTGAAGCAACCTTGTCCAATTTTCGTTCAATAATGGTAGCAAGATGGCGGAATCAAACTAAAATAATCTATCGACAGTATCTATTTCATTGAGTAGACGATTTTACATTATTTGGCAGCAATAGCATCGATTTCTTTCAAACACAACAGTAAAAATGTTAAGGAGGATGATAGCTATCTAACAGCATCAAATCCCAATATGTGTACGTATTTTGTGTGTGTTTGTGTTTGTATGAGTGTTTGCACGTGTATATATATGTCTGCATGAATGGTTTGTTGTGTGTGTTTGAATGTATACGTGTGTGCCTGTGTTTGAATAAGTACATGTTTGTATATGTGTATTTGTTCCATATATTGAGCGGGAAGATAGGAAATATTAAGCTTTGCACGGTTTGTGATTCCGTGTAGGCTTGAGAGTAAAAGCGTTTATATATATATATATATATATATATATATATATATATATATATATATATATATATATATATATTATCAACGCACACACATATAAAGATATTACTATATATATATATAAATATATATATATATATATATACGTGTGTGTATGTGTGGTGTGCGTGTGAGTATTCTGGTTTGCTACCCTTTATTCTTGTTACTTAGTGGTTATACAAAATCGATGTCAATAAAATAAGTACCATACTAAAAATGTATTGAAGATAATTTGATCGACTAATACTATGAAGGTGATGCAGCATTCCAATGATTGTATCAACTATAAGACTGAAGGTATATATGAATATATATGTGTGTGTGTACACAAATATATGTGTGTGTGTATATACAGCTAGCTGTCGAAACGGCCGGAGCTCAGCCGTCGGGATCTTGAATCTTTTCATATTACCCATTCTACTACCCCAAGTATCGAGTACTCTGGTGCGTTATGGTCCAACTGGTATATTACCACACCCTCTTTGTTATATATATATACATATATATGTATACATATATATATATATATATATATATATATATATATATATATATATATATATATATATATATATATATATATATAACGAAGGAAATGTGGTAAGGAACCAGGTGGACCATAACGCACCAGAGTACTCAATACGTAGGGTAGTAGAGTGGGTAATAGGAACGAGTAGGACCCCGACGGCTGAGCTCAAGCCGTTTCGACGACTAATTCTGGACTCAGTCCAGAATTAGCTGTCGAAACGGCTTGAGCTCAGCCGTCGGGGTCCTACTCGTTCCTATATATATATATACAAAATTTCAAGTTATTATATATATATATATATATATATATATATATATATATATATATATATATATATATATATGTATATATATGTATATATATATATATATATGTATGTCTATGTATGTATATATATATAATTGTTTCTACTTTTGGTACATATATATAATGTCTGTGTGTATGTATATACATATAAATATATGTGTGTGTGTGTGTGCGTGTGTGTGTATACATGTATATATATATATATATATATGTGTGTGTATGTGTATATATATATGTGTGTGTGTGTATATATATATATATATATATATATATATATATATATATATATATATACACACACATGCACACGCATTCACTATGAATTCGCAATGAACTACGCCTTTGCAATGTTCCTGTTTTACAACTAACTAAGCATAATTGCTATAGTGTTATGAATGTGACTGAACATGACCCATCGATACTTCACCCATTATATTTGCAGATTATCATTCTGGTAGACAATACCTTTCAATTGTAATTGATGTTGTTGTGTTGGGTATCGTTGTTATGTTTTATTACTGTTGTAGCTAACTGTATAGTTATGACGATGATCTTTGTAGTGATGGCGATGTTACCTCTATGTAATTACAACCAAGCTGTACACAGAATCAACGTAATAGGCTTTAGTTGCTTAACCTTTATTTAATACAAGTCGTAAGAATGTTTAAAGTGGATTAACACTGTCTGTGGTAATCCGCAGCTCAAGCGTAAATATCAGTGGATTAAAGTAGACAGTAATGATACAAAATAATTACTGTCATAAGAATAAGAATAATGATTGTTTCTACTTTTGGCACAAGACCAGCAATTACCCAGTGAATTACTGGTACTTTATTTTATCGACCCTGTAAGGATGAAAGGTAAAGTTAACCGCGGCGGGATTTGAACTCAGAATGGCAAGGGCCGTAACTCTATGCGTCAAAGCATGACAGCCAACCCTCTACCGATACTGCCAATCCAAGAATAATAATGTTTCTACTTCAGGCACAAGGCCAGCAATTACCTCAGTGCATTACTGGTACTTTATTTTGTCGACCCCGTAAGGATGAAAGACAAAGTAACCTGGCGGCATTTGAACTCAGAACGTAAATGGCCATAACTCCTACGCTGCAAAGCAGGATGTCTGATGCTCTACCGATACTGCCAAATCACCTGCATATATATGTGTATACATATATACATACCTACACACACACACATACACATACATATATATATATATGTATATATATATTGTTTAATTTATTTTTCTCTCCCCTTTTTTTCCTTCCCCAATAACTTACAAAAGTTATTGACGCACTGGGGATAGACATATTGTCTTTAATGCGTTGAAATGTCCGAGACCCTCAGCAGACAACTGAAGAGGCGACCGGTCCCTTGTTTGTGCTTTTATTTTATTTTTAATACACTTTATCAAGTAACCACACAGTCCCTTGTTCCTTATATATATATATATATATATATATATATATATATATCAATGTATATATATATATATATCCAATAAATGGAAACTACATTTATAAAACAATATTTATTTTATTATATATATTTCAAAAATTTAGGTACGCACTCATCAGATAAAATACAAAATTTGTTTTATAAATAGTGACATACCCCAGAAACCAGACCTTATCGGTTCAGGTTCCGTTTGGATATCCAAACGAATCTATTATAAATAAATATGTTGAGTTACCAACAAATTAAATATCTCTTTGCTATATACATATATATATATATATATATATACATATATATATACATATACATATATATATACATATACATATATATATACATATACATATATATATACATATACATATATATATACATATACATATATATATACATATACATATATATATACATATACATATATATATACATATATATATATATATATATATATATATATATATATATATATATATATATATATATATATATATATATATATATATATATATATATATATAGTGTGTGTGTGTGTGTGTGTGTGTGTGTGTGTGTGTGTGTGTGTGTGTGTGTGTGTGTGTATGCAATATATATATATTAATGTATGCATATATACGCATACACACACCTACATAAGCTGCGCTAAGAAATATAATGTAAGCCGACACCAAACCGTGTACGTTTGTAAACAGCAATTTGCGATCCAAAAGAAAGAAACCCATTGAGAAGAATCATAACGAGTATTGTTTTATTTTATCTTATGTTTTTGCCAGTTAATTCTGCAGTCAATTAAATAACATAAAGTTCTGTAACTATGTTGTTCTCTTTTCTCTCTTGGGTGTAAAGTTTTATCTCCATTAATTGAAATATTACCTCCTACGTGTTCTCTTACTTTACCATTACCTAACACACACATACCCACATGCTCACACACATACATGCACACACACACACACCCATGCGCGCATATGGATGCATGTATGTATGTGTATTAATAAACAAAACGTGTTGAAATTTTGCATTTGTTCCCCTGTTGCTCTAGTAATAAATTAACAATTTGCGGTTAAAATTGATTTAGGAAAAATACAGTACAATGTAAGTTAGAAATAAAGGAGTGCAAACGAGAATGTGGAACTAGTGTCAGCTAATGCTGGTTAAATATAATTATATTAGTAAATTAAATTAAAAACGTGATATAGTTAGAGAAAGACAAACGCTGAACAAATCCTCAGGGAGGAATGAACATAATAATTATTAAAAAATTGAAGTGGTTACAACAGCAGCCAGGAAAATGTTGTGCAACAATATAGGCAAAACAACTCGGATAGTCTCTTGTAGCCTCAGTGATGCTTGGCACAGTTAGCAGCAAAGGTACTGTTGGAAAATGTCGGAATCTTTATAATCTCAAGTTGACAACTGATGGAAGGAATGTCTCGCAGTGCAAGCTGAGTGTGGATTGTTAAATATAATATCGGTCGTTCTCCGACAGGTTTGCAGTCGAGCCCGTGACAGTGAAGACTTCTGGTGTCCTTGGTCCTAGGCCACCTCCCTGCTCACTACCTGCGGCAACGAGTTGGCTACCCGCAGGTGTGAGCTTCGCGAGCTGGAATGGTTCTCCCAGCTCGTCTCCCTCCTGAGCGGCCAGCGCGTGGGCCACCATTTGCTCACAATAGGAAGAGATGGGGAGAGCGGGAGAGACGGAAGCAGTGACAGTAGGAGTTTGGTTCATTTGTGAGCGGACCCGGTGTATATGTATATGTTTCACGGACATACACACTCACTACCTGTTGGGCTCTTATAAATTCTATAAATATAGTTGTACGAGACGAGCTTGAGGAATAGTCATGAAGAATACTGAATTTTTAATCTATTGATTCATATTCAGAACTTATGTCCAAACGTTTCCTAACTGACGACGCTTTCACATAAAGGTCCTTTAACTGCAAGTTGTATATGTGTATGTGTGTATGCCTCTGAGAGAAATTGGCTATGTGTATGTGTTCAACCAAGTACATTATTGTCAAATATATATATATATATCGCTTTCCGGTGAATTGACAATATCGATAGAAGGTTGGACGCCATGCTTTCTAGCATAGTTACGTCGCTGAGTTCAAATCCCGTCGAGGTTAACTTTGCCTTTCATCCTTACGGGGTCGATAAAATAAAGTACCAGTAATGTACTAGGTAATTGCTGGCCTTGTACCAAAAGTAGAAACAATTATTCATAAATATGAATGTATATATATATATATATATATATATATATATATTAAAAAAACAGATTAAAGTTTAAGCAAAGAATCGCTGCTTTCACCCTTAACGGGATCTTCTGAAACTAACTAACAACCACCTAATAGAATATTAGTCTACGACCTCTTTTATACCATAAACGTGGTTTTGTCTTTGCGTGTAATTGTTTTTCATCGCTCCAAATAATGACGTATTATATTCGTTTTTTCCCGTTCTTTGCCAGGGAACGTTTCCACGAACCAAAGTATCGTCTTCCTGTCTTCCTCCGGTTGCAATGTTTGTTTAAATATTCACTTCAGCGTTCACAGATTGACTTTGTTAGTTTGCTTTGCTTAAACTTTAATCTGTTATTTTAATAAATATTTGCTCTACGGTTCTTATATATTTGATATATATTTATCCTTATCGAGGCCTCTTTGGATTTTAGTCTTCAAATTTATTATTATTACTATATATATATATATATATATATATATATATATATATATATATATATATATATATATTATATATCCCTTTCATATTTGAGAATAATGTACTTGGTTGAACACTCACACACATTCTCTCTCTCCCTCTCTCTCTCACTCTCGCTCTCTCTCTCTCTCTCATATATATATATATATATATATATATATATATATATATATATATATATATATATATATATATATATATATATATATATGTATATATATACACGTGTGTGTGCGTGTGTGTGTGTGTACAGACATGAGTACTCGTGCGTGCGGTTGTAAATGATGAGCTATAGTAATATATACTGTGACTAGACTGACTGAATTAATCGATAAATCAGAAATAAACAAAAAGGAAAATAATTGAATAAAACTCACATACATACATACGTACGTATACATGATGTATATATACATCATTGCATATATATATACATATGCACTCATACGCACGCACGCACGCACGCACGCACACACACACACATATATATATATATATATATATATATATATATATATATATATATATATATATATATATATACATATATATTCAGATTTATTTATGTACATATATATTCATATATATATATATACATATATATGTATACACATATATATATACATATATATATTCATATATATTTATATACATATATATTCATATATATATATACATTCATATATATTCATATATATATATATACATTCATATATATTCATATATATATACATATATATTCATATATATATATACATTCATATATATATATACATTCATATATATTCATATATATATATATACATTCATATATATTCATATATATATATATATACATTCATATATATTCATATATATATATATATACATTCATATATATATATATACATTCATATATATATATACATTCATATATATATATACATTCATATATATATATACATTCATATATATATATATATATATATATATATATATATATATATATATAAAATAAAGTAATTAAGTCAAATATTTAAGATTAGGCTTCGTTTATTAAAGATGTACTGCTATATATATTTCGGTGACAGCCATCATTGGCTGTGACCTCTTCAGGCAGTTCGAATTGGTGTGGTAGAGACAGGGACACATGTTGTTAAAGTGTTTTACTCCGTCAATACTCCGATATGTCCAGCTCCTGGTTGGGTTGTTATTTCACTGAGGAAATTCCAGTTCCTCAGTGAAATAACAACCCAACCAGGAGCTGGACATATCGCAGTATTGACGGAGTAAAACACTTTAACGACATGTGTACCTGTCTCTACCACACCAATTCGAACTGCCTGAAGAGGTCACAGCCAATGATGGCTGTCACCGAAATATATATAGCAGTACATCTTTAATAAACGAAGCCTAATCTTAAATATTTGACTTAATTACTTTATTTTACATTACTCCGGAGTAACCAAACCAACCTGCATACTTCGAGTACGCAGATTGGTTTGGTTACTTCGAGTGCTCCAATCTGCATCCTGAGGTGTCGGTAAACAACCAACATATACTAAAAATTTACATATATATATATATATATATATATAGGAAAATGTTCAAGACTCCGACGGCAGAGCTCAAGCCGTTTCGATGGCTATTTCTGGACCGTTATGGTCCACCTGGTTCCTTACCACACTTCCTTCGTTATATATATATATATATATATATATATATATATATATATATATATATATATATATATATATATATATACTGTATATATATATTATTATTATTTTCTTTCATTATTGTTTCTGAGATACATGCCGAGTGAATTCCTGACACCTAGAGCAAATAAATTCACAGTGTGCATTGGTAAGCCAGTTAATACAACACATTGATCGTAATTTAAAAAAAAAAAAAAAAAACACACTACAGTATACATATATACACATGTGCATATGCATATGTAAATACAAGGAGGGATATCAATCTTACAGAGATAGTGCCCTTCTCAATACGAGTGCAGTACCAGTCAAAACAATTTTTTGCACCTCGTGCGGAGACGGTAAACCAGGAATCATTCGCAAATATTGTTCTGTTCCTTTCTTGATCATTCCCAGTCCTCCCACAATCACTGGTATTGTAACTGCCTTGAGGTGCCACATTTTCTCAATTTCAATAAGCAGATCTTTATATTTTCGTAGCTTGTCAAATTCTTTTGCCGTGATATTGTGATCACATGGGATACTTATATCTATCAACAAACAGACCTTGTTATGTTGATCTTTTATAATGATGTCAGGTCTATTTGCTTTTATGGTCCCGTCAGTATGTACAGGAAAGTCCCAGAGAATTGTTACTTTTTATCCTTCAGTTACAACCTCAGGGTGATGGTTGTACCACTTGTCTTCAGCTTTGATTTTGTAATGCCTACATATTACCCAGTGTAGATATTGGCCAACTCTGTCATGTCTATATTTGTATTCTACTGGTGCTAAAACTTTACATCCAGAGACTAAGTGATCCACTGTTTCAACTCCAGCATTACAAAATCGGCACTTTGGGTTTATTCCGTTTCTCATCACATTGGCCTGGTAATTACGAGTCAATAAGCTTTGATCTTGGGCAGTTAAGATAAAGCCTTCACTCTCCGCCTTTAGCCCTGAATTACGTAGCCACTGATGGGTTTTCTTTTGGTCAACATCAGCTTGTTTTCTACGGACCACATATTTACCATGCAGAGGTTTCTGCTCCCAATTTGATGCTAATTGTCCTTGCCCTTTTGCTTTTTCCAGTGATTTTATGTGCCTAGCAGCATCAGTTGCAAGAGTTTCTTTAGTCTGTCCAGCCTGGGTATCAAGCATGAGATCAGTAGCAGATTTTTTGCTCTCCTTCAAGATAGAATGAAGCTTCTTACTTCTCTCATGCTTTTCAACAAGTTTCAGCATACGGTCGTTAGTTGTTTCAAGATATTTGGTCAGTCCAATGATGGTGGTCTTGTAGGCAAGTTCTATTATTATTATTATTATTAAACTGGATTATTAGTGTATTTTTAGTTTGTTTCACCCCACCAGCCCATTATTCCTGAAAATACATTCTATGTAAGTCAGAGAGAGAAGATAACTAAACTATGTTTCCAATGACTCCCGTACTTTTAGCTAGAGGTCTTTCTAATATATTTCCACAGAGAATATATACATACATATAAACATAGACTTATAAACATAATAGAAAATTCTTGGCCATATTGATTATAGATTACTATTGGCCAGACGATATTGATTGATTCTATGTTTACATTGTTGCTAATGCTTAAAGAGAAAGGCAAGGTCACACGATACGAATACACATTTGAACTCTTTCTCTCTCTATATATATTTTACTGGTATTTTATTTTATTGACCCTGGAAGGATGAAAGGTAATGTTTACCTCAGCGAATTTGAAACCAGAACGTAAAAAGCCATAATATGTGGTCCTAGATATCATTGTCTTATAGGAAGTCAAGTGGATCATAGGTGGAATGCTTTTTGATCATGTGAGCAGTCAGCCATGAATACGTAAATCCCTCCATTTATTCATGTCATCCCCACAGTAATGTGTTACTGGTATGTTAAAATTAATGGAAAAGGGGTTACACTTAGACCTTCTAAAGTTACTCAGACTCATAAGAAGACTTTAACTTATTAATATACATCGCTTCCTTCCTTGTATATTGCTTCCATTTCTTCTCACGATGAGCGTTACTTATGTACGGTAACAGTTCGGTGGGAGATATGTTTCGGCCATGGATTCAAGTCGGTACCGCTGATGGTATAAAAACTATTAACATCAATGGACTTTCGTCGGTTCCGACGATGATTATTCCAGTTATTTGATCAATGGATTATCCTGCGCCTGATATTAACGTGTAAGTGACTGATCATCCCAGACACGTGTGTCCTTAATGTAATTCTTGGGGAAATTGAGTGTTGCAGAGTATGTGAGATGACTGGCCCTCTGAATTACATGTACAGTCCATCTGACACACTTCCAAACAGTTCCGCTTGACCTGAGGCTTTGGCAAATTATATCTGCACAAGATAACATGCAGTAGGATTGAACCCGGCTCCTATTGTTTGCGAACCAAACGTCTTAACTATCTGAACATGATGCGTCCACACTAATAACATACGAGTTAGGAGTCAAATATACTGATTCCATTTTGGAGGTTCGTCGTTGAGAGCTCCAGTGTACTCGGTTCCTGGACTGCCGTTTTCCTCCGCCCAATCGAAATGAAATGAGAAACGAGCCGTGTGAGGTTGAATGGCTGATGCAGCGGATATCGCTGGCGGTTTTTCACGCCAACGTTTTAATAACCTCGCGTACGAATAGCAGCTGCAATACACTGCGTAACCGAGGTCAGCTGCAATACACTGCGTAACCGAGGTCATAGTGTTTTCCTCTTATTATTTTGCACTCTTTTTTATTTATCTTAACCTAAAACGAGACTCACAACGAACTTTTCTTTAGTAAATTCGGAAAGAAAAAGAAACGGATTTGTCATGCATGAGACGTGACGTAAATGCCGCAATAGCATTGCTCACAGTAATACGCCTCGCCAACAACGTTGATAAACGCCAAGGGTGTAGATATATAGAGAATAGAGTGGTAGTTACAACACAATTAGATAATAAATCTATATATATAGGTGTGTGTGTGTGTGTGTGTGTGTGTGTGTGTGTGTGTGTGTGTGTGTGTGTGTGTGTGTGTGTGTGTGTGTGTGTGTGTGTGTGTGTGTGTGTGTGTGTGTGTGTGTGTGTGTGTGTGTGTGTGTGTGTCAGTATGTATGATATATACATATTTATGTATATGTAAAAATGAATGTCTAGATGTTGTGCTTGTAAGCAATATGTAATATATTTTACTAGCAGAAATTAACAAAACTCGATGAAAAAATATAATGTATGCGCTGAAATTTGTTTTTTCTTGTCTTTTGTACGATTATCATTTTTTAAAAAACTCTATTTGTTTTAATCACTTTACGTTCAACATATATATATATATATGTTAACACATATTTTACATGTGTGCATGTGTATGTTGTTGTTTTGGTGTGTGTGTGGTTTGTGTATATATATATATATATGTGAATATATGTGTA
>OZ024741.1:144267831-144306286 GCA_964016885.1 Eledone cirrhosa | reverse complement strand
TGTGTGTGTGTCTGTGTGTCTCTGTGTGTGTGTGTGTGTGTGTGTGTGTGTGTGTGTGTGCGTGTGTGTGTGTGTGTCTCTGTGTGTGTGTGTGTGTGTGTGTGTGTGTGTGTGTGTGTGTGTGTGTGCGTGTGTGTGTGTGTGTGCGCTCGCGTGTATATATATATATATATATATATATATATATATATAAACATGATGTATAAGTCAACAGGTTACTACATATTTATATATATATACTCCGGAGTAAACAGAACCACCTGCGCACGTCGGTGATTAATTAACATACTCGAATCAATACGTGTGTGTATGTGTGTGTGTGTGTGTGTGTGTGTGTGTGTGTGCGTAAGAAAAACTATTGATACATAAAGTAGAATATATATTTTTAAATGCATATGTGCATGTGCATACATGTGCATATATGCATATATATATATATATATATATATATATATATATAAATATATATAACGAAGGAAATGTGGTAAGGAACCAGGTGGACCATAACGCACCAAAGTACTCAATACTTAGGGTAGTAGAGTGGGTAATAGGAACGAGTAAGACCCCGACGGCTGAGCTCAAGCCGTTTCGACGGCTAATTCTGCGTCCAGAATTAGCCGTCGAAACGGCTTGAGCTCAGCCGTCGGGGTCTTACTCGTTCCTATAAATATATATATATATATTTGTATATATATATATATATATATATATATATATATATATATATATGTGTGTGTGTGTGTAGACACACACATATATATATGTGTATGTGTGTATGTGTGTGTGTGTGTACATCGGTGGTGTAATTTAGATTTTAAAAAGCTTTCTATAGATTTGTGAAATTTTCAACTTACCGTTGATGTATTGGGGCTCAAAATTAGGATGTTTTTGTTCTTCACTGTTGCACCCCCTCACAGGCATTGTACCATCTTTGTCTTCTCTGACCAACTGGAACTCACTAACGTTGATGGCAATGATGATGATGATGAGCATGTCGTTGTTGTTGCTTTCGAGGTCGGTGTGGATGAGGTGGAATTGTATAATGATGATGATGCCGTGGTGGATGATGATGATGATGATGATGATGATAATTTAGACGAAGAATTTGTAGAAGATTGCGTATGAGAGGATTCTGTGATGCAGCTACTGTTGTTGTTGTTGTTGTTGTTGTTGTTGTTGTCGTTGTTGCTCTCGCTGATATTTTTGGTGTTGTTTGGGTTCGTCTCCTTCAACGACGTTGTGGTGTTTCCGGAATGGATGTATTCTTTTCCCGAACTTTCTAAAGGGTTAAGTTTGTTATTATTGTTGTTGTCTTTCTTACTAATACTTTTCTGGCAACTGGTAATGCTGCTGTTGTTGCTACAATCTCTGTCCATACTATTGCTCCTTTCCATCTCATCGTCACCATCAAATGAATCGTTTTTGAGGCAGTTATTAACTTTATCAGAGGGTGGCCCCTGATCAATGTCGTCTCTCTCCTCGCTCAACCTATTGCCATCTTCTACACGGTAAAGACCGATTTCTTTGCTGCTGTCACTGAAACCTGATTCCGAACTTTCACCGTCCGAATCGTTTTTTGTCTGTTTACTCGTGAGAAAATGTATCTCGTCATGTCCATCTGGCCGGCATACATGGTCGGATGACAAACTAACGTTGTCCGACTCGGGGTCAAGTGCCAGCGAGTCGATTCCGTCACTCACGTCACTCTCTGTACAAAAATCATCATCAGCATCGTTAACATCATCATCTTCCTCATCTATACTGTCGTTCATCCCACCAAGGCCTTCTTCTTCGTCCTCTTCCTCACACTCCACCTCTTTTAGGTCTTCCTTTGGGTTCATACGTATGTTATTGTTCTTCAATAACTGCCTTGCTTGTACTCCTTCCTCTTCTTCTTCCTCCTCCTCCTCCTCCTCTAAAAGGTCAAGACCTTTTCTTTTCTCTTCTTCTTTTTCATCTAGTTCGTAAATCGATCCCAACTTGGGAGCTGAATTCATTTTACTCACTGGAGGTTTAAATTTCCCTCCCTGGCTGAGCATTTGTTGTCGAAGGGGTAAAATGGAACCATTTGATGGCTCAGTATTTGTCTTTTCGAATATCAGTCGTGAATTGTGTTTACGTCGCTTATCGCGCACGAATTCCTTCAGAGCAAACAAAAGTTTGTCGTGCAATTGAACCTCTAGAAGCTTCGTCTTCGTCTCGTTTTTGCACAGCACTGCATGGCACCGTAAATCCAGCTTCATTTTGCGTCCTTCGTGTCGGTATACCCACAGAAACATCTTCGGGTATTGTGGGTGAGCAAGGATGTAAGCGATTTTGTGAGACCAATACTGCATCAGCCCTTGTTCTTTGGGGTGAACGCCTTAATGCCGCTTACTGACACAACAATTTTCATTTCGAGGGCTTGATGCGAACTTTGAGGTAGTTATTCCATAAAATAGAAGCAGGTTTATCCACACACCCGTCTCCTTTCATCATACAGGTGTGAATGTTACCCAAATAACGTACTTTGTAAACCGGATCCTCTTCACTAATGTTTAAAGATTTCCTTCTCCAGCCGAAAAAACTCATTTTTCGGATTTTTGTCAAGTAAAAATAATAATTCCGTTTATGATATAAGTTGTTTAGTAGAATAGTCGAAAGTGGGGTATATTTCTGTGGTACCCTAAAAATATCAGCAAATGTTATTATCCAAAGTGAATTATGGCATCTTTTTATAATATATCAACTACGTTAACTATCAGTGCGTGTGTGTTGTGATGTTAAAATAATGAAAAAAAAATAATAATAGAATGGTTACAGATTTGTTTAGTATTTTACCGTCGTCTTATTTAAAGTATTTTGTTTCCAGTCAAATCAGAAATAATATTACTAAATAATGAAATGAAAATAATAATAAGAGAAGAAATTGTAAGGATCGAGTTATACAACTGAGTTTTGTTCTTGTTTGTTTTTAACTCTGACCGACGTGAACTGAACGGTAGTGATGTCGTCTGCTTGGTGGTGTTGAAGCAACTGGGACTGACACACTAAAGCATCTACCTGTCTATCTGTTTTAACTAGGCCGTGCTGTTTTGTTACAGGTGTCGCTTTACATTCAAAATCACACAATACACTCACCCACATACGTACGTAGTCACTGACACAAACACGCACATGGTCGACTGTTTGACTGACTGCTGTTAAAGCTGAGAACGACAGTGAAAAGGTAGTGGTAGTGGTTGTGTCGTGATAATGTTCAGGTGTAAAAAAACCTACCGGGGTAGTTAGTTTTCGGTGATAGTGGCGATGGTGGTGCTCGTTGTGTTTACTGCTGTGGTTGTTATTATGGGTTGTAATGGTAAGACGGATGGAGGTAAGAAAATAGGATTATAAAAGTAAATACATGCAGAGAGAGAGTTAATAAATAATATATTCGATAAACGATAATGGATAATGACGAGAAAGAAGGTGAAAAAAATTTAGAAGATAACAAATGAAGGAAAGACGACAGAAATGAATAGAAAACGTATATGAGGAAGCTATAAAAACACGGTCTCTAGGAAGCTATAATATAACAAGGCTGTCGCGCATTAATACACGGTATGTCCAACAAATAGTCAAGTGATTTTTTTCACTGTAACAAGGATGTTTTTTTGAAAATTTTAGTAATAATAAACAATTTTCCGCTTCGTTTAGTTGTGGTATCTAGTTAGTTGCAAAAGATAGCTTGGTTTTAAAGTGAACCAGCTTTTAGTAAAACAACAAGTGGCTGTTTTTGTTTTGTTTGTTTGTTTTTTGTTGGTTTGGGTGTGTGTTTTTTTTTGTTTGTTTAGTTATTGTTTTTTTAAATAGCTGACTGGTTTCTTTTAACCATGTCAGTAGTAGTACACATGGATGGATGGATGTACTTCCCGATCTAGATTTAGCTTAGTATTTTCTTTACCTGTTTCGTGGTAGTGGACAATAGCATTTAAAGAAACAACAATGTCACATGACCACTATACTCGACTACTATTGGATACTCGCCGAACCACTCATTCCAAGTACGGAAAGGTCGGACAAGAGACAAAGATAGAGCGAGGGAGAGAAAGAGAGAGAGGAGAGCGAGAGAGAGCGGGAGAGAAACTGACAGAGTGACAGAGAAAAAGAAAGAGGGAGATAGAAACGCACAAACAGAGAGAGGGACAAAGAGAGAAAGAATAACTAAATTAATGGATAAATGTAGAGTTTAAAAGAAAAAAAACAGCGTGATTTTTTGTGGTTACAATTGATGTAGTTTTGTTTACGTTTGTGGGTTGGTAGGAAGGTAGGGACGGGCAGTATCGGATAGAATGCCTTACGGTATTTCTTTCGTTTGCCTTTGCTCTGAGTTCAAACCCCACCATAGTGGTCAACTTTGGCTTTCGCCCTTCTGGGGTCGATGAATAAGTAACCAATCAAGTACTGAGAGTCGAATACTCTCTCTCGTTTTCTCCGTCTCTCTCCCCATCTCTCTCTCTCTCTCCCTCTCTCTCTCTTTCTCTTTATATATATCTATCTATCTACGATTTCGGCCTTTCTCAATCGTTCTCTCTCGGCTTCTCTATTTCCACCCTTTCTTTCCTCCTTTCTTTATTTCTCTCTCTCTCTCTCTCTCTCTCTCTCTCTCTCTCTCTCTCTCTCTCTCTCTCTCTCTCTCTCTCTCTCTCTCTCTGCTATGATGGACCAATCATAGGGTCCCTTTCTCCAGAAAATGATGCGAGATGATTGGGGATAGGGGCAATCAAATACTTTCCATATGACAAATATGTAAAAGGTAGCTCGATGTATATATGTATGCACGTGTGTGTATAACATATACATATATATATATATAAAATCTATCCTATTCTTTTCCTCCTTAGTCCGTAGAAATCAACCTGATAAATATCATATATATATATACTGTAAAATGTAGATTGATGGAATCTAACTGCTATTTCTATACTTAGATATTATAATAGTTTTGCAAGTATCCATCAAAATACAAAAATAACTGAATTGGAACCGATATTCTACTTTGTTGATGCTCTTTTATTTAATTTGGCATGCAAGTATTATAGAAAAATCGGTCGTTTTTAGTCGTTATAGAGAAATTAATCTTTGATATTTGTAATATAAGTTTTAAAATATCATTATAAATTACACCATCCCGCTAGCAGAGGTTTTACAATGCTGGAATAAATCGTGGACGGTATTTGATTCGACTCATGGTTTCCCCGAGTTCGAATGTAGCAACCATAAAGCAGATATAGAACCCATGTACATTGCCGTCGATTGCACCCTATTAGACGTTTGCAACCTCCTGTCTCCTTTGCAGTGACCAAATGCGTTTCCACAGCTCTGATTTCCTTGTTGCTCTCCAGCGCAACACCGGCGATCACGTGATCAGACGTCTGCTGTGCTGATCCTCTTGCTGCTCTGATTGCTCTGCTGTGTTGGTTTCTCTGCTATGCTGATTGCCGTGCTGTGATAGATCCCTTGCTGTGCTGAATACCCTTTTGTACTAGTTGCCCTGCTGCACTAGTTACCCTGATGTGCTGTTTCCCTTACCACATTCATTGCCCTGCAATGCTGGCTCCTCTGCTGCACTGGTTTCCTTGTTCTACTAACTGCCTTGCTGCATTAGTTGCCTTGCTGCAATAGTTTCCCCGCACTCAAGCGCAACGTTGCTGATCGTCCGATTGGTCTGCTTTGTAAGCTATCTTATGTTTATTAAACTTCATGGCCCTCCAATTGCAACGTAAAAATTAGAGACTGTACATAGATAGTTTAGGTGTCATCATTCAACAACTTATACACGAACAAGAATAATGATTTCTAATTTAGTTTAAGATTGATACTTTATTGTATCGACTCGGAAGGATGAAAGGTAAAGCTGGCCGTAACAGAATTTGAACTCAGAATGTAAAGATCAGTAACAAATACCGCAAAGCATTTTATCCGACGCTCTACCTATCCTGCCAATCCGCGTAGCCCTATACACAAACAAAAATAATGATGTCCAAGGATCTAGTTATTGACCCAGTTTGGAAATTGTGTTAAAATTGTGATCAGAGCTTAGCCGTCGAGGTCCCGAATTTTTCATATTACCCACTCTACTACCCCAAGTATCGAGTACTCTGGTGAGTAATGGTCTAACTGGTTTTTACCGCCTCCATTCTGATATATATATATATATATCTGACTTGACCACTGCCACGTCACAGTTCTTAGCCATTTTGAATTCGTTTCTGGCGGGGATCATTTACGAAAAATCTTCGTCCAAGTGAGTTTGTTTCCTGATGATTTCGCAACTCGTGAATTTATCCTTGATCGGATATTTCCAAAAAGCGAATGAAACCTCATGGGGTAGAAACATAATTTTGATATGCTTATATACATTTTTTCTTCTAACTTTGATTTTATACCTAATTGTGTATGGTTGACGATATATTTAATCGATTTCCACGTGCTATTAGAAATGCTGGGTAAATATTCTATAGCTGTTGATCGCGGATAGATAGATGCCGTTTATTTATATATTATTTCTTCATAGGTGCCTTTTAATCTTATAGCCTTGTTTAATTGGTTTTTTGTGTGGTTGATTATGCTGATTGGGAGAGGAGATGGTGTATATATCTTATCAAATGATTCTATGGACATACTTTATTGTGTATATATATATATATATATATATATATATATATATATATATATATATATATATATATATATATATATATATATATAGGGAAAAGAGTCAGGACCGCGACGGCTGAGCTTGGATCAAGCTGTCGAAACGGCCGGAGCTCAGCCGTCGGGGTCCTGACTCTTTCCCTACTACCCACTCTTCTACCCTAAGTATCGAGTACTCTGGTGCGTTATGGTCAACCTGGTATCTTACGACACCTTCTTTGTTATATATATACATATATATATATATATATATATATACAGAGAGAGAGGGGAGCGGGAGAGAGAGAAAAGAGTGAGAGAGAGAGAGAAAGAAAAGAGAGCGAGATAGAGAGACCGCAGCAAAAGTTCCTACGCCCTTGAAAACACAAGACGAAACCGCCGGGCGCCGCGGACGGGATGATACCTGTTTCTATACTCACTCTGCATCTCCCCATACATTGAGTACTCCCATGATTAGTGGTCTCTTCGCTCTCACCACCGCAGACTCTCTCTCTCTCTCTCTCTATATATATATATATATATATATATATATATATATATATAGAGAGAGAGAGAGAGAGAGAGAGAGAGAGAGAGAAGAGAGAGAGAGAGAGACAGAGAGATACTTACATACATACATGATGGCTGCCTCCTCGTTATCGAATATGGCCATTGCAAGATATACCATTATTAATAACTATTAATTAATCCTATCGTACAATGCCTGTGCGTGAAGATATTTTTTAAAGTGAGGAAAGACTGTGCACTGAGCCAATCCCACTCTCTGAGCGACAATAGCTATAACCCGAAAAGAAGAAAAGATCAACATCATCGGTAACTACTGAGCCGCAGGTTTTATATCGGAGTTATCCCAGGTCTCCTGAGTTGCCTTCTCCTAGAAGAATGCCCTGAGAAAGGCTAGGGGTCCTTCACTCCCAGTGGTTTAACCGCGCAGTACATACATATTTACATACTTCTGGATGGCCGTTGACTCTTATGAGTTCTTCCGCCCTTTGTCAGGTTTTGTTTTTTGTCCTGCCGGGTGTCCAAAATTACCCTCCTCACCAAGTGTAAACTTGGTGAGGTTGCCGGTTTAGTCGCCGACGACCCGACCATGCGACGGCAAGATCTCATACGGCTGTTTACAGAAACCATTAAAGGCACACAAGAACTGCCCAGATGGTTATCAACTGCCACTACTCTCCTCATTCCCAAAAATAGCCAAACCGCCCTTGCTAAAAATTACCGCCCAATAGCCTGCCAAAACATCATGTATAAATTATATACTGGGTGCTTTAACCTGTTCTTACAGGATCACTGTGCTACCAACAACATCATAACACCTGAGCAAGCTGGTGGAAAGAGGGAGGTGTGGGGTTGCATAGATCAGCTACTAACTAATAAAATGTTTCAGGAAAAAACAACAAAGAATCGCAGAAACATGACTGTCGTGTGGCTGGACTATCAAAAAGCATTTGATAGTGTACCTCATGGGTGGATTATTAAGGCTTTACAGTTAGCCAAAGTCCCACAACCATTGGTAGCTGCTGTTGAACGCCTGACCAAGAACTGGTACACCAATTTGATCCTTAGAGGTGAGAAGGAGCAAGTTAAGACTGATAAGATACATTACCAGAAGGGCATCTTTCAGGGAGATAGCTTGTCAGTGCTACTCTTCGTTCTCTCACTAAATCCACTATCTTACCTACTCAGGAAACAAGGTGGACAAAGAAGTAGGTCCAGAAGTATCTCCCATCTTTTCTTTGTTGATGACCTGAAGTTGTATGGGCCAATATCAATGACATCAAGAAACAATTGGACCTCATTACACAATTTTCAACAGACATCAAAATGAAATTTGGTGAGTCCAAGTGTGCATATTTGGCAGTAAAACGTGGAAGAGCTAAGCCCTCCTCTAGAAATCTAGGGATGAACGGCCTGACAATACAACCTACAGTCAGGTGACAACTACAGATATCTTGGACAGGACGAGAATCTCAGATATGATGGACCCATAAATAAGGAGAGAACCAGAACTGAATACCTCAGAAGAGTAAAGAAAATATGGTCATCAGAACTGTCAGCGTACAACAAATACATTGCCCACAATACTTATGCTGTGCCAATTCTAACGCCAACAATTGGCCTGCTGAACTGGTCATTGCAAGAACTAAGTGAGATGGATGTTAGAACTCGCAAACTTCTCAGTGTTACTGGGAACTTTAACATCAATGGTGATGTGGATAGGCTATACTTCTCACGCAAGGAAGGTGGCCGGGGTCTAAAATCCATATTAACAACATATGAGACCCGGATAGTAACACTGAAACAACACCTTCAACAGAGGAAAAAGATTGGCAACCATCTTGCCCAGGTTTATGAGCATGAAAAAAAAAATATCATTAGAATAGCGACTGATCTGGAGGAGAGATATGGAATAAAGCCTGATATAAATCTCTCACCCAGAGAAATCGGAAGATCCTATTCAATGTTCAAACAAGATGAAAAAATTGACCAATTTACAGAAAAAGTTGTGCATGGATACTTGAGACGTAAAACACAGACCATAGAGGGGATAAACCACTCAAAAAGCCTGGCATGGAGTTCCGACAAGTTTATGACATCACACCTTGAGGGATATCTCTATGCAATACAGGAACAAGAACTCCCTACCAAATATCTGCTGCACAAAAGGGGAGGGCCAGCAGCTGACAATAAATGTAGGCTATGTAAAACAAAGATCGAGGATGTAAGCCACATTGTTGCCAGCTGCGAAAGAAAGTCATCTCGCTACTACCTCCCCATGAGACACGATGGGATAGCTAGAACAATCTGGAACGCACTTCGGAAAACAAAATTAACAAACGAGGAAGAATATATTGAGACAGATGGCACTAAGGAATACTGGTGGAAGCTGAAAATAAAAACTGCCACCAAATTAAAGCACAACCGGCCTGATATTGTTGTTTGGGACCACACATTGAAAACGTGTTCTGTTGAGGAGATCAACTGCCCTCTTGATGTAAACGTTGTCAGAAAAATACAGGAGAAGGAGGACATTTACGGACCATTGATGAGGAGTTTACAAATTCAGTATCCAAGATACACCTTTAGCTTCATACCCATCATTATTGAAGCTACGGGTTATATACCAACCCGCTTGAACCAAAGTATGACTGAACTTGGATTTGCGGACAAAAAGCGCAGCTCCCTAATTCATAGTCTACAAATGGCTGCGATAGCTGGCACCTTCAAAATTTGCAAAACATTCTTGCGATTCAAGGGATGACAATTTCTTTTCTTTTACAACCTTGCCACCAGGAAGGTGACCGGTCAAAAAAATATACTCGAAATTAAGAGAAAGGGGGGGGGGGAATAGAGACCAAATGTGCATGCGGTTTCAAAATTTCAATCACTGAAAGATAGCAAAGTGAGCAGAACGAGGACAAAACACGCAAGAGACTTGAACAAACAGAAAATAATGCTCGCTTCTTCAATCACTGACTGTAGGCTACGTAACAACCCGGTTTTCGATATATGTAGATCGCTCCAAAAAAGAAGGCGGTGAGGGATTAATGCAACTCTAACTGTCACTTAAGACCATCACCACAGGCCTGATCCGAGTATGTAAAATACATACTTGGGTCAGGCAAAGGATTTGATGTTAAAACTAACATTAAAACATGAAGAATCCAGAAAGTTCTGTAACAAAGGACCCCAAAATGTACCCTCGAGAAATGCAATTAGTAGGTTCAGAATCCAACTACGAAAATGTTTTCCCTACTGAGGTGGCTTAGCAAATAAAGAACCAATGAAACCAAACCAGCCTGGGGTATGCTAGGGATAATGAGCGCAAATTCCCCAACCGAACTAACGATCGTGGTGTAGATAACATCCTTCCTATCAGTGTGTGGCAAACTCTGGTCTTCTTCAATTAACCGAAATAACTTTCTCACATCACGTGAAGAATGATTATCGTCAGTTTATTTGCACGTTCGTACATATGAATTAATACACTCATCTACACACACATATACACATATCTCTGTTTTACAAAGTAGAACAATGGTACGTGTGTATGTGTATGCGCGTGTGTTTGTGCATGTGTGCGTGCATGTGTGTATGTATGTCTGTGTGTTGGCGTGCGTATGTATTATTAAATAACAACTCTAGATTGAAAATGTTGTAATCGTGTTAACACTTACCTATGGTCATGAATCTTGGGTAAAGAATACGATTTCGAGTACAAGCAACGGAAGTGGGGTTCCTCCGAAGGGTTCTTCAAGTAATGTTACTGCATAGAGTGTGTAACTCGGAGATCAGTATGTGGTCAGAATGTCTCAGGAAAGAAACACTGGACAGATTTTACCGACAATAAACAACTGGCAGGGGATCCAGGATAGACCCTGAGCAAGATGGTTGGATATCGTCCACAGCTCGGCTAGTTGCGCTTGGGGTTCTAACCGGATCGTTGAAGGGTGTTGTTTCTGACAGGACCTGCTGGAAGGCGTGCTTGAGGACTCTGCCTCCCAAGGAGGAGGGGGGGGGGGAAGAAGAAGAAGAAGAAGAAGAAGAAGAAGAAGAAGAAGAAGAAGAAGAAGAAGAAGAAGAAGAAGAAGAAGAAGAAGAAGAAGAAGAAGAAGAAGAAGAAGAAGAAGAAGAAGAAGAAGAAGAAGAAGAATTCATTGCGGCATTTAGTTATGGCTCTTTATCTTCTGGGTTCAAACACGGTTAAGGTCAACTTTCTTTTTCTTTCATCATTCCGGAGTGGATAAATTAAAGTACCCTTTGGAATACTGGGTTGATATAATTACTTACAGTGATACAGTGAACGTGCCAAGGTGTAACAACCTTCCTTAGAATGCCATTTATGTTCTTCTCCACTGCGAGCAGATATCTATTGAATAAACCAACTGCCAATATTGGAAATAAAATAGTATAAAAGGAGTAATACAAAATAAGAACAAGAAAAAGCTTTAAGAATTGACACTTTCTTTACCATATTTCCAATGTCTTCTTCTTATTATTATTATTATTATTATTACAGTTGCATTTATCTTGCTTTATGTTCATACGAGTTATCTGCAAGTCACAACCAGTGACCTCAAGAGACAACAAGGTCCGCCATGTTCAAGAAAGAACATACATACTCACACATGCATCTTTAGTGTTTAGACTTGTGATGTACTTATATTGACAGAATCTTCCTTAGTATATGGGCAGTTCCCATTAGTACTATCTTTTGTATTTATCCTATACGCGGGTTTCCTGGGATTTGCGATAAGTAATCATTAGACCCCTTAGGTATCATTCCCAGAGCGCCTACAACCACTGGTATTGTTTTAGTTCTCAATTTCCACATTTTTCCAATTTCTATCTCCAGGTCCTTATACTTGCTCAATTTTTCAAATGTTTTTATAGATACATTCTTGTCTATTGGAACAGACATATCAATTAGCAGGCATACCCTCTTTTTAAAGTCCTTCAATATTATATCAGGTCAATTTGCATCTATTTTTCGGTCTGTTTGGATGCTAAAGTTCCACAAGATTGAGATGTGATCTTTTTCAAGTATGGGAGGTGGTTGATGCTCCACCAATTCTTTTGATGGGGCAGGTCAAAATGCTTACACATTATCCAATGTATGTATTGTGCAGCTCTGTCATGCCTGTTTAGGTATTCGGTTGGAGCTATAGGACTGCACATTGAAATTATATGGTCAATGGTCTCTGGTTGTTTTTTTACATACACGGCATAATGGGCTGCATCCATTTTTTTATTATGTTGGCTTGGTAATTTTTTGTTGGCAGACACTGATCTTGTGCTGATATAATCAGTCCTTCAGTCTCCGATTTCAGTCCAGAGGATGCCAACCACTGATGGGTTAAAGTTTTGTCAACATCAGGATTGTTAGCTCGCTCTGGGTATTTTCCATACAGAGGCTTTTCTTGCCATTTCTTAGCCAGTTTCTGTAGCAGTTCTTTCTTTGCAGTTACTTTTACCTGCTTTGCTTTTTCTGTGTTTTCCATTTCAGCAGTAAATGGGACTTCTGAAATGTGTAGTCCATTACTGTATCTTTGTGTATCTTTTGTAATGGAATATGATCTTTTGATGCTTTCGTGTTTCAAAACGAGTTTGATCATCCAATCATGTGATTCCCTTAGATATGTAGATAATCCAATTGTTGCAGTTTTCAACGCAATGTCTAACTGGATTAACCCACGTCCTCCTTCTTTCCTAGGGAGATATATTCTATCTATATCTTATTATTATTATTATTCGGTGGATTGGCAGTATCAGTAGAAGGTCGGACGCCATGCTTTCCAGCATAGTTACGTCCCTTTACGATCTGAGTTCAAATCCCGCCGAGGTTGACTTTGCCTTTCATCCTTACGGGGTCAATAAAATAAAGTACCAGTAATGCACTGGGTAATTTGCTGGCCTTGTGCCTAAAGTAGAAACAATTATTATTATTATTATTATTATTATTATTGTTGGCGACCTACGTAGTAAATCGTATCATCGTGAGCTCTGCAAAGGTTTGTTATTTCCGTTTGTTAAAAATTGTCATTTATGGAAAATTTTATTGTTAACTGTTTATAAGCGCACATACATTGTTTTCCGAAAAGGACACCCAAAAAGATTGGGGC
The DNA here is from genome assembly GCA_964016885.1 of Eledone cirrhosa. Classification (NCBI taxonomy): domain Eukaryota; kingdom Metazoa; phylum Mollusca; class Cephalopoda; order Octopoda; family Eledonidae; genus Eledone; species Eledone cirrhosa. Next base: position 144,292,979 of record OZ024741.1, on the reverse strand, counting down.
CTTGTGCCCAAAATTTAAACTTTTATTATTATCAAAAATTTCTTTGAAAAAAAATGGCTAATTCACCTCTGCACGAAGCAGCTGAAAGCCTTCCTCACAAATTAACACCTCACACCGACACCACCATTGTAAATGTTACTACATTTGCCAACACAAAAAAAATATAAGCAGTAGCAATATTTTAAATTTGTCTCAGGCAGACATTCATTTCCCGCCATTACCAATGACTGAAGGTGTTAAAGCCTCCACCACCACCACCACCGCGACAACCACCACCCCCACCACCTCCGCGACAACAGAAACAAAAGAAGAAAAAAATAAATTAACTCGTGATTTCGAAATGAAATCAAGCAAAATGGACTCTTCCCCACCAAAGACGACTGACGTCACCACCACCACGACTGAAACTAAAATTAATATTAACACAAATAACGATAGCAACAACAACAACAATGACATTATAAAACCGACCCTCAGTTTCGCCAGAGTAGCAAAACAGTTCGAAGCATTTACGGTAACTCAGGAAGATTTAGAAAATGCCAAACAAATGGTAAAGAAAGATGGGTACAGGGTCAGCCTCACCCCCACCCCACCCCCACCCCCCACCTAATAAAATGGAGCATCGGCGCCTATGCATCGTGTCGTATAGAACAATAAATGTAAAATCGCGCCGAGTGGAACGGGCATCCGAGTCCCAAATCCAAAAATCTTTGGGACATGTGTGGGCAAGAAAAACCCACATCAGACGTGGGCAAAAGTATGGAACCGTGGACGTGTTCTTTGAAATACCAGAGGAGGCTAGAGAACACTCCATGGCCCCATTAAGAAGTGACGACTTCACACTCATCCCAAGCTATTGTGGCCAGAGACTCGTAAAGATCAGGGTGACCCACGTTCCACCGGCCATCGAAATTCCCTGGCTAATAGCGGCCGTCCTCGCCGGCATCGAAGCCAACACAAAATTAATAGCAGTAGCAAAAGAAAAGCAGGAGAACTGGTCCGGATCTGGGATGGAGCTCCTGATCCAAGCGGACCAAAAAAGCATTGAGGAGATCCCAGAGGTAATAGACCTCACTGACGACAGCCACCTCACGGGAATTGTCGAGGGCAGAAGACATAGGTGTGTCGTTTGTGGTAAAGGAACCCACCTAAGGGCTTTCTGCCCTCAGGCTAAAAGGTTGAGGCCACCTCTCCTACCCACCCCAGTGACACAACCATCAACACCACCAGTAGCAGAGATGGCAGCAACAACTGTAGCAGCAACAACAGAAGCAACTATAACAGCAACAACCCCAGCAACAGTAGCAAAACCAACACCACCACCACCAGCAAAACCAACACCACCACCAAACACTTCAGAACTAGCACCAGCGACTACACCATCCACCACGCCACAACCAAAACTAACGCCTGTGGAGGATTTTCCACTCCCAGGCCTATCACAACTGGAGACAGATTGTGACGACGAGGAGTGGGAAACGATATCCGGAAAAAAAAAAAGAAACCAAAAAAGAAAAAATTCTCTTCCTTCCCTCTCCAAAAACAAAATACAGAGGGAAACAAATAAATTAAGAAACAAAAAAGTTAGGACAGATATGCCACCATCCACACCAGCATCACCAACCCCATCAACCCAAACACCAACACCATCACCATCATTAACCCCAACACCACCATCACCTACACCACAAAGGTCACCAAAATGCGAAACAGAAACAAACCCACAACAAACGCAAACAAAACAAAACAACCAAAACGATACACACTACACAGCATTAAATTTGAACAACAAGCAATTATTACACTACATCCAACACAACACCAGCATCACAGAAAAAGACTACACAACAACCCCAAAATTCACACCACCTCCACACATACAAATCACTCGCATCACACAGAAAACGTACATGACACTAAAACAAAAATTCCCCAAAGACATCGGAGACTTCCGACAAGCACTCTCCATGAGGATTTATAAGGACATCCTTCCTGAGGAGGCCACAAGCAGTGAAAAGGATGGAAAAACCGTCCTTCCCCTACGAGAAATAAGGTAAGTGGTCTTTCCCATCTTTTCCACTCCATTTCAACATGACCTCACTCAGAATAGGCAGCATAAATGCGCGTGGCTTGGGGTCGTCATGGAAGCAGAGCCACCTGCTCAACGACCTCAGGTCACTAAACATAGATGTAGTGGCCATCAGCGAGACCAGAATCTCCGAAGCACAGGCTTTCGCACCGATCTTCGGCGGCTACGATGTGTACGCATCTCCCAGCCGTCCGGGATCGGGGGGAGGAGTTGCTGTGCTTTTTCGGAGAGGTTTGGATCTTGCCATACGGGCCATCTTCCTGGACCCAGAAGGTAAGTTGGTGGTGCTGGACGTGACCAGCGGAGACGGGCAAGCTTTCAGGTTAGTGGCCGTTTATGCCCCGACAGGAGCAGGGCGGCCTGATTTCTTTCGGCGTCTGGAGACCTTTCTTGGAACGTCCCGCTCTTTAGTGTTAGTGGGCGACTGGAACGGGATCTTAGATGCACGCTGGGATTGTGTGGGATTAGTGGATAGGGAAGGAGGGTGCAAGAGTCTCACCAACCTGCTCAGACGTTTTGAACTGTCTGACAGGTACCGAATGGATTTCCCGAATGTACCAATGTGGACTTGGACAAATCGCATAGGGTCATCCAGATCATATCTAGATAGAGTATTTTGTAGGGAAATAGATAGGTCTAGCATAGGCTGTCCACAATTCAAGATAGTCAGCTACACGGACCACAAATTCGTGATCTGTGTGCTTGACTTAGATAGGCTTCATAGACGAGGACCCGGCTACTGGAAGCTAAACGCGTCCTTACCAGCGCGCAAGGCCTACAGAGACCGGATTAGCGAACTAGTTAAGCGGGCGTTGACGGGGGCCATCGTCAACAACAAGTGGTGGTTGGCTCTGAAAAGAGCAATTAGAATAGAGTCCATTAGGTTTAGTAAGACTTTAGTAATAGAGAAAAATAGAGCAGAGGGAGAATTAGTTAGAAAATTAGATGAGGCGCTTAGCAAAGGCATCGCGACCGACGTACTTGCGGCGAAATTGGCCCTTGACCAATTCTTCAATGCAAAGCACGAAGGCTGCGTTGTCAGAGCTAGGGTGCGTGCTCTCAGACACGAGGGGACGAAAGCCGTTCAATGGGCCCGAGTGGCGGAGGCGCGTCGTGGCAACAAAGCCACGATCCGGTCTTTGGTGGACCACGACGGGCGCATGCTACTCGATCCCGGGCAAATGTGTGAAGCTTTTCAGCGACACTTCGCTCAACTGTTCGGGGGCAGTGGCGGGCCGGATCGAGGGATGGACTTTAGTGTCTACCTCGACGGACTGCCGCGGCTTTCGGCCACTGAGGCGAAGTGTTGCGAAAAGCCGATAACAGCCGCTGAAGTACGGGATGCAATGACTAGTTGCACAAGGGGTAAATCGCCTGGTTTGGATGGTCTGCCCTATGAACTTTACGTACAAATGCCAAACTTGTTCGGAGGCCTCTTGGCGGACGTCTACTGCAACTGGCAACAGAACGGGAGAATTCCCAGCTCTGTGAGCCGAGGAGCGGTGGCGCTGCTGTGAAAGGATCCGAACAAGGGGGATAACATAGATAATTTTAGGCCCATAACTCTGCTAAACACAGAGTTCAAGATTTTGGCCAAGGTGCTAGCAAAGAGGTTGGCGCTTGTCGTTGGTGGTCTGGTGGGAGAGGCACAGACATGCGCCATTCCCGACAGATCCATCCACGACAACCTCCACCTCATACGATACATCGTAGAGAGGGTAGCTAGGGAACCTGGCACGGGTGCTCTTTGATCAATTTAGATCAGTCGAAAGCCTTCGATAAGGTCGACCATCGTTACCTAGCGGCAGTCCTGAGGGCGGCTGGCTTTGGGCCCGTCTTCAGAGGCTGGATCGCTGCCATGCACAGCAACATCTGCTCTGTAGTGAGAGTGAACGGTCACCTTTCGGAACCGTTCAACATCATGCGCTCGGTTTGCCAAGGATGTCCCCTCTCGTCCCTATTGTACGTATTGACTCTTGAGCCATTACTGCACAAACTGGAGACGTTGAGGGGGATCCCGCGCGAACTAGGATGCGGAAGATCCGTGTCAGCATATGCCGACGATGTCACCGTAGTGGTGTCAAACGCCAAACACATCGAGGCGATCGGCACTACACTAAGAGAATACGAAGCGGTGACAGGAGCAATGATCAACCAGGAAAAGTCAGTGGGCCTGCAGCTCGGCACCTGGAGAGGCAGGTCCATGCCGTCCAACAGCGTCGTCGGGCGCTGGACGGACGGACCGGTTAAATTGTTAGGGGTCTGGTTCGGTCCAGACCTCCAGACGGACAAAATCTGGGACGAGGTGACGAGCAGGGTGGCTTCTCTCACCCAGAAATGGGCCGAGAGGAAGCTATCCATGAAAGGTCGAGCGGAAGTGGCTAACGCGTACATCGCGTCTGTCATCTACTACCGCCTGACCGTCGTACCTTGTCCTAATCCCCGCCTGACTGCACTGGAGCATTTGCTCTTTCGCTTTTTGTGGAAGGGACGTGCTCCGATGGTCAGGCGGTCCATCTGCTGTCAACACCCGCTACGTGGAGGGCTGGGCATGCCGTGGCTGATGATGCGCAGACACGCGCTCAGGCTACGACATCTCCACCTCTTCCTCGACGGTGATCAGGTGTGGTCGCCGTTTGCTAGACACGTTTTTCCCCAGCTCGACTCCTTGACGGAGCTGCAGTCCTGGGTCAAGCGAACACCGAGAGGGAGCGCTTGGAGACTGGAATGTCTTCAGGCGCTCACAGCCCTCGACCAATCGGGCAATGTGATCGGTGGAAACTCCACCTTGGCGTTCTATAGGGGATTAGTGGAGGGGAAGAGCGACGACGTACTTGGAGAAACTCTAGGCGTCGACGAAAATCAACTAGCCAATCTCTTCGGAAGGACTTTCGGGCCGGGGCCTATGGACAACTTCCAGAAATCCCTGGCCTGGCAGTGCTACCGTGGTGCTTTGCCAGTTCGGGATAAACTTTACAGGCATGGAGGTGCCGTCAGCCGGGCATGTCCGAGATGCGCACAGGGCGATGAAACCGTCCTGCACGCACTCGTCCAGTGTCCGAGCATTGCTGACTTGTGGGTTTATGTCGAACACCTGCTGTCACGTGTAGGACGGATCCAGCTATCAGCTGAGTCCATCGTGAGGATTGCCCCGCCCTCTTCCTTTATCCGGGAAGGGCAGGCAGTTTTTATCTGTCTGGTGGCCATGGCGAAAGAAATAGTATGGTGGACACGTTTGAAAGGGCTGAAGACGAGCACTTACCTCTTCGGTGATGCCCTGATTAACTTTCTCAAATTTCATCTGAAAAGGAAAATCAGGGTAGAGAGGGAAGTGCTCTCTTCCCAGCATTTTGTTGAAAGATGGGTGAGAGAAGCAAGTATGGCCCGAATGAATGGGCCTTCTCTGAGTATGTGTCTGTAAATTAAAGGTGGAAAACTGGGAGAGGGCACTTTGCCCTGGTGGTCAAGGCCACTGTGGTCTTTTAATGGGCTTTCTCCACAAATGTCCCTCGGAAGTCTCCCCCCTGTTGGGGAATTTTTCTTTGTTATTTTATTTTATCCTCTGTTTTTTTTTACACGCAGAAATGCCCATTTGTACCGTCCTGTATTGTCCTGTACTGTCCTTAATATCTACTTTATGTAAACCCTTGTGGTTAATAAAGAAAACATTATTATTATTATTATTATTATTATTGAATGCCATGGTTGACGGAGGCTCGGCTCTGTAAGGTATAGTAATTTTTAACCGTTAAAACAATTGTAAATTGTTTAAAACTTGAACCAAATTGTTGATAAAGACACCCTCCTCCTCGTGAGAGGGGTCTTTCTGTCCGTTATTTGGCCCTTCGGGGTTAAATAACCAGTTATTGGGGTTTTGTACCCAAAATTTCATTTTAAACAAAAAAACATGGCTACCAAAAAGAAATTTCATACGTCACTCCCACTCATTCCGTCTTCTTCTTCCTCAATCATCACTACAGCAGAGAGAAGATTGTCTCTCTCCCTCCCTTCTTTAAATGTGTCTCTCTCCCTCCCTTCTCTTTCGCAAGCGACGAAAGAAAAGAAAAGTCTCGTGCAAAGCGTGCAAGGTTTCTCCACGACGACGACGACAGCGACGAAACAGGTGTGCGGGAAATACGAAAACCCAGTTCATTCGTCTGACGTCAGGAATAATAGCAGTAGCAGCCGTAATAACAACAGCAACAGTGACAATGAAAACAACAGTAGCAGCCGCAACAGCATCACCAGCAGCATAAACAACAACAGCATTAGCAGCAGCAACACCAACAACAACCACAGCAACAGCGGCGGAGGCAGTAGTCGTAGTACCTGCAGCAACAACAAAAGTACCAGCAGCTCTGACGACAACAACAACAGCAGAGAAAAACCAATCTCATTTGCAGGTATTGCGAAAAACTTGGAAACAATCCTCATAACAAATGAGGAATTAGAGGAAGCGAAGAAGATGGTGACAAAGAACGTACACCGAGCAATCTGCAAGGCAGCGAAAAATTTTTTCGAAACCCAAGAGCACTGTACGGTCACGTACCGTACAGTAAGTACAAAATCCCGTAGGGTGGAAAGAGCCACAGAGGCCCAAATACAAAAAGCCTTGGGGTCTGTGTGGCAGAGGAAAACGCACATCACCCGAGGCAAAAAATACGCCACCGTAGACGTACTTTTTGCCACACCCCAGGAGGCAAAGGCCCAATCAGTAGTGACCCTAAGGAGCGAGGAAATGGTGTTGGTGCCCTCCTACTGCGGGCAAAAAATTGTGAGGGTCAAACTGACCCACGTCCCCCCCGGAATGACCCCTTCTTGGCTGGCCGCGTCTGTCCTCGTCGGAATCGAGGACAAAACAACTGTACTGCAAGTACAGAAAAAAGTAAGAGAAGATTGGGTCGGCTCCTCCATTGAGATGCTAATCCAAACCAACCAGGAGTGCATCGAAGCTATCCCGGATGTGATAGACTTCGATAACGGCACTCAACTGCCCATAAGTGTTGAGGGCAAACGCTTAAATGCTTTCGCTGTGGATCGAAGACTCACCTCAGGGCCTTCTGCAACGAGAAGACCCTGAGAAAGGAGAAAACCCCCCTCCTTCCGAATCCGGCTCCACGGCTACCAGCAACAGGACAAGCGGCAACCAGGAACGATAGGTCCGTGGCACCCATACCCACTCCACGGAAATCAAAGACAGCAGCAGCAGTGGAAATATTAACAACAACAACAGCAATACCAAATGCAGCTGCAACAGAGACTCCAGTGCAAACATCACCAACAACAACAAGTGAAAGAGTGGAGCTGGTACCCCTCCCCGACCTTACAGAATCAGACATGGAGTGTGAGGTGGGAGAGGGATGGCAAAAGGTCGCAAGAAGGCACAAACGCAGAAGCAGCGCATCGTCGCCTTTGAAAAGGGAGGAAAGAAATGAGAAAAGGGTAAAGTCTACTGCAAAGAGACCCACAGCAGCAACACCACCAACACCATCACCACCCACACCAGCACCACCATCACCACCGGCGACAACCCCACCGCCAACAACACCTTCAACACCACCACCACAAGCACCAACATCGCAAACACAACAACAAAACACACACACCCAGCAACAACGACAAGAAAATAGCAGAACCACACCCCACCCCCAGAAAAACAAATGCACGGCAATAAACACACACAACAAGAAACTAATGACTTACATAATTGAACACACAGACATTTCACAACAGGACTACATAATACCAGCACCAATCAAAACGCCAACTAACATAAGACTGCTAAAAATAGCACAGAAACAATACACAAACATTAAAACGAAATTCCCCAACGCAGTTGGTGATTTCAGGGACCTAGGAGGAACCATCAATCGAAGAGTATATTCAGACATTCTCTTAGAAGAGCCGACGACCAGCCGAAGGGACGATTCAACGGTCCCTTCACCAGACGATCAAGTGAAAAGGGATGTAAAAACCATCCCTCCTCTACCAAAAGTACGGTAAGTGGTCTTTCCCATCTTTTCCACTCTATTTAAACATGACCTCACTCAGAATAGGCAGCATAAATGCGCGTGGCTTGGGGTCGTCATGGAAGGAGGGTCACCTGCTCAACGACCTCAGGTCACTAAACATAGATGTAGTGGCCATCAGCGAGACCAGAATCTCCGAAGCACGGGCCTTCGCACCGATCTTCGGCGGCTACGATGTGTACGCATCTCCCAGCCGTCCTGGATCGGGTGGAGGAGTTGCTGTGCTTTTTCGGAGAGGTTTGGATCTCGCCATACGGGCCATCTTCCTGGACCCAGAGGGTAAGCTGGTGGTGCTGGACGTGACCAGCGGAGACGGGCAAGCTTTCAGGCTAGTGGCCGTCTATGCCCCGACAGGAGCAGGGCGGCCTGATTTCTTCCGGCGTCTGGAGACCTTTCTTGGAACGTCCCGCTCTTTAGTGTTAGTGGGCGACTAGAACGGGATCTTAGATGCACGCTGGGACTGTGTGGGATTAGCGGATAGGGGTGGAGGGCGCAAGAGCCTCACCAACCTGCTCAGGCGTTTTGAACTGTCTGACAGGTACCGATTGGATTTCCCGAATGTGCCAATGTGGACTTGGACAAACCGCATAGGGTCATCCAGATCATATCTAAATAGAGTATTTTGTAGGGAAATAGATAGGTCTAGCATAGGCTGTCCACAATTCAAGATAGTCAGCTACACGGACCACAAATTCGTGACCTGTGTGCTTGACTTAGATAGGCTTCATAGACGAGGACCCGGCTACTGGAAGCTAAACGCGTCCTTACCAGCGCGCAAGGCCTACAGAGACCGGATTAGCGAACTAGTTAAGCGGGCGTTGACGGGGGCCATCGTCAACAACAAGTGGTGGTTTGCTCTGAAAAGAGCGATTAGAATAGAATCGATTAGGTTTAGTAAGGCTTTAGCAATAGAGAAAAATAGAGCAGAGGGAGAACTAGTTAGAAAATTAGACGAGGCGCTTAGCAAAGGCATTGCGACCGACGTGCTTGCGGCGAAATTGGCCCTTGACCAATTCTTCAATGCAAAGCACGAAGGCTGCGTTGTCAGAGCTAGGGTGCGTGCTCTCAGACACGAGGGGACGAAAGCCGTTCAATGGGCCCGAGTGGCGGAGGCGCGTCGTGGCAACAAAGCCACGATCCGGTCTTTGGTGGACCACGACGGGCGCATGCTACTCGATCCCGGGCAAATGTGTGAAGCTTTTCAGCGACACTTCGCTCAACTGTTCGGGGGCAGCGGGGGGCCGGGTAGAGGGATGGACTTTAGTGTCTACCTCGACGGACTGCCGCGGCTCTCGGCCACTGAGGCGAAGTGTTGCGAAAAGCCGATAACAGCCGCTGAAGTACGGGAGGCAATGACTGGCTGCACAAGGGGTAAATCGCCTGGTTTGGATGGTCTGCCCTATGAACTTTACGTACAGATGCCAGACTTGTTCGGAGGCCTCTTGGCGGACGTCTACTGCAACTGGCAACAGAACGGGAGAATTCCCAGTTCTGTGAGCCGAGGAGCGGTGGCACTGCTGAGAAAGGATCCGAACAAGGGGGATAACATAGACAATTTCCGGCCCATAACTCTGCTAAACACAGAGTTTAAGATTTTGGCCAAGGTGCTAGCAAAGAGGTTGGCGCTTGTCGTTGGTGGTCTGGTGGGAGAGGCGCAGACATGCGCCATTCCCGACAGATCCATCCACGACAACCTCCACCTCATGCGATACATCGTAGAGAGGGTAGCTAGGGAACCTGGCACGGGTGGGTCCTTGATCAATTTAGATCAGTCGAAAGCTTTCGATAGGGTCGACCATCGTTACCTAGCGGCAGTCCTGAGGGCGGCTGGCTTTGGGCCCGTCTTCAGAGGCTGGATCGCTGCCATGCACAGCGACATCTGCTCTGTAGTGAGAGTGAACGGTCACCTGTCGGAACCGTTCAACATCATGCGCTCGGTCCGCCAAGGATGTCCCCTCTCGTCCCTCTTGTACGTATTGACTCTCGTGCCATTACTGCACAAACTGGAGACGTTGAGGGGAGTCCCGCGCGAACTAGGATGCGGAAGATCCGTGTCAGCATATGCGGACGATGTCACCGTAGTGGTGTCGAACGCCAAACACATCGAGGCGATCGGCACTACACTAAGAGAATACGAAGCGGTGACAGGAGCAATGATCAACCAGGAAAAGTCAGTGGGCCTGCAGCTCGGCACCTGGAGAGGCAGGTCCATGCCGTCCAACAGCGTCGTCGGGCGCTGGACGGACGGACCGGTTAAATTGCTAGGGGTCTGGTTCGGTCCGGACCTCCAGACGGACAAAAACTGGGACGAGGTGACGAGCAGGGTGGCTTCTCTCACCCAGAAATGGGCGGAGAGGAAGCTATCCCTGAAAGGTCGAGCGGAGGTGGCTAACGCGTACATCGCGTCTGTCATCTGCTACCGCCTAACCGTCGTACCTTGTCCTAAGCCTCGCCTGACTGCGCTGGAGCGTTTGCTCTTTCGCTTTTTGTGGAAGGGACGTGCTCCGATGGTCAGGCGGTCCATCTGTTGTCAACACCCGCTACGTGGAGGGCTGGGCATGCCGTGGCTGATGATGCGCAGGCACGCGCTCAGGCTACGACATCTCCACCTCTTCCTCGACGGTGATCAGGTGTGGTCGCCGTTTGCTAGACGCGTTTTTCCCCAGCTCGTTTCCTTGACGGAGCTGCAGTCCTGGGTCAAGCGAAGACCGAGAGGGAGCGCCTGGAGACTGGAATGTCTTCAGGCGCTCACAGCCCTCGACCAATCGGGCAATGTGATCGGTGGAAACTCCACCTCGGCGTTCTATAGAGGATTAGTGGAGGGGAAGAGCGACGACGTACTTGGGGAAACTCTAGGCGTCGACGAAAATCAACTAGCCAATCTCTTTTGGAAGAACTTTCGGGCCAGGGCCTATGGACAACTTCCAGAAATCTCTGGCCTGGCAGTGCTACCGAGGAGCCTTGCCAGTTCGGGATAAACTCCACAGGCATGGAGGTGCCGTCAGCCGGGCATGTCCGAGATGCGCGCAGGGCGACGAAACCGTCCTGCACGCACTCGTCCAGTGTCCGAAAATTGCTGACTTGTGGGTTTATGTCGAACACCTGCTGTCGCGTTTAGGACGGATCCAGCTATCATCTGAGTCTATCGTGAGGATTGCCCCGCCCTCCTCCTTTAGCCGGGAAGGGCAGGCCGTTTTTATCTGTCTGGTGGCCATGGCGAAAGAGATAGTATGGTGGACACGTTTGAAAGGGCTGAAGACGAGCACTTACCTCTTCGGTGATGCTCTGATTGACTTTTTCAAATTTCATTTGAAAAGGAAAATCAGAGTAGAGAGGGAAGTGCTCTCTTCCCAGCATTTTGTTGAAAGATGGGTGAGAGAAGCAAGACTGGCCCGAGTAAATGGGCCTACTCTGAGCATATATCTGTAAATTAAAGGTGGAAAACTGGGAGAGGGCACTTGCCTTGGTGGTCAGGGTCATTGTGGCTTTTTACTGGGCTTTCTCCACAAATGTCCCTCCGAAGTCTCCCCCCTATTGGGGAATTTTTCATTGTTATTTTCATTGTTATTTTTGTTACATCCTCTGTTTTTGTTTTTTTACACGCAGAAATGCCCATTTGTACCGTCCTGCATTGTCCTGCACTGTCCTTAATGTCTACTTTATGTAAACCCTTGTGGTTAATAAAGAAATCATTATTATTATTATTATTATTATTATTATTATTATTATTATTATTATTCGCCCAATTATTCTTAAGGGGGTCATGGGAGCCAGAGTCCTCAAACACTCCTTCCAGCTGATCCTGTCAGACGCAACCGTCTTCAATTGATCCGGCTGGATCCCCTAGCGTGACCAGCCAAGCTCATGGATTTTATCCAACCATCTTCCTCGGACGGGGTCTACCCTTGGGTCTCCTGCCGGATGGTTTTGCCCGTAAAATCTGCCCAGTGATTCTTTCCTGAAATATTCTAACCACATGCCCATAGTATCGGAGCTGTGATCTCTCAATTCGGGGAAGTGGTGACTCTACCTGGAGTGATTCTCTAATCTCCAAGCTACGCACATTATCGAGTAACGTTACTCCAAAGACCCTTCAGGGGAATCCCATTTAGGCCGCTTGTATTATTTCCAATGTTTTCAGATAAATAGAACAATTTTAATACTTTCATTAATATATGTTTAATGAAGGACGCTGCACATGGTTTTCAATTTACTTCGAAAATAATCAAGAATTTGGAAGAATTTAGCAATACAAGCAATGTTCTCGTTATTAAGTTCGATGGAAGATTTTTAGATAAATATAAATACTCTAACCCTTTTATTAATGCATTTCTAATGAAAGACACAACCCATGATTTGCAATATATCTTGAAAATAATTGCTGTTTATAATATAATTTAACTAAGTTTCTTATATGAAATTATAATGGAAGGTTTTAGATAATTATAAACATTTAAAAACAGTTTTGAATTATAAAACCAGACGTGTCAACTCTCCCCGTCGGGCAGGGAGATCTACCCGATTTAGCTTATTTCTCCCCGTCTCCCCGTTTTTGTGAAAATGGGCATATCTTTCATTATGTAAAATCTCCCCATTTTACTTCATTTCTCACCATTAGGGCGGTGGATTGGCAGTATCGGTAGAGGGTCGGATGCCATGCTGTGACGCATAGAGTTACGGCCCTTGCCATTCTGAGTTCAAATCCCGCCGAGGTTAACTTTGCCTTTCATCCTTACGGGGTCGATAAAATAAAGTACCAGTAATGCACTGGGTATTTGCTGGCCTTGTGCCAAACGTAGAAACAACTATTGAGGTGAGAAATGTGTTTAGAGGTTGGCAGGCCTGTAAAACAGAGGCAGTTCCAGGTGGCTTGGTATCAAAAGAGTTAAGACTTTTGAACTGAAATAAAAGAAAGAAAAGGGAAAATAATGGTTTCTTATATAGGCACAAGGCCAGCAATTTGGTGGGGGGGGGGTAGATTAAATCGACCCCAGTGCGTGACTGGTACTTTATTTTATCGACCCCGTAAGGATGAAAGGCAAAGTTAACCTCAGCGGGTTTTTTAACTCAGATCATAAAGGGCCAAAACTCTATGCTGCAAAGTATGGTGTCCAACTCTCTCCCGATACTGCTAATCCAAGAAAAGGGAAAATAATAAACAGAAGACATTAAAGAAAACGAAAAGAACCCTTACCGCCAAAGTCAAACCAACAAAGCAAAAAACAAAAAGCAAAAATCAAAAGACAAACAAAAAAACGAATAAGATTCACGTGACGAAACCAATAATTTTCTATATGTGTGCGCGTTTGTGTGTCAATGTATAGTTATATACACGTGTTATATACACGAGACAGCGATCATGTCAGAAAAATCTAAATAAAGTCAACATTATCGTGTTTAAAAGAATAATTTTATTTGAGTTTGGAGGACTTTCTAATTTCCCACGTATTTTATCTTGTTATTCTTCTCACCTCCACTCTTATTCCCTGCTACTACTGTCGTTATTGTTGTTGTTATCATTACTATTGTTTTTGTTGTTCTTGTCATTATTATTTTCTTATTGGTGTTGCTTTTACTATTGTTGTTGTTAATATCGTTGCTGTCGTTGTTACTGTAGTTTCTGTTGTTTTATGAATTCGTTTTATATTTGCTTTTACTTCTGTTTTCTCTTATTGTTCATCAGAAATTGTTTTCGTTCTAAAGTTATGATCTTCCAGTCTTAAACCAAACAATCTAATTGCAGTGTCATATCAGATATCACGTGATTTAATGTTTTTAATCAATTTTCAAAGACGTCGAAATGTTTTTCTTACTATTAATTGTTAGAGCCTCGAACAAAATGTATTGAGGTATTTGTTCCAAATCTCGTTGAGGCCAACTTTGCTTTTTATCCTTCCGGGGTCAATGAATAAAATTCCTGTCAAGTATAGCGGTTAATATAATCGACTTTTCCTTAGCCTCAAATTGCCGCTTTTGTGCTTAAATCCGAAAACATCACCACCAACAACATCACCGCCGTTCTCCTCCTCATCCTCCTTCCCCTCCTCGTTATTGTTATTGTTGCTATTATTATTATTATTTGGCAGTATCGGTAGAGCTTCGGACACCATGCTTTGTGGTATAGAGTTACGGCCCTTTACGTTCTGAGTTCAAATCACACCGAGGTTAGCTTTGCCTTTCATCCTTAAGGAGTCAATAAAATAATGCACCAGTAATACACTAGCGTCGATTTAATCAATTTCCCCTCCCCTTCAAAGTTCAGGCCTTGTGCCCATAGTAGAGATAATAATAATAATTATTATTATTATTATTATTATTATTATTATTATTATTATTATTAGAGCGGTGGATTGGTAGAATCGGTAGAGCGTCGGACCAAATGCTTCGCGGCATAGAATTACTGCTCTTTACGTCTGATTTTAAATCCCGCCGACGTTAGGTTTGCCTTTCATCCTTACGGAGTCGATAAAATAAAGTACCAGCCATGAACTGAAGTCGATTTAAATGACTTTCCCCTCCCCTTCAAATTGCTGGTCTTGTGCTTAAAGTAGAAACAATTATTATTATTATTGGTTTCTGATTTAAGCACATACCCAACAATAAAGCACCAGTAATGCACTGGGGTCGATTTAATCGCTTTCTTTTCTTCACAAAACTGTTGGCCTTGCGCCTAAATCAGAAACCATTACAGTATCAGTAGAGGGTCGGACGCCATGCTCTCTAGCATAGAGTTACGTCTCTTTACGGACTGAGTTCAAATCCCGTCGAGGTTAACTTTCCCTTTCATCCATACGGGGTCGATAAAATAAAGTACCAGTAATGCACTGAAATAATTGCTGGCCTTGTGCCTAAAGTAGAAACAATTATTATTATAAAATGATTCCACTTGTAGATCGGAAGAGAACTGGGAAGGGACACTTGCAGTAGTGGTCAGGGTAACAGTGGCGTTTTGTAAGCTTTCTCCACGAGTGATCCTCGGAAGTTTCCCCACTGTTGAGGAATTTGTTTTTGTTTGAAATTTTACGTTTCATTGTTTTCGTTATAATTTTTTACACGCAAAACCCCACACTGTATCGCCCTGTGCCATCCTGTACCGTCCTTAATGTTTTCTTGAAGTGAGCCCTGTGGAAGTAATAAAAAAATCTTTACTCTAGAATGATCTCTTACAGGTTTATGTTCACATGTAATCGGGAATTAAACGAAAAATATGCAAATTATTCCCGATGCTTCTCATGATTATCATACCGAAAACTGTTCTCTTCGTTATGTGAATCTTATTTTTGATTTAATTGTTTATTTCATTTTGCGGTTGTTGTTGTTGTTGTTGAGTCTTCTTCTTCTTCTTCTTCGCCCACTTATTTCGGAGAGGGTCGTGGGATCAGAGTCCTCAAACACTCCTTCCATCAAGAAGAGGGCTAATTCTCATATAGTCAATTGTATAGGTTATTCCAGACTCGGAAACCCCTACAAACTCGTCATATTTGTTGCAAAGAAAAAAGTTTTATAATTTGGGTAGAATACATTTTTCTATTATTTTCTTTATTAGTATGTATATTTAGATATTGTAAATATATTTTCATAATTATGTTAAATAATATTCAAATACCTTTTAACATTTTTTATTCTAAGGAAAATGGACATTACGACAGATGACAATAGGTGACTTATGAATAAATTTCAACACAGAACAGATCGTGGTGAAAGCTGGGAGGCCGCTAGTATACTTAAAATAAGGTTTGTTTGTTGTATAAAATAAGGTTTGTTTGTTTGTACGTTGACCACTAATAACACTTGCTACCACGCGCAGATGACGATGCGGTATGATGCTTTTATTCAATCTGACAATAATAGGGTTTTTTATCTTATTTCGTGGTACTTTTTTTCAGACCCACGAAGAGTAAGCATTTTAGATGCAACCTTTACTCGTTGTAATTACATTGGTGAATTGTGAAAGTTTGTTCCATCTTCCTTTTTAGCTTACAGCTGTTTGATCCGGGACTGTTTATTCGTCCATCAGGAGTCCACTTATATCGCAACTAACCATCATATCTTGTGGCCGTAACGCCTGAGATCCATTTTCTAACAGAACAGCTTAGAACTGGTACCAGAAAGAAGTGCACAGGTGAGAGTAGGGATACCCCACGAGTCCCAGGCTGTCAGAATATGTTATGTAATGGATCATATTGGGAAGGAGGGATTGCTTTTTGAAGCTTAAACTGAAAGAAAAGTCTCTTTGGGTGGTGCACATTCATGCGTTAAACAAAGTATCCAAATACAGATCATTCCTTGATGAAACCACTGCACTGTAGTTAAGTATCCTTCTTCGAGATTTCAATGCGTATGTTGGCCCTGGCCTTGATCGGATTTGAACGCAGAACGCAGAGAGCCGGAATAAATACCGTTAAACATTCTATCCGACATTCTGACTGCCAATTCGCCGATGAAATAGATAATAATCCTAGAATTTTCAAGTTAAAACTGTTACTAAACAAAACAATTCCGGAAAGACCCTAAAAATTGATGGTATATCAACTGGGGTTATTTATCACTGGATATTGCATGCAGAATATATTTGTTTGTAATATGCATGCTGTTGGCTCTATGTAAACTATATTCTTTATTTAGTTTACAGAATACCCCTTTGGGGTATTTTCCACAAGCCATAATTATTAGTAAATATGTGTGTTTGAAGTTTCTTCTCAAAAAATATCAAAATAAAAATAAAAACCAAAACGAAAAAAAAAACAAACGAACAAAAAGTATTTGCACGTGCCCATATACACTCTCACACTCACATACACTGACACATCGACATGCCCTCACACACTTGCATACTTTCACATATTGATACCATATCATACGCACACGTGTATATACTGTGAAACACGCACAAACGCATACACACACATGCTTACACATTTTCACACACACAAACAAATGCAGAAATAAACAATCTTTCAAAAGACGCCATTCAACTACCACGTGTCGGGAACACGAGACGCCATGGGAAAAGTGGCCTAAAATAGTCGAAAAATGTCTAATTAAAGATCTGCAGGCGACCAGTTATAAAATACTAAATGTTTTATCTACTTTCCTCTTCCTCTTCCCCCTTCGCCTCTATTTCTTTCACTCTTCCCATTTCCACTTCATTTTGGCTTCTTTTATTCAATTCCATAATAATACACCACAGTAATAACAACGTGCTATTTACATGATTGCCATTCTGAGTTCAAATCCCGCCGAGGTTAACTTTGCCTTTCATCCTTACGGGGTCGATAAAATAAAGTACCAGTAATTCACTGGGTAATTGCTGGCCTTGTGCCAAAAGTAGAAACAATTAATATTTACTTAAATTTATTTGCTTTCTGTGGGTAGTGAATTGGCAGAAGGTCGGATAGACTGTTTTGAGTTATTCCTTCTGACTCTCCTCCTTCTGAGTTCACATCCCTCCGCGATCAATTTAGCCTTTTATCATTTCTAGGTCGATAATAAAACACTATCAATCTAGTTCTGAGATCAATTCTTTTCGCTATATCTCTTTAATACTTCCCCTTTATTATTCTCTTCAAGTTTCCTTTTCCCGGAAGAAATCGGTCAATGAGATGGGCACCGCAAGATTTTAAATGCCTAAGAAACGTTGTATTTCACTATGATTCCAAGACATACTGCTCCATATGTATACGTACGTCTATTTATGTTGCATTCTATTACTATTTTACTATTTTCTAACATTGTGTGACAATTCACAAAACTCTTGTATTACTTTACAATGATTTCGCGTCGTTGTTTTAACATTTGACATTAAGCTTTCAATATTCAGGTAAAATCACTTCACTTTCATCTTCATAAAATCTCTGCTCTCAAAACTACACTCCGATTTAACTATTTTAATCCCAATTTAAACATTTGAAGGCGCATGGCCTAGTGGTTAAGGTGTTAGAGCCAGGATCATAACATCGGGGATTCGATTTCTGGACTGTGTTCTAGAGTAAAATGTTTTATTTCACGTTGCCTCTTCTGCCGATAGTACCAGTAATGTCAAGAGGAATCGTAACGTTGTTTCTTTGGTCCGATCTGACAGTCGGCTCTTTTTACAATTGTGAATTTCATTCAAGTGAGTGCTATTTTGCTTGATAAAAAAAGAAACCAGAATCTACTGTATGCTAAAATCGCTCTACTACGCAGCTCGGTCCCAAACCTACACTGAACCAGCACCTTTGGTGTATCTAGTTCCGGCATGGGCAACGTTTTTCGATAAGTGGGCCGCCTGAGATATAGCTCATCGTCAGGCGGACCGCAAGCGCCTATTTACATGCGTGCCCACATTAAAAATAAGAGCGGTAACTCAGGTTGTTTTGATTTGTTTCTTCAGAATTCGTACACGTAAAAATGATAGCAAGATAAATTACGACTGAAAAGTTGGGATAAAAAAAATCAGAAAGATTTCACTTAGATGACTTAGGCGAGCCATTCGGAAAGCTTCGCGGGCCGCAGGTTGCCCATGACTGATCTAGTTGTTTGTTATCTACGACATACAGTATGGGGTCATTCATGTACCGGTTGTTTGAATGTCATCAGTATCAGCTACAGGTTAATACGCGTAGATAAGTAGTTCGAATGATGAGCTTACGATCGTGAGGTCGTGAGTTCAATTCTTAGACCGGTTAACGCGTATGTACTGGAGCAAGATAATTTATTTCACGCTACTCATTTCAATTAGCTGGGGTCGACACCGATAACAAGCTGTAATAGACTTTTTCCTTGGAAAATGGAGGTGTCGTGGGGAGTGGGTATTGGCATGCATAGTTGACTTTTACAAAACATATTGCCCAGGAAATTTCTTGTTCAAACCAATGGTCAGCCCTTACCAATGGAGGCCTATCTAGCGACTGCTTGGACAATCGGTTAACCATAATAGTTGTTGTCTTGCCTGAGGTTAACAGACCTATGATGAAAAACATTGCTGTTCTGACCAGACATTTCTCTTAGTTGCAAAGCGGTTTAACCAACAATGGTATAAAAAATAAAATAAAATTAGTGTTGTCCTTACATCAGGCGCATATTTCAACTCTCACCTAACTATCCATTCAGCTATCATACATCTACACTACTAGATCATACAGTATTCATTGCGTCATTGTCCTTTCCAAGAAGCTCTTAAAGAGCTTTATTTTTTGAATGACCTCTCAGCCAACGCTATCATAAATGACTTTCCACAGAATATTTTCAAATGCGATATATACATTTGGGGAGATGACATTCAACTTTTTATTGTATTTAAAGTTGATATGACCTCGTATTTTTATTCAAATTTAGTGCATGCATTGTCTTAATGTGCCTCATGTCCTCTGACATGGCTTGTGACAGATCATATGGATATTTGTCCAATAATCTGCACACATAAGATGTTTATTTCCTGTTATTCATCAATATTGTCACAGAATGTGGAATAGTCTATTGATTTTGTTTACAGCCTCAAATTGCGTTGAAGCTCCAACTATGACTGGATCAGAGATAACAAAAAAAATAGTTCGTTTGATTCTGATTCGGGCTCATCATAGCCATCACTGGAATACAACATGCACTGAAGAAATATCTGTCTCTCAACCTCCCCCATGAAAATATTAATTTAGTGCAAATTGTAGTCTAGTAAGAGAGGCTGAAAACGGTTTCACACATGCCGATTGGTCTGTACTCCGAGAACTTAACTAAATGTGGATAGAATTAAGTTATGGGTACACGTGTCTGTGGAATGTTCACCCACTTACATGTTAATTTCTTGAGCCGACAGAAGTCCATTCAATGTATGTGTAGATGTATATATATATATATATATATATATATATATATGTATATGTAAGTATTATACATATACATGTGTGAATGTATACGCACACATATTTGTACATATATATGTGTGTGTGTGTGTGTGTGTATATACACACACACACACACACACACACACACACATATATATATATATATATATATATATATATATATATTTATATACACACATAGATATGATGCCTATTCACAGAATTTCAGCAAATTTCAATAATATTAAGGCACCCTAATGGGGGTTAAACCCCCTATACTGAAATTTTTGGCCAATAAATGGAACAAGATTTCACAAACACCTCCTGTGGCTTTGGAGATAGGCCCCCATAACCATATATATTCTGAAACTACATTGCCCAGAGTACTTGGATAAGTATATTTCATTTTAATCAAAGGGTTCCCCGGGGACACAAAACTCCCGCTGAAAACCCCCGCTGAAAATGTTTTCCCTTCGATTTATATGAAATTTAAACATATGATGCATATTCACAAAATTTCAGCAAATTTCAATAATATTAAGACACCCTAATGGGGGTTCTATTTTTTTCCTTATAGCAACACTCAACTTCTCTGACAAACATTTTTTCACCTGACCAATGTAATCAACAATATTTGTTTGTATTATTGTTTCGTAAATGAATTTGTCTTCGCTTTTGATTATCTGTCCTATATTTTGATTTCATTTTTGGTCTGAGAGGCATTGGGCATATTAATGGGAACTGGGAATACCCCTGCTCGAAAGAAATGTGATTTCTTTCGAATGAAACCATGTAGAAGCCATTTCTATATTAATTTTGATGTTTACACTCTACTTATGTATTGAGTACCTTGCTTACTGCGGTTACCCCTGATTGAACCCGGGACTCATATACATATATATATGTATGTATATATATATATATATATATATATATATATATATATATATATATATATATATATATATATGTA
The DNA here is from genome assembly GCA_964016885.1 of Eledone cirrhosa. Taxonomy (NCBI): domain Eukaryota; kingdom Metazoa; phylum Mollusca; class Cephalopoda; order Octopoda; family Eledonidae; genus Eledone; species Eledone cirrhosa. The sequence continues at coordinate 144,272,069 of OZ024741.1, read as the reverse complement.
TACGTACATGCATATATGTATACAGACGTACAGTAGTATGTATATATATACATACATGCACACATATATATATATATATGTACGTATGGATTCACCGAACATTTATTATAATGCTCGGTTTGTTTGTAAACAAACATCCCGAATTAAGCCGTACAGTGTTTAGCAACCATCGTTGCCCTTTTATTCAACACAGACAAAGGAACGATGTACTAGTTTCAAGCTTATTAGCTATCGTTAGCACCACCGTATACCTTCCTGCCAGATGATTGAACGTCTGAAAGTATATACTTTCCTTATGCATATTAACGGGTGAGCAGCCTAATTTGCATATCGAGTGAGTTAATCGGCCGGGCGCACCGAAAACGATATATATATATATATATATATATATATATATATATATATATATATATATATATATATATATATATATATATATATATATATATATATGAATATGAAGTAATGCAACATTTATTACTAGCATTATCCGGATTATGAAGGATTAACAAAATCAATGTCTCAATGTAACTTTACCAAACCTCGATCCAAATCTAGTGCCGTTACTAGGGAAACACACCCTGAATGCATTACTGCTTGCAGAATAGAGTGTTTGTTGATAACTTCAACTCGGCAGTTACATAGCATCATTAGCTCCCAGTTCGGTCCCACTGTGTGACATCTTGGACATGCTTGTTTTTTACTGTAACTTCGGGTCGACTCAACTCTTGTCAATGAAATTGGTTAGGCAGAAACTGTTTGGAAGCCCGTCGGACATATTGTCCTTTTAATCAAAATGCATAGCGTGGTAACACACCGTTTAACGGAGATTCAGCTTGAAAATTATGTTATGGGTATACATACTTTTTGAATGCTCGGGCACTTTTTACATCAATTCAATGTGCAAGTAGTTTGGGTGATCGAATAGCCGGATGCTCAAATGTCGTTCTCAACAAAAGTCCATATATATATATATATATATATATATATATATATATATATATATATATATATATATATATATATATATGTATATATATATATATATATGCATATGTATATATATATGTGTCTTTGTGTGTGTGTGTGTGTATGTATGTGTGTGTGTTTCTGCGTGTATGTATGTATATATATATATACATACATCTATATATATATATATATATATATATATATATATATATATATATATATATATAATATAAGATCAAAAGATGGTTAAAAGAGTTCCATATATTTTATTATACGCATTTTAAAAACAAATATCATCATGGGATGATATTTGCGTTCTCATCAGATAAAATAGGGAGACATGATATGAAGCTTAAAAAATACTTGCGAGCTGTGAAGTGTTAAATCAACATAATATGTTGATTTAACACTTCACTGCTCGCAAGTATTTTTTAAGCTTCATATCATGTCTCCCTATTTTATCTGATGAGAACGCAAATATCATCCCATGATGATATTTGTTTTTAAAATGCGTATAATAAAATATATGGAACTCTTTTAACCATCTTTTGATCTTATATTATATATACTCCAGTCCTATAAACTGTGGAGTGCTACTCATCCGATATTTGCATTGCTTTATTGTGCTACAATAAAACTCACCGCCTACATTATATATATATATATATATATATATATATATATATATATATATATATATATATTCGTGCGTGTGCGTTTATGGGTGTGGGTGGGTGTTGTGTTTGCATGCAGGTGTGTGTATATGTATGTATTCATCTATTTACTTGTCAGAGAAAAACCTTCAACTGCCAAAACGAGGCAGTGACGTCATTGCCGCCATTAATATACTAATATTAAACTACTCACGTAAAGATCAATCCCAACATTATTGACTGAAATATGCCATGGTGATCGTCTGCTGTTTTGGGCTTCTTTCTCTTGTTCTTTCTTTTCTTCTTCCTTCATGTCTTTCTTTCTACATTTTTTTCTTTCGATTCTTCTTTCTTTCTATTCTTCTTTCTTTCTACCTTGTTTTCTTCTTACTTTCTTTCATTCATTTATTATTTCTCTCTTTTCTTCTTTCTATCGTTCTTTCTTTAATTTTCTCTCTTTCATTCTTTCTTTCATTCATTCTTTCAACCTTTTGTTTTTCTGTCGTTCTTCCATTCTTTCTTTCCTCCTGTCTTTAGTTTCATATTTACACCCACTTTACTTCAGCTTTATATTACACATACCCATTATTCTTTAGCTAGCAATAAATCTCACAATTTTCTCACATACACATTCATGAGTATATAGTATATGAATAAATATATCCACATACAATCATACATCCACGTGAGAGCATATATATTTATAGAGAGAGAGGGGGTGAGAGAGAGAAAGCGAGAGAGAGAGGTTTCTTTTTTTTCTTTTTTTTATTTGCCCGTCAGACACCATGCTTTGCAGCATAGAGTTATGGCTTTTTATGTTTTGGGTTCAAATCCCGCCGAGGTTAACTTTGCCTTTCATCTTTACGAGGCCGATATATATATAATATATATATATATGTGTGTATGTATATGTACATATATATATGTATATATATATATATATGTAAATATATATGTATATATATATATATATATATATATATATATATATATATATATATATATATATATATATATATATATATATATGTATATATATATATATATATATATATATATATATGTATATATATATATATATATATATATATATATATATATATATATGTGTGTGTATATATATGTATATATGTATATATATTTTTTTTTTCTAGGGCGGGTAAAATTCCCGAGATCCGTATGGACGAGTTCTCTCCAGCGCTCTCTGTCCCTCATTATCGCTGCCATGTCCTGCGTCTCCAACAGACCAGTGTCTGTCCTTAGGGCATCAACATACGTTATCCTTGGTCTTCCTCTTCCAGTGTGTCCATGTAGGGGCTCCCACAGGAGCATTGAGTACAATGTCAACTCTGGATGTCGGTGAGCATGTCCAGCCAACCTCAGTCTCCGCTGTGTAACTTTGGAGCTGACTTTTGGGATGCTCCCATACAGCTCTGAGTTTTTCATCCTCAGTGTATACTGATTAATGTTCAGAGCCAGTCTCAGCATTCTCGTGTAGCACCTATCCACTATCTGAGTGAGTTTCTTGGTCAGTGTCCAAGTCTCAGACCCGTACAGCAGCACAGACTCCACTACAGCAATGAAGAGGCGGATTTTCAGGTCTTTACGAAGATCCGACTTCCACACCGATCTGAAGCTGTGGCACGCCGCCCAGGCTTTGTTCATCCTCTCAACCATATCATCTTCCGTATTCCCAATCTTTGCTCCCAAATACAGGAAGTCCTCGACCAATTCTAGCGGCTTCCCGCCTACATTAGTGATCCCCTCTGGCTTCTCAACATTCTCTACCAAATATTTTGTTTTAGTCTCATTCATTCTCAGCCCCACACTCATCGACACAGTCTCAACCTCCTGCATCAAATCCTCTGCCTCCTTCACTGTATTTGTCACCGAAACTATGTCGTCGGCAAATTCAGCATCTGATATCTTTTTCGCCTTAACTCTCCTGCTCTGAGCCGGTGCTACAGTAAAGCCAGAGTCCTGGTGTTTCTCCAGCACAAGGCGCATACAATAGTCCACTACGATGATAAAAAGGTAGGGAGCCAATGTATCTCCCTGGAGCACTCCAGCCAGTATCTCAAGAACTCTGTAATCCCATCAGGTGTAATGACTTGGGTTTTGGTGTTGGTGTACAGCAGTGATATCAGATCCATTATCTTCTTGGGGATTCCATAAGCCTGAGGAGCTTCAGAGAGCCAAAAAGAAGATCAAGGAGGGCAAGGCTTATGGAGTCGATGGAGTCGCATCAGAGGTGATGAAGAGGTGTGATTTTGATGATATCATCCTGGGGTTCTGTAACCAGGAACTGGAGAAAGGAGTTGCCCCGAATCAGTAACATCGTCCCAGTGTCAAAGAAGGGAGATCTCTCTAACACCAACAACTACAGGGGGATCTCACTGACGTCACTTGTAGCAAAGACCCTCAACAGGATGATTCTTAACAGGATCCAGCCTGAGATGGAAAAGAAGCTCAGGGACAACCAGAACGGCTTCAGAGAGGGAAGATCAACCACCAGTCACATCCTGATGCTGAGGCGGATATTAGAGGGAGCTAGAGCAAAGTGCCTTCCTGCGGTCATGGTTTTCATTGACTTTAGGAAGGCCTTTGATTCTG
>OZ024741.1:144260331-144262831 GCA_964016885.1 Eledone cirrhosa | reverse complement strand
TCGCCAAGTCCCTTAAATTACATGACCGAACCGAACCTTTAAGGGTAAAGACCCCGCACTTTACCCTGAAGGACCATAAGGGAAACTTCCTCAACAAACCATCAGTCAGACTTTTCAACCCCACTCGTTCAGACATCGGCTCTATCAGTAAGAAGATCCTAGATAGAGTTCTACCATCATTGCGGGTTGCCTCACCACTCCCACTCTGGAGCAGAACATCTGAGGCAATATCCTGGTTCCAAGAATTACCAGACAAACGCCACACTCGCTTCCTGCAACTCGACATAGAAAACTACTATGCTTCTATCTCGGAGCCTCTCCTGAAGGACGCAATTACCTTTGCCAGGAATGTTACCACCATTACCGATGCTGAGAAAGTTGTTATCCTCCACGCCCATAAGACCTTTCTATACCACGATGGATCTTACTGGATCAACAAGAAGTCTCAGACCCCATTTGACGTCAGCATGGGAGCGAGTGACTCGGCTGAAATTAGCGACCTTGTGGGTTTGTACATTTTACATCACCTGAAGAACCTCTTTACCGGTCTAACCGGAGGTTTATACCGAGACGAGGGCCTCTTCGCCCTGCACAAGGTTAACCCCAGAACCACCGATGGGTTTCGGAGAAACTTAAGCTCGTTCTTCTCTAATCTAGGATTTAGTATAACTATAGAATCTAATATGACTAGGGCCAACTTCTTAGATGTCACTCTCGACCTAGATACTTCCCTCTATTACTCATACCATAAACATAACGAGTCCCTTAGATATATTAATGTTAATTTTAATTCTAACCACCCCAAAATCATCGCTGATAACTTAGTAAAAAGCGTATCTACTAGAATCTCTGACCTCTCTGCCAACGAAGATATTTTTAACGCCTCTGCCTCCTACTACAATGACGCCCTCGCCCGCAGCGGATTTAAAGAAAAGATAACCTACCTAGAAACCACCGCAAGATTGCAGAGGAGGAATAGGCATAGGCAGATTAGCTGGTACAACCCTCCCTTCAATAGAGAGGTCTCTACACCGATAGCTAGGATTTTCTTCACTTTGCTGAAAACACACTTCCCCATACAACATAGGTACTACACCATCTTTAATAAGAACACAATAAGACTCTCCTACTTCACCACACCTAACTTAGCTAGGAATATAGCCAACCACAATTCTAAAAAATTAAATAAGCCAGCCACCTCCGAACCCAATCCCCGGACTGGGGCCTTGTGTAATTGCCTAAATAAGGAAGCCTGCCACTTGAAAACAAATGCCTGACAAATGATATCGTATACAAATGCGATATCATCTCAGGCACCGATGATTGCAGTAACAAAAAGACTTACATCGGCATGACTTCCAATAACTTTAAGACCCGTTGGTATGCCCATACCCACTCCTTCAGAAGACCGGACAAATCAAACCAGACAACACTCGCCTCCTATGTTTGGGACCTCAAAAGGAACTCCCCTCCCCCCCACGCTTAAATGGAAAATACTCCAGAAAGCGCGCTCTTACAACGGAGGACACAAGGGCTGCGACCTTTGTATCTCAGAGAGCTATGAAATTTTATTCACCAAGGGCCCGCTACTGAACAAACTCTCTGAACACTGCTCGAACTGCATGAACAAGAACTTTGCAACTTTCAAATACCTTAAGCCAGTGTTAATGCCCGATGGCTAAAAACGACTTCCCCCTTTTAGCCCCTTTACCTCCTTCCCACCCCACCCCACCCCTCCTCAACCTGAAATACGGCCACTATGGTTATGTGAGTACCTCTTACCTATCTGCATTTTCTGCCTGTAGAGCTGTTTTTATGTGCCTGTGTATATGCGTATATTTATGAGTACTTATTTGTATATATACATATATATATATATATGTGTGTGTCTGTATGTGTGTGTGTGGGGGGGTATGTATATGTGTATATATATATGTATATATATACATATATATATACATATATATATATATATATATATGTAAAATAAAGTAAAATAAATAAGTCAAATGTTTAAAATTTAGCTTCGTTTATTACTGCTATATATATTTCGGTGACAGCCATCTTTGGCTGTGACCTCTTCAGGCAGTCCGAATTAGTGTGGTATAGACAAGTACATATGTTGTTGAGGTGTATAATTTTGTCAATACTCTGATATGCCCAGTTCCTGGTTGGGTTGTTATTTCACTGAGGAACTGGAATCATATGAATTCAAACAAACGAATTTCAGTGTCAAATGGGCCTCTTCTCCTCTCATTGGTCAGTTGTTAGAACATTCCTCATTCAAAAGTCTATAGAAATTCGTTCTGAGGCAAGCCAATCTGTAGTTGTTGTTCTTGTTATTGTTATGTACATCTGACCTCAATTCTTGTGTTGGTAGTGTTGTCATTGTTGGAGTTAGCTTAAAAAATTGATAAAGTGGTAGAAGGAACAAGGTGGTAAAGGAACAAAATAACAAAAAAATGTCAAATTTCCCATTGTGGTGAGGCTCCCTGTAGTG
>OZ024741.1:144237831-144252831 GCA_964016885.1 Eledone cirrhosa | reverse complement strand
ATATTAGGGTAAATATTGATGCAATTCAATTCAAGCACTCAACGTACTTTTTCCACATAGGAGTGACGGAGTAAATATCGAATAAGGAAAAGCGAAGTAGTTTCAGATGTTCAAGTCCTTTAATAATAATGCTGTGATATATATTTCAATGACGACACTGGCCACACTGTTCTGTGTGCGAGTGTCGTGCCATCATCAGACAGCTTGTTACATAATAAGGTTATGTTTCCGAGGCAATCCAAATTGAATCGACATGGGAACGGATGAAGTTCGTGCTTTTGGGTTTTTCATCCGTTCCCTTGTGAGTACCAATTCACCCCCCTCCCCCCCCCCCCCCCCACCGGTCTGCGCAAGCGCATGTCCGAAGGAAATTGACCATTAGTCGATTCAATTTGGATTGCCTCGGAAACATAACCTTATTATGTAACAAGCTGTCTGATGATGACACGACACTCGCACACAGAACAGTGTGGCCAGTGTCGTCATTGAAATATATATCACAGCATTATTATTTGGATTGGCAGTATCGGTAGAGAGTCGGACGCCATGCTTTCCAGCATAGTTACGTCCCTTTACGATCTGAGTTCAAATCCCGCCGAGGTTGACTTTGCCTTTCATCCTTACGGGGTCGATAAAATAAAGTACCAGTAATGCACTGGGTAATTGCTGGCCTTGTGCCTAAAGTAGAAACAATTATTAAAGGACTTGAACATCTGAAACTACTTCGCTTTTCCTTATTCTATATATATATATATATATATATATATATATATATATATAGGAAAAGCGACGGCTGAGCTCCGGCCGTTTCGACAGCTAGATCCGAACTGGCTTAGTTCGGATCTCTAGCTGTCGAAAGTACCAGTATATATATGAGAGAGAGAGAATGGATTAAGAAATGTGTGTGTGTGAGTGTATTTTTATATATATATGTGAATATATATGTATATATATGTGAATATATATGTATATATATTCACACACAAACACGCACACTTAAATACGAACATAAAAACATTCATTTACGCTGTAAAATACACACTTATAGGTATGTCTTCGATATATATAAATATATATATATATATATATATAATTAGAAGCACATATCGATTACTACTACTACTACTACTACTACTACTACTACCATTAGTCTTATTTGCGTGCTGTTACTGCATTACCGAACACAGCACTGTGCGCCTTCGATACGTGCAATTTTTATGTTTCTGTTGTATGTTGAGTAATCTTTGTAATATGTATGCAGTGCTTAGTAGTGCTATTTTCTGTATGTTTATATATATTTTTAAGTTCTGGGATTTTGTCTGTGTGTGTATTTTTGTGTGTATGTGTGTGTGTGTGTTTTTTTTTGTGTGTGTATGCCGAGGATATCATTCCCAGAGCACATTTTATTATAAGAAGTTTCTGATTTTATCTTACACAATCGGGAAGATCTTTCTATTTGGATAATTTCTCCATTTCTTTGATAGACGTATTGTCATCTGTGAAAATGAATACAACAATTAGAAGGCTTTTCTTTTCTTTGTTGATTCTGATCACAATATCTGGTCGATTGGCTTTTATCTCCTAGACTGTTTGTAGTGGTATATCCCAGAGTATGGTTGCTTTGTCATTCCCTGACACATTTTTCTTGTGTATTATTTTTATTGTGGCCAATAAAGAAATCATAACTATTATTTGTTTCAATCATTAATCATTATTTGATACTCGTAAAGCCCAACACTCTATGTAACCTGGCCTTGAATGTCTCATTCATCTGGCGGCTTGTATTATTATTATTATTACTTTTCGAGATTTAAGTGAAATGCATCGATATTACAATGTTCTCCTCTCCTTTGCTGCCATTGCCGCTGCCAGGACGTTTAAGTTGATCCAGGTCATTTCTCCTGTTATAATTTTTCCGCCTGGGCCAAAGGTTCAGTTTTTTTCTGTGAGGTCGAAATTGTATAGCATTTGACTGTTTGCCGCTGTGACTGCGAATGTACTCCTGTTGTTACTGCTGTTGTTGTCGTTCTTTTTGGTGCTGCTGTTTTTCTGCTTTTCATTGTTGCTGTGTGTCTTGTTGTGTTTGCGTTGATGGTGTTTGTGGTGGTGATGGTGGTGTTGCTGCAAGTTTCCTTGCTGCCTTTACCCCTCTTTGTATGCCTTCGCTTTTGGAGGATGAATCTAAGGGTTTTTTCTTTTTTCTTTTTTGTTGCAGACCGTTTGCCACTTCACTCCCGCCTCAAACTCCATGTCGGATTCTGTGGCGTCTGGGAGGCGTATGTGCTCCACGGTTGAGGGTGGTGGTAGTGGAGCCCTCTTCGGCAATTTTGTTGCTGGTGTAGCTAATTCAAATGTAGCTATTGGTGTTGCCGCTACTCATGATGCTGCTTTAGTTGTCCGTGGCCTTGGTACGGGTGCTACGGACGTTGCCCTCCTACTCACTGTGGAAGGGGCTTCTTCGTTTGTTGCCTGCCCTGCTCTTGGTAGCAGCGGACCAGGTATTGGAAGGAGAGGGGCCTTCTTCGCTGTCTTCTGCGGGAAAAAGGCCCTGAGGTGACCCTTCGATCCATAGAGATAACATTTTGGCCGTCTTCCTTCTACACTTATAGGGAGTTGGAGTCCTTCCTCGATGTCTATGATATCGGGGATAGCGTCGATACATTCCTGGTCAGTTTGTATAAGCATTTGCATGCCTATACCTGACCAGTTCTCTCTCCCTATTTGTTCTACTTGCAGCATGGTCGCCCTGTTCTCGATTCCAGCAAGGACAGACACGGCCAGCCAAGGTATGGGCACGTCGGGTGGGACCTGGGTCACTTTGACCCTCACAATTTTCTGCCCGCAGTAGGAGGGCACCAAGACTATCTCCTCACTCTTTAGGGTTTCCAAAGAGTGAGACTTTGCTTCCTGGGGGGTAGCGAAAAGTATGTCTACTGTGGCGTACTTTCTGCCTCGGGTGATGTGGGTTTTGCGTGCCCAGACGCACCCCAAGGCCTTTTGGATTTGAGCCTCCGTGGCTCTCTCCGCTCGATGTGAGATTTTGCTTACGGTGCGGTAAGTCACCGTCCGTAGCTGCTGGTCCTTGAAAAAATCGGGTGGAGGTTTCAGGGAAACTCTATTTGCGCTTCTTGTCACCATGGCCCTTGCGACTGCCATCTCCTCCTCTGTCTCGATATTTCGGGCGACACCTGCAAAAGAAGTGGTCCCTTTTTCAGCAACCCCACTATTGCTGCCGCTACTGGTCTCTACTGCTAAGTACTACTAGCACATCACCACCACCACCACTGCCTCATTATCGCTACCGCCGCTATTCTCTCCCACTACCTTCTGCTAAGACAGGGATCGTAGTATTCCCACTAAATGGGGAAGGCATCAAAAGAGATAAAGATATAAAATCAAAAAAGCAAAAAGCAAAATCAAAACAGCACAGCAGCAACGAAAAACGTAAAGAAAAGAAAAAAGAAAAGAAAAACAAACACCAAAAAAAAGTAAGTCAGACATTCAAACATTACATTACAATGAAACTTATGCTTTTTTTTTTGGGGGGGGGGGGGGGGGGGGTTACCTATTTGTTTGTTTGTTTATTTATGTTCGTCTACAGCGTGATAGTGCCATGCTAAAATCACCGGGGGTGATCAAATCACCGGTGGTTATGTAACTATACATTCACCAATCCTCGATATGAGTGTTTAAATGTCGAACCTAAACAGTTAGAATAACGTTCAAGTGGAGACTGGAATGTCATGTGACAGACTCTCACCCAGCAGGTGCTCCCTGGCCCAGCAGCAGGGACCTGGCTGTCATCCAAATACTGTTAGTGTTGGAGGAAGAAGAAGAAGGAAAGGGACCAGAACCAACTGGACGAAAGAATTGAATAGAACTGTTATGCAATGTTACATGAAGAGTAACCCCAAGGGAAAAAGCTATAGGAAACGGATGCATAACATCTGGAACGAGACTGGTCTATTTAAATTAGATGAACAAAAATTGGCCGGGCAGGCTCGGGTAATAAGAACTAATGGGTGGATAAGCGAGCTGGAACTGGAGGAACTCAGCAGAGAGATTAGATTGGAAATGGAGAGTGGAGTATGCCAGGCAACCGAGCCAGTGGGAGATGAAGGTGAAGAGGTTGAGAGAACGGAGGAACCACCCGAAGCAGACAATGATCTGAGTGCTGAAATAAATAATACCTGGAACAAAGATACGGCCATAGAGGAAATGAATGCTGACGGGCTAGGACAACATATGGTTGATATCCTGAACTTAGTGGTAGATGAAATGAACAATAATAGTGGGAAACCTATGAACGTAAGATTTGTAGACAGGAAAAGGTTAAAAGAAACACCAGCTAAGGTTAACAAAGTCATCCCATACCTTGAGGCGAGGAGCCTTCACCAGTGCAACAATATCCTCAAAGCAACAGCAAGTGCGGTGAGGAAATTACTTGGCATAAAAGCGAGAGGAATCAACAAACAAGAAAGATCAGAACCTTGGTGGAAGAAACGACTGAATGGTCAAATCAGGGAAATGAGAAATGACATTGGAAAGCTTGAGTCCCTACTGAATGGGACACAACAAAACATAGACACTAAAATTAGACTGGAAATAAAGTACAAAACTAGGAGGAAAAAGCTAAATAAAGGAACTGAAGCAACGCATTGTAGCAAAGAGCGCAAAGATTAGGCGATACGAGAGCAGAGTCAGTCAGTATAGACAGAACCGCATGTTTGACAACAACCAGAAGATGTTGTTTGGACATCTTGAAGGGAAAGAAAGAGGCAACGACTTGATCCCTGAGGCGGAACAAACTAAGACATTCTGGAGAGCAATATGGGAGCAGGATGTTGAACATAATGATCAGGCAGTGTGGATTGAGACAGTACAAAAGGAGATTAGTGAACAGGCACACCAACAAACTGATTTGAGTATCACAGTTGAAACTCTTAAGGGGCAGGCCAGAAAACTAACCAACTGGAAATCACCAGGCCCAGATGGTGTACAGGGGTATTGGATTAAAAATATAACATCCTTCCACCCGAAACTGACAACCATGTCCAATGACTGCTTGATGTCAGGTGAGGTACCAGAGTGGTTGACAAAAGGTACCACAGTTCTGGTAATGAAAGACCGAATCAAGGGTAATGATGTTACCAACTATAGACCTATCACATGTCTGTCCGTAATGTGGAAACTGTTAAAAAGCATTGTGTCTGAGGAAATCTACCATCACCTCCACATAAACAACTTGTTACGGGACGAGCAGAAAGGATGCCGAAAGAAGTCCCGTAGTACAAAGGACCAGTTACTTATTGATAAGATGGTAATGAGGAATTGCAGGAGGAGACACAATGGTCTTGCCATGGGATGGATAGACTACAAAAAGGCATTCGACATGGTACCTAATTCTTGGATAACCAAAAGCCTAGAGATCTTCAGGGTGGCAGATAACATCAGACAGTTGTTGAGCAAAAGTATGAAGTCCTGGAAAACAGAGTTAACATCGGGCGGAGAATCCTTGGGAGGCGTGAGGATCAAGAGAGGTATCTTCCAGGGAGATAGTTTGTTCCCTCTGTTGTTTGTCCTTGCCCTGATCCCCCTGACCATTGTACTGCGAAAAGTGAGAGCAGGATACAAGTTGGGAAAGGGAGAGCTTACCATCAATCACCTCCTCTTCATGGAGGATCTTAAGCTCTTCGGGAAGAGTGAGAAGGAGTTGGATGTGCTTGTTGACACTGTCCGTATTTTCAGCAATGATATATGTATGCAATTTGGTATTAGTAAGTGTGGAGTCCTTGTGATGAAGAGGGGTAAATTGAGCAGACAGAATCCAGATACTAACAGGTGATATGATAAAGGAAATTGATACTGAAGAGGGATACAATTATTTAGGTGTTCTGGAGGCTGATGACATCAAGAACAAAAAAATGAAGGAATTGATAAGATCTGAATACATTCGGAGAGTAAGGAGCGGATTAAAGTCACATCTGAACAGTAGGAATGCCATAAGTGCAGTAAATTCCCGAGCTATGTCTATTATTAGGTACAGTGCGGGAATTCTGAGATGGAATGTTGCTGAACAAAAAGAAATGGATAGAAAGACTAGGAAGCTATTGACTATCTACAACATGTTCCACAAAAGGAGTGATGTCGATAGACTCTACTTAAGGAGATCTAAAGGTGGAAGAGGTTTTATCAGCTTAGAGGACTCTGTTCAGATGGAGAAAAACAACCTACACAAATACGTGACTGATAGTAGGGAGCAAATGCTCAGAATTGTACTATGAAAAATCCCTTCATAGTACCTTCTTTGAGAAAAATGAATTTAGAGATCCACCGACATGGAACTGGTTGAAAAAAGGCCGTGAAAAGGAAGTGGGTGAAACACCATATTTACAAGGAGGAGGCTAGCCCACTGTGTAGGATCTGTGGAGAGAGAGGAGACTGTGGCTCACATTGTATCCCGAGTGTAAACACCTAGCCCAGACTCACTATAAAGGCTGGAGACATGATGTGATGGGCAGGGTGATCCACTGGCACCTATGCAAAGTAAACAATTTACAACATTCTGAGAAGTGGTATGAGCATAAGCCAGAGTCGGTGATAGAAAACGATCAGGTGTATAATAATAATAATAATAATAATGCTCAGAACTGTACTGAAGGAGGGGACAATAGGCCAGGGGATGTCCAAGGAGGAAATAACATCAAGGAGAAAGAGCAGCCTTCAGGAAAAATCCCTTCATAGTACCTTCTTTGAGAAAACTGAATTTAGAGATCCACAGACATGGAACTGGTTGAAAAGAGGAGACCTTAAAAAGGCTACAGAAGGAATGTTAATGGCTGCGCAGGAGCAGGCCCTCAAAACGAAGTGGTTGAAACACCACATTTACAAGGAGGAGGCTAGCCCACTGTGCAGGATCTGTGTAGAGAGAGAGGAGACTGTGGCTCACATTGTATCCGAGTGTAAACACCTAGCCCAGACTCACTATAAGGGCTGGAGACATGATGTAATGGGCAGGGTGATCCACTGGCACCTATGCAAAGTAAACAATTTACCACATTCTGAGAAGTGGTATGAGCATAAGCCAGAGGCGGTGATAGAAAACGATCAGGTGAAGGTGCTGTGGGATTTTAGGATACAGACGGACAAGAAACTGGAACACAATAGACCTGACCTGGTGGTTTTGGACAAAGAAAAAAGATCGTGCCTGATTGTGGATGTGGCCTGCCCATTCGACAAGAGAGTTCAAGAGAAGGAGAGGGAGAAAATTAACCGATACCAGGACTTAAAGTGGGAGGTAAAAAGGATTTGGAACTGCCAATGAAGTCAAAGTGATCCCGATTGTCATAGGCGCACTAGGGACTATCTCAAAAAGTTTCCAGGGATGGTTAAAGAAAATTGGCCCCTTCACGCTTTTTGGAACGCTTCAAAAGGCATGCTTGCTGGGAACAGCAAGAACCCTCCGATACGTCCTGAATATCTGAGGCTGCAGGTAGTGGCTTGATATTCATCTCAACAAACTTTCCAGTTAACTAACATCAATGACTGAGACTCAAAGAATAAGAATAATAATAATAATAATAATAATAATAATTTCTTTATTAACCACAAGTGTTTACATAAAGTAGATATTAAGGACAGTACAGGACAATACAGGGCGCTACAAATGGGCATTTCTGCGTGTAAAAAAACAAGAAACAGAGGATGTAATAATAGAACGATGAAAAAATTCCCCAATAGGGGGGAGACTTCCGAGGGACATTCGTGGAGAAAGCCCATTAAAAAGCCACAGTGACCCTGACCTCCCAGTTTTCCACCTTTAATTTACAGACACATACTCGGGCCATTCTTGCCTCTCTCACCCATCTTTCAACAAAATGCTGGGAAGAGAGCACTTCCCTTTCTACCCTGATTTTACTTTTCAAATGAAATTTGAAAAAGTCAATCAGGGCATCACCGAAGAGGTAAGTGCTCGTCTTCAGCCCTTTCAAACGTATCCACCATACTATCTCTTTCGCCATGGCCACCAGACAGATAAAAACTGCCTGCCCTTCCCGGCTAAAGGAAGAGGGCGGGGCAATCCTCACGATGGACTCAGATGATAGCCGGATCCGTCCTACACGCGACAGCAGGTGTTCGACATAAACCCACTAGTCAGCAATTTTCGGACACTGGACGAGTGCGTGCAGGACGGTTTCGTCGCCCTGCGCGCATCTCGGACATGCCCGGCTGATAGCACCTCCATGCCTGTAGAGTTTATCTCGAACTGGCAAGTCTCCTCGGTAGCACTGCCAGGCCAGAGATTTCTGGAAGTTGTCCATAGGCCCCGGCCCGAAAGTTCTTCCGAAGAGATTGGCTAGTTGATTTTCGTCGACGCCTAGAGTTTCCCCAAGTACGTCGTCGCTCTTCCCCTCCACTAATCCTCTATAGAACGCCGAGGTGGAGTTTCCACCGATCACATTGCCCGATTGGTCGAGGGCTATGAGCGCCTGAAGACATTCCAGTCTCCAGGCGCTCCCTCTCGGTCTTCGCTTGACCCAGGACTGCAGCTCCGCCAAGGAAACGAGCTGGGGAAATACGTGTCTAGCAAACGGCGACCACACCTGATCACCGTCGAGGAAGAGGTGGAGATGTCGTAGCCTGAGCGCGTGTCTGCGCATCATCAGCCACGGCATGCCCAGCCCTCCACGTAGCAGGTGTTGACAACAGATGGACCGCCTGACCATCGGAGCGCGTCCCTTCCACAAAAAGCGAAAGAGCAAACGCTCCAGCGCAGTCAGGTGTGGCTTAGGACAAGGTACGACGGTCAGGCGGTTGCAGATGACAGACGCGATGTACGCGTTAGCCACCTCCGCTCGACCTTTCAGGGATAGCTTGCTCTCGGCCCATTTCTGGGTGAGAGAAGCCACCCTGCTCGTCACCTCGTCCCAGTTTTTGTCCGTCTGGAGGTCCGGACCGAACCAGACCCCTAACAATTTAGCCGGTCCGTCCGTCCAGCGTCCGACGACGCTGTTGGACGGCATGAACCTGTCTCTCCAGATGCCGAGCTGCAGGCCCACTGACTTTTCATGGTTGATCATTGCTCCTGTCACCGCTTCGTATTCTCTTAATGTAGTGTTGATCGCCTCGATGTGTTTGGCGTTCGACACCACTACGCTGACATCATCCGCATATGCTGACACGGATCTTCCGCATCCTAGTTCGCGCCGGACGCCCCTCAAGGTCTCCAGTTTGTGCAGTAATTGCTCGAGAGTCAATACGTACAAGAGGGACGAGAGGGGACATCCTTGGCGGACCGAGCGCATGATGTTGAACGGTTCCGAAAGGTGACCGTTCACTCTCACCACAGAGCAGATGTCGCTGTGCATGGCAGCGATCCAGCCTCTGAAGACGGGCCCAAAGCCAGCCGCCCTCAGGACTGCCGCTAGGTAACGATGGTCGACCCAATCGAAAGCTTTCGACTGATCTAAATTGATCAAAGACCCACCCGTGCCAGGTTCCCTAGCTACCCTCTCTACGATGTATCGCATGAGGTGGAGGTTGTCGTGGGTGGATCTGTCTGGAATGGCGCTTGTCTGCGCCTCTCCCACCAGACCACCAATGACAATCGTCAACCTCTTTGCTAGCACCTTGGCCAAAATCTTGAACTCTGTGTTTAGCAGAGTTATGGGCCTGAAATTATCAATGTTATCCCCCTTATCCGGATCCTTTCTCAGCAGCGCCACAGCTCCTCGGCTCACAGAGCTGGGAATTCTCCCGTTCTGTTGCAGTAGACGTCCGCCAATAGGCCTCCGAACAAGTCTAGCATCTGTAGGTAAAGTTCATAGGGCAGACCATCCAAACCAGGCAATTTACCCCTTGTGCCGCCAGTCATTGCCTCCCGTATTTCAGCGGCTGTTATCGGCTTTTCGCAACACTCCGCCTAAGTGGCCGAGAGCCGCGTCAGTCCGTCGAGGTAGACACTAAATCCATCCCTCGAGCCGGCCCACCGCTGCCCCCGAACAGCTGAGCGAAGTGTCGCTGAAAAGCTTCACACATTTGCCCGGGATCAAGTAGCATGCGCCCGTCGTGGTCCACCAAAGACCGGATCGTGGCTTTATGCCACGACGCGCCTCCGCCACTCGGGCTCATTGAATGGCTTTCGTCCCCTCGTGTCTGAGAGCACGCACCCTAGCTCTGACAACGCAGCCTTCGTGCTTTGCATTGAAGAATTGGTCAAGGGCCAATTTCGCTGCAAGCACTTCGGTCGCGATGCCTTTGCTAAGCGCCTCGTCTAATTTTCTAACTAGTTCTCCATCTGCTCTATTTTTCCCTATTGCTAAAGCCTTACTAAACCTAATGGACTCTATTCTAATCGCTCTTTTCAGAGCAAACCACCACTTGTTGTTGACGATGGCCCCTGTCAACGCCCGCTTAACTAGTTCGCTAATCCGGTCCCTGTAGGCCTTGCGCGCTGGTAAGAAGGCGTTTAGCTTCCAGTAGCCGGGTCCTCGTCTATGAAGCCTATCTAAGTCAAGCACACAGATCACGAATTTGTGGTCCGTGTAGCTGACTATCTTGAATTGTGGACAGCCTATGCTAGACCTATCTATTTCCCTACAAAATACTCTATCTAGATATGATCTGGATGACCCTGTGCGATTTGTCCAAGTCCACATTGGCACATTCGGGAAATCCAATCGGTACCTGTCAGATAGTTCAAAACGCCTGAGCAGGTTGGTGAGGCTCTTGCACGCTCCTCCCCTATCCGCTAATCCCACACAGTCCCAGCGTGCATCTAAGATCCCGTTCCAGTCGCCCACTAACACTAAAGAGCGGGATGTTCCAAGAAAGGTCTCCAGACGCCGGAAGAAATCAGGCCGCCCTGCTCCTGTCGGGGCATAGACGGCCACTAGCCTGAAAGCTTGCCCGTCTCCTCTGGTCACGTCCAGCACCACCAACTTACCCTCTCGGTCCAGGAAGATGGCCCGTATGGCGAGATCCAAACCTCTCCGAAAAAACACAGCAACTCCTCCCCCCGATTCCGGACGGCTGGGAGATGCGTACACATCGTAGCCGCCGAAGATCGGTGCGAAGGCCCGTGCTTCGGAGATTTTGGTCTCGCTGATGGCCACTACATCTATGTTTAGTGACCTGAGGTCGTTGAGCAGGTGGCCCTGCTTCCATGATGACCCCAAGCCACGCGCATTTATGCTTCCTATTCTGAGTGAGGTCATGTTGAAATGGAGTGGAAAAGATGGGAAAGACCACTTACCTTACTTCTCGTAGAGGAAGGATGGTGTGTCCATCCTTTTCACTGCTTGTGGCCTCCTCCGGAAGGATGTCCTTATAAATCCTCCTGGAGAGTGTTTGTCGGAAGTCTCCGATGTCTTTGGGGAATTTTTGTTTTAGTGTCATGTACATTTTCTGTGTGATGCGAGTGATTTGTATGTTTGGAGGTGGTGTGAACTTTTGGGTTGTTGTGTAGTCTTTTTCTGTGATGCTGGTGTTGTGTTGCATGTAGTGTAATAATTGGTTGTTGTTCAAATTTAATGCTGTGTAATGTGTATCGTTTTGATTGCTTTGTTTTGTTTGCGTTTGTTGTGGGTTTGTTTCTGTTACGCTTTTTGGTGACTTTTGTGGTGTTGGTGATGGTGGTGTTGGGGTTAATGATGGTGATGGTGTTGGTGTTTGTGGTGATGGGGTTGGTGATGCTGGTGTGGATGGTGGCATATCTGTCTTAACTTTCTTTTTTGCTAATTTATTTGTTTCCCTCTGTATTTGGTTTTTGGAGGGGGAGGGAAGAGAATTTTTTTTCTTTTTTGGTTTCTTTTTTTCTTTTTTCCTGATACCGTTTCCCACTCCTCGTCGTCACAATCTGTCTCCAGTTGCGATAAGCCGGGGAGTGGAAAATCCTCCACAGGCGTTGGTTTTGGTTGTGGCGTGGTGGATGGTGTAGGCGCTGGTGCTAGTTCTGGGGCGTTTGGTGGTGGTGGTGTTGGTTTTTCTACTGTTGCTGGGGTTGTTGCTGTTACAGTTGCTTCTGCTGTTGCTGCTACAGTTGTTGCTGCCATTTCTGATGCTGGTGGTGTTGATGGTTGAGTCACTGGGGTGGGTAGGAGAGGTGGCCTCAACCTTTTAGCCTGAGGGCAAAAAGCCCTTAGGTGGGTTCCTTCACCACAAACGACACACCTATGTCTTCTGCCTTCGACGATTACGATGAGGTGGCTGCCGTCAGTGAGGTCTATTATCTCTGGGATCTCCTCAATGCTTTTATGGTCCGCTTGGATCAGGAGCTCCATCCCAGATCCGGACCAGTTCCCCTGCTTTTCTTTTGCTATTTCTATTATTTTGATGTTGGCCTCGATGCCGGCGAGGACGGCAGCCATTAGCCAGGGAATTTCGATGGCCGCTGGAACGTGGGTCACCCTGATCTTCACAAGTCTCTGGCCACAATAGCTTGGGATGAGTGTGAAGTCGTCACTTCTTAATGGGGCCATGGAGTGTTCTCTGGCCTCCTGTGGTGTTTCAAAGAACACGTCCACGGTTCCATACTTCTGCCCACGTCTGATGTGGGTTTTATTTTGCCCACACATATCCCAAAGCTTTTTGGATTTGGGACTCGGATGCCCGTTCCACTCGGCGCGATTTTATGTTAATTGTCCGATAAGACACGGTGCATAGGCGACGTTGCTCCATTTTATTAGGTGGGGGGTGAGGCTGACCCTGTACCCATCTTTCTTTACCATTCCTTTGGCTTCTTCTAATTCCTCCTGAGTTACCTGGATCGCTTCGCACGTTTTTGCTACTCTGGCAAAACTCAGGGTAGTTTTCTTAATTTCATTGTTGCTGTTGTTGTTATCGTTATTTTTGCTATTGTTAATTTTAGTTTCAGTTGTGGTGGTGGTGGCGTCAGTGGTGTTCGGTGTGGAAGAGTTCATTTTGGTTGAATTCATTTCGATATCACGAGTTAATTTATTTTTTTCTTTTGTTTCTGTTGTCGCTGTGCTGGTGGTGCGGGTGGGAGTTGTCGCGGTGGTGGTGGTGGTGGTGGCGGCTTTAACACCTGCAGTCATTGGTAATGGCGGGAAATGAACGTTTGCCTGAGACAAATTTAAAATATTGCTACTGCTTACAATTCCAGTGTTGGCAAACGTAGCAATGTTTACAATGGAGGTGTCGGTGTGAGGTGTTGGATTGTGAGGAAGGAGTGAATCTGAGTCATCCATTATTTTTCAAAGAAAAAATTTTTGTTTGATAATTATAAAAAGTTTAAATTTTGGGCTCAAGGCCCCATATTTTTGAGTGTCCTTTTCTGAAATCAATGTATGTGCACTTATATACAGTTAACAATAAAAAATTTCCATAAATGGCAATTTTATATAACTGAAAATAACAAACCTTTGCGGAGCTCACGATGATACGATTTACTACGTAGGTCGCCAATAATAATAATAATAATGATTTCTTTATTGGCCACAAGGGCTGACATCAAGAAAAACATTACAGACGGCACAGGACGGTACAGGACGGTACGATGCGGGTTTTGTGCGTGTAAATATTTTTATTATTTATATAAAAAAGAAAAAAAAAAGACATAGAAACATATATATATATAAACAATGAAAATGAAAATTGAAACACTGAAAAATTCCCCAATAGGGGGGAAACCTCCGAGGGTTACTCGTGGCGGAAACGAGGGTTACTCGGACAGGCTCGGCTGACGGCACTTCCGTGCCTAATAATAATAATAATAAGAGTTTGTTATTAATTTCAAGTATGTCTGTATGCTGTTGAAATATTTGAGAGAGGGTGTTTTCTTCTCAAATAAAATATTCGCATTGTTGAAGAAATTTTACTTGAAGATGGTGGTTGTAAAAGTAGAGTGAGTAGGATAAACGTGCATAATAATTGGTTGAGTGTATTGAGTTGGAGTTGAGCGTAGGTTTCGTTTCTACGCAATCCTCTCTCTATCACCGAGTGGTAATCTCTCGCGTCTTTATTTAGTTCATTCGAAGTGAAAGAAATGCGAGGGCGATTTTTATTTGTATTTGCTACTTATAACATCTTATAATAAAGATACATATACATATATATATACTAGCAGCAGTACCCAGCGTTGCCTGGGTAGGTAAAATAATATCTGCTTTGATGAAAAGGTGTTGATCTTAGGGACTGCATCTCGATGACTCATCTATGGCCATACACAGGCCATGCGGGGGAGGGTGTGGATGACCTCTATCACTGGGAAACGCGGGTGACTGACGAAGGGGCATGCTGTGGGGGGGGGGGTTCGAATTTGAACGAAATCGGTTGGAAAATGTGGGAGCTAGAGCCGAAAAGGTGGAAATTTGAGCGAAAAGGTGATTTTTCGAATATTTAAGCGGTTGCCACGCCGTTCCTGAACAAAAATCCAAAATGTACAGCCACTTAAAGACGTGAAATAATCAGATCTAGCGTAGTGTAAAATTTGAACAAAGTGGGTTGATTAATGTGGGAGCTAGAGCCGAAAAAGTGGAAATTTGAGTCTAAAAGTGCTATTTTTGAATATTTAAGCGGCTGCCACGCCGTCCCTGAAGAACAAATGTAAAATATAAAGCCATTACAGGATGTGCAATGATAAATTCTATATTGCTTTAAAATTTGAACGAAATCGGTGGAAAAATGTGGGAGCTAGAGCCAAAAATCTTATTTTTCGATACCTAAAAAAAGGTGCCCCCCTATCAATTTTTATCTGCAGAATGACCCCGGAATAAAAAAAAAACGATACGCTGATATATAGAAAACACTCCTCGGTGACTAATCTATGAGCCTGTAAAGTTTCATGAAAATCGATCGTAAGATGTAGGCCCCTATATGTAATACACAGACACAGAGACACACAGACACACAAACATACTTAATTCTATATATATACAGATGTATGTGTGTGTGTTTGTGCGCGCGCGAGTGCGTGTGTGTATATATATATATATTATATATATATAGACATATATATATATAGTCGTATATTCAACCCAA
>OZ024741.1:144215331-144232831 GCA_964016885.1 Eledone cirrhosa | reverse complement strand
ACTGTCATACTGTTTGGGGAATTTTCTTGATTTCAGGTACACGTGTAATATAGGTAGTATATGTGGACCACCAACGTAGCGTGGATTATGAATATATAAACATATAACCACATATCGATATGTATTTAGTCTTGCTGTAAAATTGGACCAACGGGGACTTTTCGACAGCTTCTGATCGATAATTAGAATTGGAATTGAAGGAAGAAATGTGTGTGTCGGTGTGTGTGTGTGTGTGTGTATGTGTGTGTGTGTGTGTGTGTGTGTGTGTGTGTGTGTGTGTGTGTGTGTGTGTGTGTGTGTGTGTGTGTGTGTGTGTGTGTGTGTGTGTGTGTGTGTGTGTGTAAAGGGTGAACAAAACAAACGACACTGCATTGAAGAAATATATTAGTTTAACGCTTGAAATAGCAGGAAAAGACTGTTAACGTTACCACCAAGCTCTCCTAGAAAATGGGTTTAAGGACAAAATTAAGTACACACCCAATTAATCCCAACCCAACCTTACTAAATATGCCAACAGAAAAAAGAAGAATTATCTGATTCGACCCCCTTTTCTCTTAACGTATAGACTAATGTAGGCAAGAGGTTTTTAGATCTAATTGATAGAGATTTCTCACCACAACATAGATACAGTAAAATCTTCAATTGCAATTCCGTCAAAATATTTTATGCCTGTGGCTTTATGAAACCAAAAATTACCACAAAAAATAAACCCGACTTAAATCCAATTTACTCTTGTAGAATTAAAGAGAACTGCCCTCTCCGATAGAAATGTAATAAATATCAAAACCATTGTGTAAGAGGCAGAAGATTACACACAACACCACAGAAAAACCTGAAGTTAGTGAAAGATATGTGGATATGGTGCAAGATAGTTCTAAACAAAGCTTTTTACTCGCATCTCAATTCCATCAGGAATCCTGATATGGGAGCCAGCATGGCCCTGGCAAAAGGAGTCTTGCAATTAAAGGAGAAAGGAGTCCCACATAAAATTACGTGGAAACTACCGAGATATTTTGTCTCTGCCTCAGTGAAAAATTTAGGATATTACAGGTTTTATCGTCTGCGAACAATAATTGTTTGAACTCTAAGAACGAAATAGTTAGTGGATGTCTACTCGTACATCTCGATGCCAACTCCTTACTCAATAAATTCAACTGATTTTCAACCACATTAATATCGATTTCTATACTTTCTTAACTTTTTTTCCACACTTACATAATACGGTACACCTTCTATACTATTCAAACTGACAACCTCACGATTGTATATCCAACTCTCTAACCACTACCACGCACCTTCATATATATATATATGAAGGTGCGTGGTACATATATATACATATATATACACATATAATATATATATATATATATATATATATATATATATATATATATATATATATATTTGATATATATTTATCCTTATTGGGCCCTCTTTGGATTTTAGTCTTCAAATTTATTATTATTACTAATATATATATATATATATATATATATATATATATATATATATATATATCACCTGGATCGTTCAACACTCTTCTTACACTGAACACTGTTGTTCATCAGTTTTACAGCCATGATTGACATCATTGTTTTACGACCATGTATATTATCTTGTTTAATTACTCTGTTCTATGACCGTCTTTGATGACCCTGTAAAGTATGAGTGGTGAATTAATGCATGTTGGTTACATTGTTGATGTGAACACTTCATTTTATGTTTGTTTCACGACACTGATCAACGACATTGTTTTATTACGTAAAGGAATTACGTTCGATAAAACTGCTAGTTGAATATTTTCCCCTCTCAAACGAAGAGTATGTCTCTCAATGACGTAGAATTTGTTCCTTTCTGATGAAGAGTTGTTCCCTATCAGATGAAGGTTTATACTTCTCAGACAAAAGGATGTTCCCTCTCAGACGAAGGGACGGTCACTCTCATGCGAAGAGATAGTTCCTACCAAACGAAGGGATGGTCTCTCTCAGACGAAGAGTTGGTGCCTTAACGATAAATGGTTAGTCCCGCTCAGACGAAGAGTCGATGGTGATGGAATAGATTTCGAAGAAAATACTAAACCAATCGATATGGTAATATTGGAATATTGAACCTTTAAACATTGATTAACTGTGTAGAATTTTAAAATATCTCATTACTCTGTACTACATGCAGTTGACTGCTATCATATAAATAACAGTCAAATATCCTTCAAATCACACCCTACATACTTGAAATAAGGACTCGGATCATGTGCTCCTAGGCTGCCTACATGTTGGATAATATGAGATGGTAAGGGCTGGATTTAATTTTAACATAGGAGTGCTCGATCAGGGCTAAAATCACAGGTAAGCCACAACTCCCCACCACCACACACAACAACAACAACAACAACAACAACAAAGGAAAAGAAAAATGCGGGCGCATGAGCTGACCAACGTAGGGAGTGACAGGTGGACCAGTTGGGTAGGTGTATAGGCGTACATACGTGTGTATGTGTATATTCACACACATACATATGAGCACAGGCCATAATGCGTTGCAGAAAACGGAAGACTATGGCAAACGTATATGTCCCCGTGTCACATGTCGTGAGTATGACTGTAAGAAAAAGTGCGGAGCTTCAAGAGACGACGATATAGCGGTACAACACCAAACGGCTAGACTGGATAGGGGTAGAGTCGGGAAGTGATGAGAGGCGGAGGAAATATTGGAAAACTTTTAACATCGACGATGACATAGTTCCGGTAATGGGTGGTCTAAAAAGTCAGAAGGCTCATTTGGCCGGTGTTTATCCCGGTTTCATGGCGTGAAGCGACTGAGAGTACAAGACTCCCACCTGGACAGGACGCCAGTCCATCGCAGGATTAAACCTCCAGCTATTGCTGGTACTCATTTTCAGCTGAGTAAACTGGAGCAACGTGAAATAAAGTGTCTTGCTCAAGGACCCGATCTAAGAATTGAACTCACAACCTTTCGATTGCAAGCCTTATGCTCTAACCACTAAGCCATGCGCCTTCACTTTTAATGGGTGGTACCGAACATAATCTCACGCGCAGTAAACACAAACACACCTGCACCCTCAAGCGTGAGCCTCTAAGTGTTGTGTGTCGGTGGTGTGTAATGCCTGAGCAAGTGTATATACATACGCGTGCACGCATGCACATACACTCACGTGCATTTAAATGTGTAGGGGGAATGAGGTAAAGGAGTGATATAGGTGGTGTTAGAGTGACCATGGAGGAAGATGTATGTATATATGATGCAACAGTGTGTATGTGTGTATGAATGTCCATGGAAGGCTAAATCTAATGTGTAGTGAGACCGATGGCTCCAATAAGATGAATATGCATGTGTGTGAGTAGGTATTTGAGTGTTATGTGTGTTGGGTGGTAAATGCAGGTGTTGTGTGAGTGAATGTATGTATTGGGGAAGCTGTGTGTATATGTGTGCATGCGTGCATATATGTAGGTGTAAGAGAATGTGTGTGTGTGTGTGTGTGTGTGTGTGTGTGTGTGTGTGTGTGTGTGTGTGTGTGTGTGTGTGTGTGTGTGTGTGTGTGTGCAAGGATAAATGGGGTGTTTTGCCAAGCCATATGTCCCTCGGGTGTTCTGCGAATCGGTACCCCAGAAGCCGGCCTGTTATTTTGATATATATGGACCCGCAAAGGGAACACAGAATGGCATAGACAACACTGGTGTAGGTGCAGATTAAGGTGTGGCTGTCGTGAAAGGAATGATTCGTACCCGTGAGAGTGGTGAGATTGGTTATGAAAGGACAGGTATTACAGCGGGGGCATGAGCGGGTACAAGAACCAAATGGAACACCAGGGAAGGAATAGGAGGAACTATATACATTAAGGTCACGGTGATTAAAGGTGGTGATGGGCGGGTTGGGAGGGGCCACTTAGCTCTATGGCTGGAGTAGTCAGCCGATATCTGAACGATATGAAGTTCGATCCCTCGTAGCAACCGCTTGCCACTTTATTCCGTCTATAGAGGTATTTTATCCGATTTATAAGCAACGAAATGTGTTTGTAGATATTTTCTGCGTCTGAACTTCCTACATTTTCTATGCATTTCATTTTAAAACTCAGTGTTTTTGTACCTCTGTTCGTCTCATTTATCTAGAACTATACACACACATACATATATGTGTATATATATATATATATATATATATATATATATATATATATATATATATATATATATATATATATATATATATATGAAGTATTTCCGTAGGAAAGGTACAGGAAAAGAGAGTGCTCTATGTAGGCTACAGAGCTTTTTAGTTATGGAATAAACAACATAAGACAAGTATTTCATTTACCAGTGGTTTCTTGAGGACAGATATTTAAATCCATATTTAATAAACACACCGTGTTATTTATTTATTCGTTCTGACGACTGAAGACAGATATAAATATCTGTCTTCAAGAAACAAGATGGCGTAGGACAGAACAAAGGAGAGGCACAAAAACAAAGAAAAGAATCCCCAGTCACTGAAGAGGTCACAGAATGTGTGACGAAAGAACTTTGACAATATATAAACAACCATCTGGTTGTGGAACCAACCAACCAACCGGAAATTTATAAATTCCTAAATTTATAAATTTATTATAATAAATTGAAGTGAAAGCAACTGGTGCGTGTGTTTCTTATTGGCAACATGACCCTCCCAAAGTATAACAATATATATATATATATATATATATATATATATATATATATATATATATATATATATATATATATATATATATATAGGGTGTCCTAAATATAATTAATTACTTGTACAGGCAATATTTATTAGAATGCTGTTGAAGTGTATATACATGTTTCAGGACACTCTGTATATATAAAGATGTCCTTGATATCAATGACATGTCAAAATTCAAGAAATACAGAAAATACCGAAAGTAAAGAAAATCAGATTGCTGGCGTAAATAGTTTATTCTATATAATATACAGTTGTCAACTGGTGCATTATGTCAAGGCACATGCCAACATATGCCAACACATGCCAATGCACACATTTCAATTTAAGGTTTCATTGAAAAAAGTTTACACACATTCAATGAAGATTTTTTTAAATACATCAAAAAGTCTCCCATCTTTAAACTAAATCATTTTATGGCGTTCGTATTCAGTGGCTGCCATTGTTTTCGTTTTCAGTGTGTGTGTGTGTGTGTGTGTGTGTGTGTGTGTGTGTGTGTGTGTGTGTGTGTGTGTGTGTGTGTGTGTGTGTGTGTGTGTGTGTGTGTGTGTGTGTGTGTGTGTGTGTGTGTGTGTGTGTGTGTGTGTGTGTGTGTGTGTGTGTTTTGTTTTCTTTGTTTTGCATTGTGGGAAATCTTTAATGCCAGCTAGTCAGTCAATCAATCACTATAACTGTACCACCCAACAAACTATTATTCTTGTTTGTATTTAATTGTGCCTGTGTTCTTACTGTCATTGTTGTTCTGTTGATGTTTGTTTTTGTGTTGTGGTTGTTGTAGTCAACGTCTGCTGTGTTGATGGGGGGGGGGGGGGGGCAATGGTGGCGGCGGTTGTGATGATGATAGTGGTGGTGGCGGGTGTATTAAAGAATAATTTCAATCAGGATAATGTCTTTCCAACAACTGGGAATTGTATACAGATATATTTTTATCAAGAAATCTATATTCTACATCTTCGAAAATGTATCTCTACAATATATGTATTTTTAAGAAAATTGTGAGGAAATAAAGTCGGTTCAGGGGACATTGAGTTGTAAGTATGTCCCCCATAGTTTGTTTACATTTAACAAGCAAAATTACGGCGCACTAATTCTATGATTGTTTAGTGTGGTAGAGACTGGTAGAAAAAAATACTTTCTTCTTTAACTTTAAATGTATTTCTATATTAAAATCATGGCAAATTCCTAATTCGATTCTGTACAAAAGTGATCTACCTCGATAACATTGTGGATTGGCAGTATCGGTGGAGCATCAGACATCATCTTATGCAGCATAGAGTTATGGCCTTTTATGTCCTGAGTTCAAATCCCGCTGAGGTTTTTGCCTTTCGTTCTTATGAGATCGATAAAATAAAGTACCAGTAATGCATTGGGGTAATTGCTGGCTTTATGCCAAAAGTAGAAACAATTATGTGCAGCGAAATGTATTAAGATTATCATTTTAAGTTATAAAGTTGAAACAATGCTATATTCTTTGAGGTATAGTAAATTAAAATATGGGATTTTATATATTTGCATTGTTTAGGCGAAAATTAGCCAGACTGAGTAAAAGGTTTAGATTCGAACAAATATTGCAAGTATTGACAGTCCTGAGACATTTCTTGTTTGAAACAGACTTGACAGTTGCAGTACTCGGATTCTGCCTGTGTAGCCCAAATGTAAAAATACATATATATATATATACGTACACACACGCATGCATATATATATATATATATATATATATGGGGGGGGGGTATAAATATATATATATATATATATATATATATATATATATATATACATATATATATATATATATATATATATATATATATATATATGCATACATATACACATACCCAGCTCTCTGCTCTTTGAGTTCAAATCCCACCAATTTTAAATTTGCTTTTCATTCTTTCCGGGTCGGTAAATAAAGTACCAATCCAGAACGGTGGATTGGCCGAATTGATAAAGCGCCGGATGTGATGACTTGTGATACATCTTTCGGCAGATTTCGTTCTGAGTTTCCCCGCGATGTCTCTATACTAAGCTGCATCGACATTTCTTTTTATGTTCGACGACATATATAGTAAGAGAGGACTGGATTCCATGGGTGACTGCCTGTTATTCACAAAGCATCTTACCCAAGCATGCGCCTTGATCTTTCCAGGTGCAAACCCATGGTGAATCATGACCGAAGGGAGCATTAAAATATTGTAAATGGATCTTCGTCGCTTTCGAGTGTGCATACTCTAGTGTTTCGAACAATTGAAGTGCCTATTCCTTGAATTGTAGTGTAATAGTGTACGTGGCTGAGTATTCCACAGGCGTTCGAACCCTTAGAGTAATTCTTAAATAAAATCCTGCATGGTACGGTGCGTGACAAAGCTGGGCTATTGAATGACATCTAACGGGCTTCCATACAGTTTCTATCAATCCAATTATTTTCACTCCAGCTCTGACACTAGGATTCTGAGACTTCTTAACCATTCGGGCATGTTTACATCCATTATATTACAAATATCAACAATTAAACACCGAATGTATGATATATGATGCATACATACATACAAACATACACACACACACACACACACACACACACACACACACACACACACACACATACATACATACATACATACATACATACATACATACATACATACATACATACATACATACATACATACATACATACATACATACATACATGGTGGCTACCAACTCGTTTTCGAGTACGGCCACAACTTTATATCCATGTAGGAGAACCCCTACCGATGTGCTGAACGAGTGTGACTTTTTAGTCCAGCCAGCGACTTGAAAACTCTGGTACAAACACTACACTTGTGACAATTATTGACACATAGTGCTGGGCCCATGGTACCATGTGACGAAAAGTGCCGAGAGATCTCCAGATATAAAGCAATGCCTGTGCCGTGAAGCTTTTATAGTGAGCAAAGGCACTGCACAAAGCCAGTCCCACTGTCTTAACCAAGATGATATTTACCAAAAAGAAGAACAACTCAACATCATTGGATACCATCAGGGTTGCAGGTGTTATATCTGAGTTTTCCTTCTCCTAGAATTCTGCCTTGACAAAGGCTAAGGGGTCATGTCTCCCGGTGATTTTGGATGGCCATTGACTCTTAAGAGCTCCTTTGCCCTTTGACAGGTTTTGTTTTTAGTCCTGCAGGATGTCCAAAGTCACCTTCCTCACTAAGAAACCTTGGTGGGGTTGCCAGTTTAGTCGCCAACGACCCGACCATACATACATACATACATAATGGCTGCCCCCTCGTTATCGAGTTTGGCGATTGCACGAGAAAAAATATATATATATATATGTATATTAGTATAAGGAAAAGAAAATGCTGACAAATTTTTCCCAGTGAAAAACAGTTTAATTAGGAATAAGTATAAATTAGTAATAAGTATTGGTTAGTATTCAGTTTTAGTTTTCAGTTTTTACCGGTTCCGCATTTCTAATGCTTTTCAAAAATAATTTTGAGATAGAGCGCCCGTGATGTTTGCTCTAATCTGATCAGTTTTGGAAATTCTTCCTGTTTTATGTGACAAAAGTGGCTCCAGAAGTATTAAGATTTGGTTGGTTGTTGAATGTCACGTGAATGAGTACTATAAATTTCGCGCCAATTCGTGTTGCAAAAATTCTTGTAGTCAAAACAATTTTGATTGGTCGGTAGAGGTCACGTGAATGTTAAAAATTGATTTTGCGCCAAATGTAGGTTTGTCGAAGAGTGTCCTTTTTCGCCTGATTGAGAAGTCACTGAAAAATAAGTCTTTTAATACATACATATATTTTATAGTGAGCAAAGGCACTGCACAAAGTGTGTGTGTGTGTGTGTGTAGCAGAGTGGTTTGTGGTAGAAGGATTCGGTCAGTAGGAATGTGTCTGTACGTGTGTGGGGGATATTTTAACATGTTGAAAGATATTTTTCAGCTCTTGTCTTATACGGAGAAGTGTGTGTGTGTGTGTCTGTGTGTGTGTGTGTGTGTGTGTGTGTGTACGCGTGTGTGTACGCGTGTGTATGTGTGTCTGTATATGTGTGTGTGTGTATATGTGTGTGTGTGTGTGTGTGTGTGTGTGTGTGTGTGTGTGTGTGTGTGTGTGTGTGTGTGTGTGTGTGTGTGTGTGTGTGTGTGTGTGGACCAGTATTTTTGTGATACTGGTAAAAATGGTGTACATTATTCGATATTTTCAGTAATTTACAAAAACGATTCTCTCAAAAGAGCATCAAAAACATTAATAATAAAAGGGGTGAAATGGTGTATAGTATTGTCATAACACCAAGGTGTGTGTGAGTGTCCAGATTGTACGTACTGCAAGGGGAATCCATTAGGCCCTGCCGTATGGTAATACTTGTGTACAAATATGTATGTGCCCATCAGTGTGCAATGCATGTGTGCGTATATGTATGTGTGTGTGTCGGCACGTTTATATCTATAAACATCAAAAGGTATGCAAATTTGTGTATATTTGTGTTGCACCATAGAACATGTGTGTTTACGTATGTCATTGTGTTTATATGTGGATAGAAATGTATGTAGGATGTATGCTGATGTAGGTATGTATGTTGACGTGTGTATGTTGTGGGTTCGTCTTAGGGAGAAGTGTTTAGACGGGGTCCGTATTTGTTAATAAAGTGAGATTCCTTGCTGATGCGCTGGGTGTGGGTGGCATTATCTTTAAATTTGTAGAGGGGAAAGATTCTAAAGTTGGGATGATTTTGGGCGGCACAGGTATCAATGTGTTCACTCAGTGGTATTTTTCTGTGTTCCCGTATTTTAATTTGGGATCTATGGACAGTCATGCGTTGGTGGAGGCTGTTTTTAGTCTGGTCTATGTATTGTTCTCGACAACCTGAGCAAGTTAATACGTATATTAGATTTTCTGATGCGCATGTGAAATTGTGTTTTACTATAAAACGTTGTCCTTCTTTGAAATAGAATTCCGAACCCTCTATTAGGTTGATGCATATGCCACAGTTGGGTCTATCGCATTTTTTTACTGTGGGTTTCGTTGTTGTGGTTGGCAGTACTTTGGCATGTGTTAGGATATTTTTCATTGACTTAGATTGTCTTTTGCTCTTTATGATATCGTGTGTTCGAAGGATTTGGTTCATTCTATGGTCCTTTTTTAACACAGGGATGTTCTGGAGGATGGTGTCAAAGGCCTCATTGTTGAGAGGTTGTGTGTGGAGATGTATGGAAGAGCTTTTAGTTTCGGTTGATTTACTTTAGGGTGTCTAAGGTCCTGGGTACTGAGTTTTAGGGCACGTTGGATTCCATTGTCAATTAGTGATGCAGGGTAGTCCTTGCCTATGAGTGTGTCCTTTAGTTCTTGTAGCCGTAAGTAACAGGTGTTTTTATTGGAGACTATAGTACAGATTCTCTTGACTAAGTTGTAGGGAATATTAATTTTAACGTGTCTAGGGTGAAATGAATTGAAAGGAAGATATTGCTTGGAGTCTGTGGGCTTGTAGTATATGTCTGTTTCTATTTTTTGTTATGAATCTTAATGAGGATGTCGAGGAAGGGGAGTTGTTGATGGCTGTATTCCATCGTAAAGTTAATATTCGTGTTGAGCCCATTTATAAGGGTGTGAAATTCTTTAAGTTTCTCGATGTTTTCGTGCCAAAGGATGAAGCAATCATCTAGATATCGCTTCCAGTTCTTTTCTATGTGTAAGTGGAGAGTGTTTGCAATATATATGTGTATATATATATATACATATATATTAACAACAATAATAATAATAATAATAATAATAATAATAATAATAATAATAATAATAATAATAATAATAATAATAATAATAATAATAATAACAACAATAATAATAATAACGACAACAACAATAATAATATACATATATATATATATATATATATATATATATATACGCACACACATAAACATATCTATACATACACACAAGATAGCAACTAACAGCGCTGCGATCGAATGTGGCTTTTTAGCCGAGCCAATGATTTAAAATGTCTTGCACAGAGTCGGCAACCAAAACATTCACTGAGAATAGCCGGCTGTGGCTGGAGTTCATGTACTTTTGCATGTCGCTTGAGCCCTCCTGCTGATTTATATTCTCTACCACATGCTTGGCAAGCATGATGAGTATCATCTCCAACAGCAGCCTGGTAGTCAACCACTGGTCTTACTTTATGACTGCGAAGATGACTTTCGAGTCCAGCTTTGCTTAGGCATGTCAGCACCATAGGAGGACCCTCGCCGTCTGGAAGTGCAAAAGCAATGCCCTTCCACACATCCCGCTTTACATTCTCGTATGCGATTCGAGATGCCTCAAAGGCAACTTTTCCCTCATATACAGTCTTTCTCCATTTATTACGATCAGCAGCAATATTTTCCCATGTATCAGCAGAGATGTTAGCGTCTTTCAAAGAGGCTTTCAAGGAATCCTTATACCTCTTTTTTGGTTTATGTGGCGGTCGTTTTCCTTTAACTAACTCTCCATAAAAGAGTTGTTTTGGTATTCTAGAATCCTTCATCCTGGCAAGGTGACCACTCCAACGGAGTCCTTGCTTAAGTACAAGAGCTTCTATACTGTCACACATAGCGCTTTCCAAAATCTCGACATCACTGATGTGGTCCCTCCAGTGAACGCCATGGATCCGTCTGAGACACATCTGATGGAAACGCTCCAATTGCTTAAGGTGGTGTCGATATGTGACCCAGGTCTCGCAGGCATAAAGAAGACAGGAGAGCACACATGCCTTGTACACCTTTACCTTTGTCTTCTTGCATATGTCTCACCGACCGCAGAGTCGTCTTTCTAGCTATCCGAAAGCATCACTTGCTTTCCTAATCCTAAGTGAGATTTCTCTATCAAGGTTGCTGTATCGATTGACAGTGCTTCCCAGGTAGACAAACTGATCAACAACTCCAAGTCGTTTACCATACACAGAGATATTTGGTTCACTGTACTGCTTACCAGGGGCAGGTTGGTACATGACGACGGTTTTCTTGAGACTGACAGTTAATCCTAGGGCAGTGCAAGCGTCAGAAAATGCATTCAAAATGTGCTGCATATCACTCTCTGTGTGCGTTACAAGATCGCAATCATCTGCATACAAGAGGTCACTTATGATTGATGTAAATACTTTTGTCTTTGCAGCAAAGCGCCTGATGTTAATATACATACATACATACATACATACATACATACATACATACATACATACATACATACATACATACATACATACATACATACATGGTGGCTGCCAACTCGTTTTCGAGTACGGCCACTACTTCATATCCATGTAGGAGAACCCCTACTGATGCGCTGAACGAGTGTGACTTTTTAGTCCCGCCAGCGACTTGAAAACTCTGGTACAAACACTGCACTTGTGACAATTATTGACACATATTGCCGGGCCCATGGTACCATGTAACGACAAGTGCAGAGAGATCTCCAGATATAAAGCAATGCCTGTGCCGTGAAGCTTTTATAGTGAACAAAGGCACTGCACAAAGCCAGTCCCACTCTCTTAACCAAGATGATATTTACCAAAAAGAAGAACAAGTCAACATCATTGGATACCATCAGGGTTGCAGGTGTTATATCAGAGTTTTCCTTCTCCTAGAATTCTGCCTTGACAAAGGCTAAGGGGTCATCTCTCCCGGTGATTTTGGATGGCCATTGACTCTTAAGAGCTCCTTTGCTCTTTGACAGGTTTTGTTTTTAGTCATGCAGGATGTCCAAAGTCACCCTACTCACCAAGAAACCTTGGTGGGGTTGCCAGTTTAGTCGCCAACATACATACATACATACATACATACATACATACATACATACATACATACATACATACATACATACATACATACATACATACATACATACATACATACATACTCCACCCTGATTATATCTTCAGATGTATGCCTGTGATTATTGGGGCACTGGGATATGTTAGTAACTGCCTCAATACAAATCTTGAGAAGCTGGGCTTCGCAGGAACAGAAAGAACACAACTAGTTAGGAAATTACAAGTACAATCCATTAATGGAACAGTAAAAATATGTAAAGCATTCCATTCCATCTGATGTTGTTGTTCCATTCATGTTTTCTATTTAATTTTGGTTGGAGTTCATTTATGTTTATTGCCTCTGTGATTTGTCTAAACATTGCGTCTTTTCTGTGTGTAGATTCTATTTTTATTTCTATGTTCTCTAATTTACCCTTATGTTCTATTTTAGCATGTTGGTAGAGAACAGATGAAGGTCTCGCCAATGTTCATTTATCCATTCCCCTATACTACGAGCTGTCTCACCTATGTACACTATATTCTTATCTCTACATTGTCCTTCAGTACATCTTATGCTATGCTATATACTACATTTCTAGTTTAGACAAATCACAGAGGCAATAAACATAAATTAAATAGAAAACTTGAATGGAACAGCAACATCACAACTTACAATTAAGGACAAAATGAAAACACACACGAACATAGAACAAACAACCAACCACTAACATGTAAATAAACGAATAAATAAACAAATATAAACACACACAGACACCCGGATGTAACACATGCTCAAACTAAGCACACAACACACACAAAAACAAGATGGCGTAGGACAGAACAAAGGAGAGGCACAAAAACAAAGAAAAGAATCCCCAGTCACTGAAGAGGTCACAGAATGTGTGACGAAAGAACTTTGACAATATATGAACAATCATCTGGTTGTGTGTGTTTTCATTTTGTCCTTAATTGTAAGTTGTGATGTTGCTGTTCCATTCATGTTTTCTATTTAATTTTGGTTGGAGTTCATTTATGTTTATTGCCTCAGTGATTTGTCTAAACATTGCGTCTTTTCTGTGTGTAGATTCTATTTTTATTTCTATGTTCTCTAATTTGCCCTTATGTTCTATTTTAGCATGTTGGTGGAGTATTGATGATTCTTTTTTATCTTGAAGTTCTCGCCTGTGTTCATTTAACCGTTCCCCTATACTACGAGCTGTCTCACCTATGTACACTATATTCTTATCTTTACATTGTCCTTCAGTACATCTTATGCTATATACTACATTTATACTACAATGTAGTATATAGCATAAGATGTACTGAAGGACAATGTAAAGATAAGAATATAGTGTACATAGGTGAGACAGCTCGTAGTATAGGAGAACGGTTAAATGAACACTGGCGAGAACTTCAAGATAAAAAAGAATCATCAATACTCCACCAACATGCTAAAATAGAACATAAGGGCAAATTAGAGAACAAATTAGTGTGTTGTGTGCTTAGTTTGCGCATGTGTTACATCCGGGTGTCTGTGTGTGTTTATATTTGTTTATTTATTTGTTTATTTACATGTTACTGGTTGGTTGTTTGTTCTATGTGCGTGTGTGTTTTCATTTTGTCCTTAATTGTAAGTTGTGATGTTGCTGTTCCATTCATGTTTTCTATTTAATTCATGTTTATTGCCTCTGTGATTTGTCTAAACTAGAAATGTAGTATATAGCATAGCATAAGATGTACTGAAGGACAATGTAGAGATAAGAATATAGTGTACATAGGTGAGACAGCTCGTAGTATAGTAAAGAATCATCTGTACTCTACCAACATGCTAAAATAGAACATAGGGGCAAATTAGAGAACATAGAAATAAAAATAGAATCTACACACAGAAAAGACGCAATGTTTAGACAAATCACAGAGGCAATAAACATAAATGAACTCCAACCAAAATTAAATAGAAAACATGAATGGAACAGAAACATCACAACTTACAATTAAGGACAAAATGAAAACACACACACATAGAACAAACAACCAACCAGTAACATGTAAATAAACAAATATAAACACACACAGACACCCGGATGTAACACATGCGTAAACTAAGCACACAACACACACAAAAACAAGATGGCGTAGGACAGAACAAAGGAGAGGCACAAAACAAAGAAAAGAATCCCCAGTCACTGAAGAGGTCACAGAATGTGTGACGAAAGAACTTTGACAATATATGAACAGCCGTCCGGTTATGGAACCAACCAACCAACCGGAAATTTATAAATTCTTAAATTTATAAACTTAACTTATAATAAATTGAAGTGAAAGCAACTGGTGCATGTGTTTCTTATTGGCAACATGACCCTCCCAAAGTATAACAATATCGGTTTCAACATGAGTTTTCAGATAAAGAATCTTGCCAAACAAATTCAGAAACGAAATATATATATATAATTGTTTCTACTTTAGGCACAAGGCCAGCAATTACCCAGTGCATTACTGGTACTTTATTTTATCGACCCCGTAAGGATGAAAGGCAAAGTCAACCTCGGCGGGATTTGAACTCAGATCGTAAAGGGACGTAACTATGCTTATAAGCATGGCGTCCGACCCTCTAACGTTACTGCCAATCCACCATATATATATATATATAATTGTATCTATATATAAATATATATATATATATAATGTGGGTAATATTAAATATTAACCAATTACAAGTATGAGAATAGCTCAATGTAAAATAACAAGTATATTACAGTATATTATGTAACCTCCTAATGTTCTTATGACAAACGTCTCATATTATATTTGTGTTTTAACTTTTATATACTCCGATGATATCGGCCTTGTGCTAGGATGTAACGATCGTAAGTGATTAAATGTTTTAAACCCTCTTTGATTGTTATTTATAATGTGTATATATATATATACATATAAATATATATGTGTGTGTGTGTGTGTGAGTGTGTATTTATATATACATATATGTGTGTGTGTGCATGTACATACATAAATATATGCATGTGTGTGTGTGTGTAATATACATCAAATGTCGGTCTTTTTATTATTGACATTCAACGTAATGTATTTTTGCTGACCCAACGACAGAAAAGAAATGATGTTTACTGTTAACCTCTCCACTAAGTGTAGATTAATCTGAGACTTGGCTAAGGTGAAGAAACTTTAGTTAGAGAGGAAGGGATAAAAACTGGTGTTATTTAGTCAGTGTTATTCCTTGTACTATATCTTTCTTTGGTTATGGGAACATGAGGTGAAAATGAATAATGGTTTCTGATTTAGGCATAATTTGGAAGGGGGGGGAAGTCGATTAAATTGACTGCAGTACGTTACTGGTACATTATTTTATAGACCCCGTAAGAATGAAAGGCAAGATTTGAACATAGAACGTAAAGGGACGTGACTGTATGCCACAAAGTATGTTGTCCGGTTCTCTACCGATGCTTCCAACACACCACCCTTTGCCAATAATGATAACATCATGGGCGAAACAATAGTAAATATAGCCAGAAAACGAAGAAGAATGTGTTAGACAAGAACCAATGAACCCTCCCAAAAATATATTTTATGTATGGATTGTCCCTATCAAATAAAATACTTTGTTAACATTGGAACCACGTACGAAAAATAGAACAAGTTCAAAAACAGCCACAACACAACGAAAACGAAAGGAAGAAAAAAACAAACAAACTAAATGAATACCGATGCCTGTAAGTAATATAAAATTTATCGATTGTGTTACAAGTGTTTATATTATAAAAATAGAGACATCTATGTATACAAATGAATCACATACATGTACTGTCGTTCTGTCTTTGAACTTAAGAAAACAAATCGTACGAAAACCAATTCAAAACGTACAAATTTAGAAGCACAAAGGCCAACAAAAATCATAACATTCTAAAGATGGGCCGGACTTTACCTCTCTAGAGTCACAAATAAAGTTTAAAAGACTCAAAGGAACATGAGAAAAATATGTTCCGATCCTACATGCATATTTTACAGCAACATTATATCCTAAAACTGAAAACACAAGACACATAAAATCTGATAAAGAAACAACAACCCATACTCTGATTTAAAGCTCAACACCAACAAACTAGTAAATTTAAAGATATACATACTAAAAACAAAACAAAAAAATATCAGACATGGAAATAGAGCACCTAAAAGAACAAGTACATAACGAAAACACAAAAACTAACCCAAAACAACTAACATGAATATATAAAGAATTTGAAACATGAACAAAGCAACCAACATATCCAACAAACGCAATAAAAGACATACAGAGTACTGACCAACGAAAACTGATTCAAGACAACACTACCAAAAATACAAATGAAAAGAAATATGAGGAGGAATATATAAAAAAAAAAGAAACCCTAAAGACGAAACTCAAGATCACAATAGAATAAAACTGGAAATAATCCAAGACCTCCAAACAATGAAAGATCTCCTTATGGACCAAAGAATACAACCCCAAAGGTAGAAAAATTAATAATGAAATAATAACAACTATAAAATAACCACTAATCTAGCCATCATAGACTTAATAAATACGAAAAAAATATTAGTATCATAAGGCTAAGTAATATAATATATGCAGTAGCCACTGTCGTTACAAAAGAAGTGGGTACCCCTTAGATCTACACAAACAAGAAAAACAAAACACACAAACATGGAAATCAAAGATAGAAAAGAAAAGACCTCTAACCTTAAATGGAATAGAAAACTGATTTGAATTAAATGATCTACAAATACAATCACTTCTTGGGAAAATGTATAAACGTCACCGTGCTTGGATGCTTGATAAGAACTCAATCTCCAAACAAAACTTATAAACAAACAAAAAATCATGCTTGGGCCAAACTTCGTGAAATGAAACTAAACTACTGGAAAGGAAAAGCAAAGGCCCTCCAAGAAGCAGATGATATAGTTGATTTGAAATCCTTTTATCAGAACATTAAAGG
>OZ024741.1:144205331-144212831 GCA_964016885.1 Eledone cirrhosa | reverse complement strand
TCTATCTCTCTATCTATCTCTATCTCTCTCTCTCTTTCTCTCTCATACTCACAATCCCATTCTCTTTCTTTATTTCACTCTAGCTGTTTCCCACTTGTTTGAATGATGTCAAAAACATTGAGGTCACACTTCAAGACATTACTCCACCCATCGATGGTTCGGTAAGCCATTATTGCCTTGCTCAAAATTGTGGTCTCTTCAATCGTGTATACTTTTCACCCTACTCTATGACATTTGATGCATCGGCCAGAAATGTGACAACTCAATTTGCTAAAAATAGCTGAGATTCCGACGCCTACACACCAAATCACACTTTACTGTCTTAAAAAGAGAGAAGATATTGAATAATATTTTCTTAGATACAGTGTTATAAACTTTATAGGCATGAATAATACACCTTTAACTTTATAGGCATGGTAATCTTTAACTTTATAGGCATGGTAATAACATCTTTAATTACAGATCTGCCTAATCAGTTACATAGGATAAATAACATATTTTGTTACTATCTAAACGGCTTCAATGATCTTAACACATGTGAAACCAACCCATACGAAAGTGGTTCTAGTTCTATGATGCAACCCATCCATTTTAAAGGCTTCCTATTCAAATATTCATTCTTTCTTCTGATGAAAAACTAGCGTCCGAAACGTTAAGACTCTTTTCCTACTATATCAAGCGTTAAACTAATAATATATTTCTTCATTGTACTGTGTCGTTAGCTTTCTTATTTCTTTTTGCCTTTTGCATACTTGTATATATATTCGAAAGTAAGGTTTTCTGCTATGTCAAACACGAGTAAAATTAGAGAAAAAAGAAGTTAAAAATATAATTGGAATCCTTCAGAAGATTTATTTCTAATAATTTATGACTTTACCGGTTTCACAAGTTTCATAATTTTCAAAAGTCAAGAGAGGTGGAGAGATGTGTGGCTATGCCGACTTCTAACTCGCATGTAACTCTTGTAGGGAATTTCTTTCAGTTTTATACCAAAAAATGTGGCTCAGATTGCTATGCGTTTGAACTACAATCTAATAGATTGAGGAAGATCCTGTGATTAGGCATCAAAATAGTTTTGTTAATTTCGCGCCAAAAATTCGGGAATGTTCTTTCAGGTTTTTGCAGAAAAGTGGCTCGAGTTTAAAGTATAATTTGATAGGCTGAGGGTCATCAAGTGATTAGGCATCCAGTTTGGTGATACTTTCGAGTTTGGACAGTGGCAATTATTGCCTGCTGTATTCAATAGTCAATGGCAGTTCCTATTGTTCTTGTGCCAATTCCCCGAAATTCAAAAGTACAGAGCTGCAAACCCTGTATGCGCATGCGTATCTGTGCAAATTCGTACAGGAACAAGCACGTGTCCTAGCGCTTAGCCACTAAATACTATACTCATTTTTGGTCTGTTTTTATTCATAAGTATGTGCATGTATGTGTGAGTGTACGTATATATATATATATGTATATATGTATATATGTGTAGATATGAATGTATACCCACTATGCTATAGCCTCTTTAAACGCTTTTTTTCATATTCATGGTTTTCATTTCATTTTATTGCACTACTGTATTAGTTTTGAGATCCACCCATCTTCCTAATCTCGGCATATGTAACCGGACCGCAATAGCCACCAAATGAGTAAGACAGATGTTATCAAGCTGCAGATGTCATATTCCGTAGTTTTTATATAATAAAGCCAAAGTTATTATTATCTGCAGTGACTACGACTCCATTGCGTAATAGGCCGTGTTCTCCCGTCTCCCGTTGTCTCTCGACTTTAAACCCTCAAACTATCCACCTAGATTACGTAATGCTGCGCACCGGAAGTCTAGTTTTACAACACTACATTAAAAAAATAATAATAATGAAGAAAATACCCAAGCCATTAAAGAAATAAGCGAAATGAATCCAAGATGAAAAAA
Source organism: Eledone cirrhosa (assembly GCA_964016885.1). NCBI lineage: Eukaryota > Metazoa > Mollusca > Cephalopoda > Octopoda > Eledonidae > Eledone > Eledone cirrhosa. The sequence goes on along the minus strand of OZ024741.1, from coordinate 144,210,910 downwards.
TGAAATACAGTATCAAAAGGCGACGTAAAAGCATAAACCTCAATATCATTATTTGCGGTGAATTGACAGTATCGGTAGAGGGTTGGACGCCATGCTTTCTAGCATAGTTACGTCCCTTTACGGTCTGAGTTCAAATCCCGTCGAGGTTAACTTTGCCTTTCATCCTTATGGGGTCGATAAAATAAAGTACCAGTAATGCACTGGGTAATTGCTGGCCTTGTGCCAAAAGTAGAAACAATTATTTACATACAAATCAGTATAATATACACACACGAATGCAAATCATATAAAGACAAACCTACTCGTAAAAATAAGACCAACTACACAAACAGATTTGCAAACTTATTTAACAAAATCAAGACCTACCTATTAGTGACCGTCTCTTAAGAATGCGTCTATCTTGTGTAACTAACACAAAAAAAGGGATGAAACAAAGACAGAAACAAACAGGAAAGAAAGAAAACAATGACATTAGCCATCCCTCCACCCATAGCAACTATCCTTATCACTAACTTTACTCATGGCATTTCGGTCAAGTATCGGTCAAATTAGTAGACGAAGAAATTCCTTTAAAAATTGTTATTTATTACCTCTAAACAAAAGCTAAATTTCCTCTAAGTAGGTCAGATCGGCAAAAATATCAGCAGCGGAAATTTCCCATTAATTGTCACTTCAATGCAAATAGGTGTAATTTCTACAGCTTCAATGTAAAAATTACATACACCTTTCTTTTTTATAATTACTTCTTCAAGGCAAATATACTAAATTTTCTTAGATCACAATGCAAATAAAATAAAATGAAATGAAATTAATTTCTCAGCCAAATACAATATATATATATATATGGGAAACTTAGCCATAAGTAATTAAGCATTATGCATGGCACTAACCGAAACGCACCCGACAAGCAGTATAGCAGATGCGGAAATACATATACCAAAATGTACTGTATTTCGTTCGGACACGAAGGAGAGAACTCATGTATATCCGTGAAGATGTCACACCAATTGTACTGTTGACACATTCAAACTCAGTCTGTGACACACTGATAGAACATATGAAGCAACTAAAAACAGTAATATGTGTCACATATCGGCCACCTGATGCCCCCAGTCATGAGGGTAAATTTGAGAATAGCCTCAGTAGGATAGAAGAGGTCCTTGACAAACTCGACCAGCGTCTCAACTTTCTCCGCCTCCTCCCTGGAATGACATCACTAGAACAGAGACAAACGGAGTCCCTGCTGGCCCTCACACACAGGCTGTTCATGGAACAAGCAATACTCCTCCCAACAAGAGGCGAGAATGTCCTAGATCTGTTTTACAAACAATGCAGTGCTCATCCACAATGTAAAGGTGACACCAACAATTTTCTCGGATCATAACTTAGTAGAACTAATGATATGTGGTCCGAGAAAATCAGCAGAGACACAGCCATCAAGAAGCACCGGGACCTTATCCAGCCTTAACTTCTACGAGGCTAACTGGAAAAAGATCAAGAGAGAAATCCGGAAGCAAACATGGACCGACAACATCGCCACACAAGACACCAACACACATTTTCAACACTTCATGACAACGATACAAACTATATGCCAAAAGTTTGTCCTGGAGAAAAAGGCCAACAGACACAAAAATCTTAGTCCCAGAGATAGGAAAATCCTTATGAGACGTTGAACTAAGCTCTCAAACCAGTTGAATGCGCAAGAAAACAAAAACAAATGAAGAAGGAATCCTATTTGAAACGTGCACTACTTGACATCGAGATTGCACTCAAACTTTCCCATGAAAATGAGAGGGCAAAGAAAGAAAGCAGGGCCATAGAAAATATTAAAACAAACCGTAAGGCCTTCTTTAAATTTGCAAAAGAGACTGCCTCGGTAAACTGCAAGATTGGGCCACTCTTCCATAAAGACGGATCATTAACCGAGAATCCCCAAGAGATAAGTGAAATACTGAACGAACAGTACAAAAGTGTGTTCACATGTCCACTGAGGCACATGCAAATAACAAAGCCAGACAATTTCTTTGATGTCACAACACTCCTTGAAAAAATGGCGACCATCAACCACATAGACATAACGGAGGAGGATGTGGTATACGCCATAGGTGAAATTAGAACAGACTCAGCTGCTGAACCTGATGGATTCCCAGCAGTCCTCTTAAAAACATGTAAAAGGCCTTAGCAACTCCACTGACGACGCTCTTCAGAAGCTCGTTGGCTAGCGGTAGACTACCCGGGGAGCTGAAAGAAGGCACAATATGCCCTATCCATAAAGGAGGTAGCAGAGCGGAGGCCAAAACCTATAGGTCAGTCTCAGTAAGGTCATGGAGCGAATCATTAGAAAGAAACTGATCACTTTCCTTGAGAAAAATGACCGCCTGACTAGCAGACGGTAACATAGACAACATAGAAATTAAAATAATATCTAAACATAGAAATGACTCAGCCGTAGGCAAATCAAAGAGGCAAGCGAAATAGAGCTTAGAAGGCCAAAGCTAAACAGAAAAAATGAATGGAATAACAACACCCCAACAAACAATACTGACTTAAGAGAAATATAAATAAATGAATAAATAAATATATACACAAACACAATAACAACAAACACACTAGTAAACTAAGATAGAATACAATAACAAAAACACAGTCACCCAAACGCGAACACACACACCAAACACTATACACACACACAAACGCATGGGCAGAGAAGAGAAAAATAAATAAATAAATAAATAAACAGATAAAATAAAATGGCGTAGACATACAATACAACAGGAGGAACATAATAGTACCACTGATGATGTTGCAGATATGCAACGAAAGAACTTTGTTAGATTATATATATACGTTTATATCTGTATTTTTTACCGTTGGTCAGTCAATGATAAACATTGAGGAGCAAATGAATTAGCTGTGGAGATATAAAAGATACAGAAGCAAAAACCAACCAAACAGTGAGTGTGTTCTGTTATTGTTTCTGGGAATATTATTACAACAATATGACTCTCCCCAAGTATAACAATATTTGTTTCGACACACGACTTCATATCAAAAACCTCGCAAAACAAATTCATCGCCGTCATATATATATATATATATATATATATATATATATATATATGAAAAAGTTTGACCCTGACGGCAGAGCTCAAGCCGTTTCGACGGCTATTTCAGAAATAGCCGTCGTAACGGCTTGAGCTCTGCCGTCGGGGTCAAACTTTTTCCTATTGCCCACTCTACTACCCTAAGTATTGAGTAATCTGGTGCGTTATGGTCCATCTGGTTCCTTACCACACCTCCTTCGTTATATATATATATATATATATATATATAACGGGAAGAGATATATTAGATATATCTCATTTGAAATAATACAGCCAATTTTCCACGCAATACTTTTAGTTAGCACCCCGAACACATAATTGGGAATATAATCACTTATTTCCTAATGTTTGTTGAGTGAGTTGGAATTTGGCCGGAGTATCGCTAAAAAGCTTTCTCCGATATTGTATTTATATATATATATATATAAACGGAAAAAATGAAACGAAATTTCATTTCCCACTCTTAGTACGGCTGTTACTTAAATATAAGTATGTATACGTACATACATATATGTATACAGACGTACAGTAGTATGTATATATATATACATACATGCACACACATATATATATGTACGTATGGATTCACCAAACATTTATTATAATGCTCGGTGTGTTTGTAAATAAACATTCCGTATTAAGCCGTAGTGTCTAGCAACCATCGTTGCTCGTTTGTTCAACACTGACAAAGGAACGCTGTACTAGTTTCAAGCTTGTTAGCTATCGTCAGCAACGCATACCTTCCTGCCAGATAGTTGAACGTCCGAAAGTATATACTTACCTTATGCATATTAACGGCTGAGTAGCCCAATTTGCATATCGAGTGGGTTAATCGGCCGGGAGCACCGAAAACGATAAACGGAAAAAATGAAACGAAATTTCATTTCCCACTCTTAGTACGGCTGTTACTTAAATATAAGTATGTATACGTACATACATATATGTATACAGACGTACAGTAGTATGTATATATATATACATACATGCACACACATATATATGTACGTATGGATTCACCAAACATTTATTATAATGCTCGGTGTGTTTGTAAACAAACAACCCGTATTAAGCCGTAGTGTCTAGCAACCACCGTTGCTCGTTTGTTCACCACCACCACCACCACCACAATTAAAACACCAACAACAACAATAACAGAACCACCACCACCACAATAATAACCATTAAAACACCACCAATAACAACAACAGAACCATTACCACCACCACCATAACCACCACCACCACCACCACCATAACCATTAAAACACCACCAATAACAACAACAGAACCATTACCACCACCACCATAACCACCACCACCATAACCACCACCACCACCACCACCACCACCATAACCATTAGAACACCATCAACAACAACAACAGATCCATCACCACTACCACCACCACCATAACCATTAAAACACCACCAATAACAACAACAGAACCATTACCACCACCACCATAACCACCACCACCACCACCACCACCACCATAACCATTAAAACACCACCAATAACAACAACAAAACCATCACCACCACCACTATAACCTTAAAACACCAACAACAACAGGAACAGGGTTCCTAATGGACGCTACTAAAAATGAAATCGATGTCTTCTCAATTCGTTATCCTGTTCTGTTCTGTAGACATTGCAATTAATTCTACAGTGATGTTAAATGTTGCTAATTTGTGAACAAGACCGTCTGCTATGCTTTGGAATGGATACACACTAATATACATATGCACACGCGCACACATGTGTGTGTTATTGGTTCATGTATGTATATATATATATATATATATATATATATATATATATATATATATATATATATGTGTGTGTGTGTGTGTGTAGGAGGTGAGTTTTATTGTAGTACAATAAAGCAATGCAGATATCGGATAAGTAGCACTCTACAGTTTATAGGACTGGAGTATAAATAATATATGAGATCAAAAGATGGTTAAAAGAGTTTCATGTATTTTATTATGCGCATTTCAAAAACAAATATCATCATGCAATAACATTTGCGTTTTCATCAGATAAAATAGGGAGACATGATATGAAGGTTAAAAAACACTTGTGAATAGTGCAGTTTTAAATCAACATATTTTATCTGACGAAAACGCAAATGTTAGTGCATGATGATATTTGTTTTTGAAATGCGCATAATAAAATACATGGAACTCTTTTAACCATCTTTTGATCTTATATATATGTATATATATACATAGTTATAGATGCACACAAACATACATAGTTATACATGCACACAAACACGCACACACACACACATATATATATATATATATATATATATATATATATATACACAATAATATATACATATGGCACTGGACAGAATTGCTTCTTCCACATCATTCATTCTCATCTCGGGAACAATTTTGAATAGCGCCAGTTCGTAATTCGAACAATAGGTTGAGATTAAATTTGGCGATATTTGGCTGCGCTT
>OZ024741.1:144197831-144202831 GCA_964016885.1 Eledone cirrhosa | reverse complement strand
ATATACACCTCTTCTCCCAGCTCTACAATATATACACCTCTTCTCCCAGCTCTACAATATATACGTCCCTTCCCCCAGCTCTCCAATATATACACCTCTTCTCCCAGCTCTACAATATATACATCCCTTCCCCCAGCTCTCCAATATATACACCTCTTCTCCCAGCTCTACAATATATACACCTCTTCTCCCAGCTCTCCAATACATACACCTCTTCTCCCAGCTCTACAATATATACACCTCTTCTCCCAGCTCTCCAATATATATATCCTTCTCCCAGCTCTACAATATATACATCCCTTCCCCCAGCTCTACAATATATACACCTCTTCTCCCAGCTCTACAATATATACATCCCTTCCCCCAGCTCTACAATATATACACCTCTTCTCCCAGCTCTCCAATATATACACCTCTTCTCCCAGCTCTACAATATATACACCTCTTCTCCCAGCTCTCCAATATATACACCTCTTCTCCCCAGCTCTACAATATATACACCTCTTCTCCCAGCTCTACAATATATACACCTCTTCTCCCAGCTCTACAATATATACATCCCTTCCCCCAGCTCTCCAATATATACACCTCTTCTCCCAGCTCTACAATATATACATCCCTTCCCCCAGCTCTCCAATATATACACCTCTTCTCCCAGCTCTACAATATATACATCTCTTCCCCCAGCTCTCCAATATATACACCTCTTCTCCCAGCTCTACAATATATACACCTCTTCTCCCAGCTCTACAATATATACGTCCCTTCCCCCAGCTCTCCAATATATACACCTCTTCTCCCAGCTCTACAATATATACACCTCTTCCCTCAGCTCTACAATATATACATCCTTCTTCCAGCTCTACAATATATACACCTCTTCTCCCATCTCTACAATATATACACACCCTTCTCCTATCTCTACAATATATACACCTCTTCTCCCATCTCTACAATATATACATCCCTTCTCTCAGCTCTACAATATATACATCTCTTCTCCCAGCTCTACAATATATACATCTCTTCTCCCAGCTCTACAATATATACACCTCTTCTCCCATCTCTACAATATATACATCCCTTCTCTCAGCTCTACAATATATACATCTCTTCTCCCAGCTCTACAATATATACACCTCTTCCCCCAGCTCTACAATATATACATCCTTCTCCCAGCTCTACAATATATACATCCTTCTCCCAGCTCTACAATATATACATCCCTTCCCCCAGCTCTCCAATATATACACCTCTTCTCCCAGCTCTACAATATATACATCCCTTCCCCCAGCTCTCCAATATATACACCTCTTCTCCCAGCTCTACAATATATACACCTCTTCTCCCAGCTCTCCAATATATACACCTCTTCTCCCAGCTCTACAATATATACACCTCTTCTCCCAGCTCTACAATATATACATCCCTTCCCCCAGCTCTCCAATATATACACCTCTTCTCCCAGCTCTACAATATATACATCCCTTCTCCCAGCTCTCCAATATATACACCTCTTCTCCCAGCTCTACAATATATACATCCCTTCCCCCAGCTCTCCAATATATACACCTCTTCTCCCAGCTCTACAATATATACACCTCTTCTCCCAGCTCTACAATATATACGTCCCTTCCCCCAGCTCTCCAATATATACACCTCTTCTCCCAGCTCTACAATATATACATCCCTTCCCCCAGCTCTCCAATATATACACCTCTTCTCCCAGCTCTACAATATATACACCTCTTCTCCCAGCTCTCCAATACATACACCTCTTCTCCCAGCTCTACAATATATACACCTCTTCTCCCAGCTCTCCAATATATATATCCTTCTCCCAGCTCTACAATATATACATCCCTTCCCCCAGCTCTACAATATATACACCTCTTCTCCCAGCTCTACAATATATACATCCCTTCCCCCAGCTCTACAATATATACACCTCTTCTCCCAGCTCTCCAATATATACACCTCTTCTCCCAGCTCTACAATATATACACCTCTTCTCCCAGCTCTCCAATATATACACCTCTTCTCCCAGCTCTACAATATATACACCTCTTCCCCCAGCTCTACAATATATACACCTCTTCCCCCAGCTCTACAATATATACATCCCTTCCCCCAGCTCTACAATATATACACCTCTTCTCCCATCTCTACAATATATACACCTCTTCTCCCAGCTCTACAATATATACACCTCTTCTCCCAGCTCTCCAATATATACACCTCTTCTCCCAGCTCTACAATATATACACCTCTTCTCCCAGCTCTACAATATATACACCTCTTCTCCCAGCTCTACAATATATACATCCCTTCCCCCAGCTCTCCAATATATACACCTCTTCTCCCAGCTCTACAATATATACATCCCTTCCCCCAGCTCTCCAATATATACACCTCTTCTCCCAGCTCTACAATATATACATCCCTTCCCCCAGCTCTCCAATATATACACCTCTTCTCCCAGCTCTACAATATATACACCTCTTCTCCCAGCTCTACAATATATACGTCCCTTCCCCCAGCTCTCCAATATATACACCTCTTCTCCCAGCTCTACAATATATACACCTCTTCCCTCAGCTCTACAATATATACATCCTTCTCCCAGCTCTACAATATATACACCTCTTCTCCCAGCTCTACAATATATACACCTCTTCTCCCATCTCTACAATATATACACACCCTTCTCCCATCTCTACAATATATACACCTCTTCTCCCATCTCTACAATATATACATCCCTTCTCTCAGCTCTACAATATATACATCTCTTCTCCCATCTCTACAATATATACATCTCTTCTCCCAGCTTTGCAATATATACACCTCTTCTCCCATCTCTACAATATATACATCCCTTCTCTCAGCTCTACAATATATACATCTCTTCTCCCAGCTCTACAATATATACACCTCTTCCCCCAGCTCTACAATATATACATCCTTCTCCCAGCTCTCCAATATATACACCTCTTCTCCCACCTCTACAATATATACATCCCTTCCCCCAGCTCTCCAATATATACACCTCTTCTCCCAGCTCTACAATATATACACCTCTTCTCCCAGCTCTCCAATATATACACCTCTTCTCCCAGCTCTACAATATATACATCCCTTCCCCCAGCTCTACAATATATACACCTCTTCTCCCAGCTCTCCAATATATACACCTCTTCTCCCAGCTCTACAATATATACATCCCTTCCCCTAGCTCTGCAATATATACACCTCTTCTCCCAGCTCTCCAATATATACACCTCTTCTCCCAGCTCTACAATATATACACCTCTTCTCCCAGCTCTCCAATATATACACCTCTTCTCCCAGCTCTACAATATATACACCTCTTCTCCCAGCTCTCCAATATATACACCTCTTCTCCCAGCTCTACAATATATACACCTCTTCCCCCAGCTCTCCAATATATACACCTCTTCCCCCAGCTCTACAATATATACATCCCTTCCCCCAGCTCTACAATATATACATCCTTCTCCCAGCTCTACAATATATACACCTATTCCCCCAGCTCTACAATATATACACCTCTTCCCCCAGCTCTACAATATATACATCCTTCTCCCAGCTCTACAATATATACATCCCTTCTCCCAGCTCTACAATATATACACCTCTTTTCCCATCTCTACAATATATACATCCTTCTCCCAGCTCTACAATATATACACCTCTTCTCCCAGCTCTACAATATATACACCTCTTCCCCCAGCTCTACAATATATACATCCTTCCCCCAGCTCTCCAATATATACACCTCTTCCCCCAGCTCTACAATATATACACCTCTTCCCCCAGCTCTCCAATATATACATCCCTTCCCCCAGCTCTACAATATATACACCTCTTCCCCCAGCTCTCCAATATATACATCCCTTCCCCCAGCTCTACAATATATACACCTCTTCCCCCAGCTCTCCAATATATACACCTCTTTTCCCATCTCTACAATATATACATCCCTTCCCCCAGCTCTACAATATATACATCCCTTCCCCCAGCTCTCCAATATATACACCTCTTCCCCCCAGCTCTCCAATATATACATCCCTTCCCCCAGCTCTCCAATATATACACCTCTTCCCCCAGCTCTACAATATATACACCTCTTCCCCCAGCTCTACAATATATACACCTCTTCCCCCAGCTCTCCAATATATACATTTCTTCTCCCATGGTGATGATGATGATGGTCGTGATGGGTGGGGGGGGTGATCATGATGATAGTCATGGTGGTGAGGACGAGGAGAAGGACGATGATGATGATGATGATGAGGAGGAGGAGGAGGAGGAGGAGGTAATCTATATTCTCCATATTACGCTATTAAGTTAAACATGGCCTGGACCAAACACTGGCCGAAACCTCTCAAAGTTATCAAAGTTATCAAAGAATGTACATTTGCTCTAAAAGAATTTCGAAGTCATAACTCCATAGTGAAAGTTGTTTGCAGGAAGCTCAACTGAAATACGGCCAACTCGACATAAATGAAAGATAATAAGCTTCAAAACTGTCTGATGCTAACATAATTCTGTGGTTTGGGAACAGTAAATATTACATATTATTTATAGCACAGGTAAATATAACATTTCTAAGCAACAGAGAACATTTTCAATAGACTCTTTGTTGCTATGCTGGATTTTAAATTGACTTTATATACCTGCATAAATAAAATTCTATTGAAAAAAAACTTTAATGAGAAAACATTATATGTTGACCGTTTAATCCTAATATTTTCATCAAAACAAATAGTTTTTGGAGAGTGTAGGCACATTTGTGTGTCCGTTTCCTTGTGCTTGTGTGAGTGTGTGTGTGTGTGAGTGTGTAGGTGTGTGTGTGTGAGTGTGTAGGTGTGGGAGGGGGTCAGTGTGTGTCTGTGTTTGTATATGTATCCGTGTCCGTGTTTACGTTTACGTTTTGTCTATATACTATAATGTAGTGGCTCGAAAGAGATCGATAA
>OZ024741.1:144185331-144192831 GCA_964016885.1 Eledone cirrhosa | reverse complement strand
ACGTCAACATGACGTAACAACAAATTAACGTTTTTGTTGTTTGTGATTTTGTTGGGGCATTTTGTGGGAGGAGGTGTTGTTATGTTTTTTTTTATTTATTCTTTTATAATGTTGGCGTCATAATGGAATTTAATAATTGGTAATTATTTCATGTGGAGTAAATTCTTCGGTTTCGTTGAAAAGACATTTTCTAATTAATTCAACTTAATTCAACATTAGTGACACATTTCACACGTTGTAGAAGAGGTAATCTCTCAACCATCTGAGAGACAGTGAAACGGTTTCAATCTCTGGTAGAAGTCATTTAATACAATTTTCTTCTGGAATTTAACGTCCAATACCATCCTAAACATTTCTACATGACCCAGCATTCTTGAGGATTAATCCAAATATATTGATTAAATCTAATGCTATATTGTTATTCCAATATATGTAGTTGTTGTTTTTGTTGTTGATTAGGCTCACATGTGCTACAAATAGCCTTGAAAAGATAAAAGCCATGAAGACATATTTTGCTTCTTTCCTTATTGATTAATATCATTTGTCAAATTAACAAATTAACAAAACTTAGCATTAGAGGAATTTGAGATGATCGTTTTCTGTAGTGTGTGGAGTGTATATGTGGCTAAGGGAGATAAAGTGGTGGTGGGGATGGTGGTACTAAATTAGTGGTGATTGTTTTGAAAGAAAGTAGTCGTAAATTAAAAGAAATTAATGAAAGACGTTTAGATGCTTAGATTACTTCATTGGTCAATTTATTTGTAAACAAGTTAATTGACAATTTCTATCATTCACTGTCTCCATTTTCTAACCCGTTAACTCTCCCTCCTCTTCTCTCTCTCTCTCTCTCTCTCTCTCTCTCTTTCACACTCTCTCTCTCTCTCTCTCTCTCTCTCTCTCTCTCTCTCTCTCTCTCTCTCTCTCTCTCTCTCTCTCTCTCTGTTTACAGTTAAACTGAGAAGTGAGTGCTTATTCACATAAATTACGTACTGAAGAAATGGACTTGTTAGTTCCACCAAGACGGTGACGAATAGTATCATTTTTATTATTATTTATTTTTGATGTAAGGCGGCAAATTGGCAGAGTCAGTAGGGCGACAGATTAAAAATGTCACAACATTTGTTTCGGTTCCCCGCCTTTGGAGTTAAAATCTCACTGGTGTCAACATTTCTTTGGATTCTTTCAAGGTTGATAAATAAAGTACCAAGCCAATACTAGATCGATTCTTTCTCTTTCTTTCTTTGAAAGGAATCGATAATCTTCAGACCTAAAGAGGCAGGAAACCTGCCAGGTTTTAAATGCCCAAACACGTGTGTCAAAACAGCTACGATTCACCAGGAATTAAGGACCCTTTATCTTACATATTCTTGATGTGGATTTATGTATTTTAATCTACCAGAAGCAAACAACTAGACGAAAAGTCAACAGTTCGTTTCCCAACACCGGCGTCAAGAGATGGCAACATGAATGGTCCTCTTATTTTTCTCTAAAAATATTTTTTCCGATTCCGCACTCTGTCCGTCCCTTCGATTGTTTCTAATTTCTCATTCTTTTTTCTGATGAAGGACTAGTGTCCGGAAGGTTACGATCCTGTTCCTGCTATTTCAAGCGTTAAACTAATATATTCCTTCCATATACTGTACCGTTTGTGTTGTTATTTCTGTTTACCTTTTACACACACACACACACATATTATATTATATATATATATATATATATATATATATATATATATATATATATATTATATCATATTACATATATATATTATATCATATTATATATATATATATATATATATATATATATATTATATCATATTACATATATATATTATATCATATTATATATATATATATATATATATATATATATATTATATCATATTACATATATATATTATATCATATTATATATATATATATATATATATATATATATATATATATATATATATATATAAATGAATGTATATCATTTTAAAGTAGTGACTATGTCACTTCTTTTTTCGGCAAACGAAGGGAGAGAAGCTGACAGATTCTGTTTCACACTATTGGTGTTGGTGTTGGTGTTCCTCAGAGCAATGTACTCCCCTCCTCTGCCGAAAATATAGAGGCTCCATTCTTATAGAATTCCAGTATTAATCAGGAACTGATTATACAAAGCGATTGCCGGTCCAGCAAAAATTAAAAATTAGGATATGAGCTCTGAAATAGCGATGTATACATGAATGTATGTATAGTATATTTGGCAATATACCGTATGTTTAATTAAAAACATTTTGCCGAAAAAAGAAGTGACATAGTCACTTCTTTAAAATGATAGCGCAAGGACTTCAAAATATTTTTAATTAAACATACGGTATATTGCCAAATATATTATATATACATTCATGTATACATCACTATCTCAGAGCATCAATCCTAATATATATATATATATATATATATATATATATATATATATATATATATATATATACATTCTATACATTCATACATTATATATATATATGTATATATATATATGGTGGCTGCCAACTCGTTTTCGAGTACGGCCACTACTTTATATCCATGTAGGAGAACCCCTACCGATGCGCTGAACGAGTGCGACTTTTTAGTCCAGCCAGCGACTTGAAAACTCTGGTACAAACACTACATTTGTGACAACTATTGACACATAGTGCTGGGCCCATGGTACCATGTGACAACAAATGCAGAGAGATCTCCAGATATAAAGCAATGCCTGTGCCGTGAAGCTTTTATAGTGAGCAAAGGCACTGCACAAAGCCAGTCCCACTCTCTTAACCAAGATGATATTTACCAAAAAGAAGAACGAGTCAACATCATTGGATACCATCAGGGTTGCAGGTGTTATATCAGAGTTTTCCTTCTCCTAGAATTCTGCCTTGACAAAGGCTAAGGGGTCATCTCCCCCGGTGATTTTGGATGGCCATTGACTCTTAAGAGCTCCTTTGCCCTTTGACAGGTTTTGTTTTTAGTCCTGCAGGATGTCCAAAGTCACCCTCCTCACCAAGAAATCTTGGCGATATATATATATATATATATATATATATATATATATATATATATATATATGAATGTATGTATAGTATAAAAATAAAAAATTAGGATTGGTGCTCTGAAATAGCGATGTATACATGAATGTATGTATAGTATATTTGGTAATACGTAGCTCTGAGGAACACCAACAGCAGAACACGTACCTCCAGTATCCTTATAGCGACTCACTCATCAGTGATTTCTTTTAACTAGATGGACTGGTTCACTGAAAGCAAGAGTCCCCAAAGTGATCAATATCGATCCTTATGAGACTATCCAAGGAGTTGGTTGAGGTTTGGGGCCAAAACCTGGTGTTTATCTATAGAATGGACCTCCGTTGGTTTCGACGATTAATTTTCTAGTTGTTCGATCAACAGCACCTGTTCATGAAATTGACGTGCAAGTGGTTGAGCATTCCACAATCACGTGTACCCTTAACGTAATCCTCAAGATGATTCACCATGACACAGTGTGTGACAAGGCTGATCCTTTGTATTATAGGTGCAGTCCATCCAACAAGATTCCAAACAGTTTCCGTCTATCCAATTGAAGTCATAATGCGGGGGTTGACTCCTGTCTGTGGTAAACGATAATTGCTCAAGATGCCACGCATTGGGAACGAATCTGGAACCCAATAATTACGAAGCGAACGGCTTAACTATTTTTCTGTGCTGCATCTACATATTATATATCTGTATGAAAATATGTGAAATGATACAGTAAAATACAATTTGCTGATACAGGTTCCTGGTTTATATTTAATTGGTCTTTATCGTCTTTTTATATTCTGTTTACTAATATATTCTGTCTACTAATATGTATATTTATTTACTTATTGATCTCTGTACCTTCTTCGTCATGGGCCGATGGAACTACCTGATATTTGTGCAAGAAATGAAAATACATAAAATAATACATAAAATAATCAAATACAACTTGCTTATAAAGTTTTCTGATATATAGACACTATCTCCTCGACTACATGTCTCAGACTTAAACTCCTCGAAGTCACTTTCGGAGACGCAGTCAGGCTACAGCTTCCACCATGTAGAATTAAGCGTTCTCCTTGTTACACTCTGCCAGGCCAATGTAAAAAGGAATCCAAATGTTAATAATGAATAGTAAAAACATAGGCAATACATGGAGTCCCATGTGCTGGCCTCCCCACAGCTCCGGCGGATAGAATGGAGAAGGCGTTTCCCTGGAGGATGGTAAGGGAGATGCGCTGGAGGAGCCATTCCAGCTCGCGAGGCTCTGGTCTTTGTTGTCTATATTTTATAATCTATATATTTCCTACAAAAAACAAAACAAAACAAAGATTGCCAGGTAATTTACTTTTTCGTTACTTTCATCTGACAGTCCATTTTACATTGTTTTGCCTTATATCACTTTCCACGTTATATATTATATACAATGCTTCAAGCAAACTACAATATGTTGTTATATATTTACTTGTTTATTTTTGTACATGACTGAGATAGGTGGAGTTTCAACGTTTCCCTGATGGGGTTGTTGTGGTCTATAAATTCAAAGGATCCCTGATCTAGTTTTTCTTGTCTCTCTCAACACATTTATTTTATATTCAGTTAACTGATATATTTATTTACTTTATTTTACATGCCTATGGTCAAGGATTTTTTGAAGGGGTCATCTGTCTAAAAGGTTTGGAGATCCCTGACTTAAAGTTTAGTAACTTGGCCAGGGTAATGTAATGCAACACTAGGATTAATCATTCAGATAACAGTTCTGCATGTTAAAGATTGGGCTAACTTCAAATACAAATTAAACCACAGAGAATAAATATAGAAATCCCATCAGGATTATCGAATAGTGTAGAAACAGTGATATTGTATTTTATTCCCATAGAACAAAAATATTTCATTGAAATATTTTATTGACAGCTTCGTGTAGTCTTAATCTAAAATGCTAGACAGTATCAGATACCATATTTAGAACCAGAGTATTAAAGATATTAAAAGATTAACAAACATGGTATGATCAGTAGAGTGTAAATGTTAATATCGGCTGCGATATTTAGCAAGACTGTTATCGATTGATTTTTTTTAAAGTATGAACAAGTTCATAAAAGCTTTAGGAAATGAGATTAAGAATAGGAGATGCCCATGCCTTTTCCGGGTACATTATCGGTGTAAGTGAATTAGTTTCAATGATCGGGACTCGAGACTGAGTGTGAATTTACCTTGTCGAGAGAATACCGTTATTCTTACTTTACGGCAATTTTCAGGTCTTACAATTCTCAACTCTTAAATAAGCATATAAGGGTGCATTGGAGTGAGAACGTTGCATTGACCTTCCTCCATCCTGTAATATATTAATATTTATTTTATTGACCCTATCTGGATTTGAATTTTCATTCGAGAGATATTAAGGTTAAATACTTTTAAGTGTTTAGACAGTCATTGTATTTTATTAAAAGTATTTTGCGTAATATAGACGCTGTGCCTAGTTGTACTATTTCCTGTATGTTGTACATATCTATATGAAAGCTTAGTGGTTAGGGGTGTTCGGCTCACGATCGTAATAATGTGAGTTCGTTTCCTGGCGTCGCGTTATCTCTTTGCGCCAGTTCATTCAGCTAGCAAAAATGAGTTGTACCTGTAGTTCAAAAGATTGTTGTACCTGTAATTCAAAACATTGTATCATGCTGAATCTCACTCAGATTTACGTTAAGGGTACATGTGTCTGTAGAATGCTCAGTAACTTTCACGGTAATTTCACTGGTATGCTGTTCCGTTTGTTCGATCAACTGGAACATTCATCGCCGGAAGCGACGGAAACCCAATAGCATATTTGTATATCTTGGTGCGTTAGTTATGTATTTGTTTGAATATTGTTTTAATAATTGCCAAGATACCTATTATTTCAGACATCGTTTCTGGTTATCTCTATTTTTGGATTTTAATTGGATTTTCCATTTCTGTGAGATATACGTTATCATATGTTGGGATTGATACGTCGATTAAGAGGCATTTCTTTTTTTACGACTGTCTTTGACAACAATATCTTGTCAATTAGTCTTGATATCTCTCTGTGTGTATTGAAATATTCCAGAGTATGGTTGTTTTGTCCTTTTCTGGGGCCTGTCTTGGGTATACGTATTATACATCTTTTCTGTTGGTATTTCATAAATCTGGTAAAACTTCCAGTGTATTTAAATCCCTCTTGAGTATGCATATAACAACTCTTTTTTGTAGGTATTTCATAATTCTAGGTATTTTGTAGATATTTCATAATTTCCAGTGTATCTATAACCCAACTCTGTCATGTTTGTAGATATATTCTTTCTTTCTTTTACTAATACTGGGCAGCCAGGGACAATGTAATTAATTGTTTCTTCCTCATCCTCACATAATCTGCAGATACTTTAATGCGCTCTGCTTCGTTGTATACTTTTGGTGGTTTCTAGTGATTAGGCTTTGACCCTAACCCTAACCCTAACCCTGACCCAAGGCTGCAAATAAGAAGCTTTCTGTTTCGGCTTTGTGTCCAACGCTTCATAACTAGTGTTCGGAATTTTCTTTGGCTACTTCCTCTCTGTTCAACTTTTTCGGGTATTTATCAGGTAGGAGCTTTTTCTTGCCTTTGCTTTGTCATGGTATCCTGGAGATCTATTTTTAGCATAGATTTTAACCTTCTCACAACCTTTTCACAGCCTCTGTTTTGTATTTGTTGGCTTATTATTATTGGCGGATGAGTAGAACCGTTAGAGTGTCACACAAATTGTTTGCAGTATTTGTTCTGGCTCTTTACGTTCTGAGTTCAAATCCCGCCGCTGTCAACTTTGCCTTTCATCCTCCTGAGATCGATGAAATAAAGTACCAATTAAGTATTGAGGCTGATATAATCGACTTTCTCTTTCCCACAAATTGCTGAGCATGTGCCAATGATAAAAGAATTATTATGCAGTCGAGTGATTGGTGTATAATGCATTCAAATAAATGATTAATATGAATGACCCAAAAGAAAAAAAACGATGCATTTGAAGAGGGTACGAAAAGGACGTTTTATCTGACATACAGTTCTCCAAATTATATTAACATTCGAGAATGTTTTGTTGAAATACATTGCTGATGTGATTTGTAATTTCATGGAGGAAAAATTATTTAAAACATCAAACGAAAGAACTTATAGAAGACAAACGAAAATCTAAAAATAAAATAAAATTATATCGGAAAGGAAAATCCTTTATAAACTCGAATTAGCTTACGACAATACACTGTACAGAACCGCTTTTAGAAAAGGCAAAAACTACTGAATTATAAATTCATTAATTATATTGCTTTTGATTTTTTGTTTTATATACTTATATTTATTTATTTTTATCATTTATTTACTTTTTACATTATAGCTTTTCTTGTGGAGTTTTAAGCTTGCTTCCCGGATAATTAAAATCTATGTATCTGATCTGTCTACGTAT
>OZ024741.1:144147831-144182831 GCA_964016885.1 Eledone cirrhosa | reverse complement strand
GCCATTCTTGCCTCTCTCACCCATCTTTCAACAAAATGCTGGGAAGAGAGCACTTCCTTCTCTACCATGATTTTCCTTTTCAAATAAAATTTGAAAAAGTTAATCAGGGCATCACCGAAGAGGTAAGTGCTCGTCTTCAGCACTTTCAAACGCGTCCACCATACTATCTCTTTCGCCATGGCCACCAGACAGATAAAAACTGCCTGCCCTTCCCAGCTAAAGGAAGAGGGTGGGGCAATCCTCACGATGGACTCAGCTGATAGCCGGATTCGTCCTACACGCGACAGCAGATGTTCGACGTAAACCCACAAGTCAGCAATGCTCGGACACTGGACGAGCGCGTGCAGGATGGTTTCGTCGCCCTGTGCGCATCTCGGACATGCCCGGCTGACGGCACTTCCATGACTGTAGAGTTTATCCCGAACTGGCAAAGCTCCTCGGTAGCACTGCCAGGCCAGGGATTTCTGGAAGTTGTCCATAGGCCCCGGCCCGAAAGTTCTTCCGAAGAGATTGGCTAGTTGATTTTCGTCGACGCCTAGAGTTTCCCCAAGTACGTCGTCGCTCTTCCCCTCCACTAATCCTCTATAGAACGCCAAGGTGGAGTTTCCACCGATCACATTGCCCGACTGGTCGAGGGCTGTGAGCGCCTGAAGACATTCCAGTCTCCAAGACGAGCTGGGGAAAGAAGCGTCTAGCAAACGGCGACCACACCTGATCACCGTCGAGAAAGAGGTGGGGATGTCGTAGCCTGAGCGAGTGTCTGCGCATCATCAGCCACGGCATTCCCAGCCCTCCACGTAGCGGGTCTTGACAGCAAATGGACCGCCTGATCATCGCGTCCCTTCCACAAAAAGCGAAAGAACAAAAGCTTCAGCGCAGTCAGGCGAGGCTTAGGACGACAAGGCACGACGGTCAGGCGGTAGTAGATGACGGACGCGATGTACGCATTCGCCACCTCCGCTCGACCTTTTAGGGATAGCTTCGTCTCTGCCCATTTCTGAGTGAGAGAAGCCACCCTGCTCGTCACCCCGTCCCAGTTTTTGTCCGTCTGGAGGTCCGGACCGAACCAGATCCCTAGCAATTTAACCGGTCCGTCCATCCAGCGCCCGACAAATGCTGTTGGGCGGCATGGACCTGCCTCTCCAAGTGCCGAGCTGCAGGCCCACTGACTTTTCCTGGTTGATCATTGCTCTTGTCACCGCTTCGTATTCTCTTAGTGTAGTGCCGATCGCCTCAATGTGTTTGGCGTTCGACACCACTACGGTAACATCGTCCGCATATGACGACACGGATGTTCCGCATCCTAGTTCGCGCAGGACCCCCCCCCCTCAACGTCTCCAGTTTGTGCAATAATGGCTCGAGAGTCAATACGTACAAGAAGGAAGAGAGGAAACATTCTTGGCGGACCGAACGCATGATGTTGAACGGTTCCTCTGAAGACGGGCCCAAAGCCAGCCGCCCTCAGGACTGCCGCCAGATAACGATGGTTGACCCTTTCGAAGGCTTTCGACTGATCTAAATGGATCAAGAACCCACTCGTGCCAGGTTCCCTAGCTACCCTCTCCACGATGTATCGCATGAGGTGGAGGTTGTCGTGGATGGATCTGTCTGGAATGGCGCTTGTCTGCGCCTCTCCCACCAGACCACCAATGACAATCGTCAACCTCTTTGCTAGCACCTTGGCCAAAATCTTGAACTCTGTGTTTAGCAGAGTTATGGGCCTGAAATTATCAATGTTATCCCCCTTATCCGGATCCTTTCTCAGCAGCGCCACAGCTCCTCGGCTCACAGAGCTGGGAATTCTCCCGTTCTGTTGCAGTAGACGTCCGCCAATAGGCCTCCGAACAAGTCTAGCATCTGTAGGTAAAGTTCATAGGGCAGACCATCCAAACCAGGCGATTTACCCCTTGTGCAGCCAGTCATTGCCTCCCGTACTTCAGCGGCTGTTATCGGCTTTTCGCAACACTCCGCCTCAGTGGCCGAAAGCCGCGGCAGTCCGTCGAGGTAGGCACTAAAGTCCATCCCTCAATCCGGCCCGCCGCTGCCTCCGAACAGCTGAACGAAGTGTCGCTGAAAAGCTTCACACATTTGCCCGGGATCGAGTAGTATGCGCCCGTCGTGGTCCACCAAAGACCGGATCGTGGCTGGGTTGCCACGACGCGCCTCCGCCACTCGGGCCCATTGAACAGCTTTCGTCCACCTCGTGTCTGAAAGCACGCACCCTAGCTCTGACAACGCAGCCTTCGTGCTTTGCATTGAAGAATTGGTCAAGAGTCAATTTCGCTGCAAGTACGTCGGTCGCGGTGCCTTTACTAAGCGCCTCGTCTAAATTTCTAACTAGTTCTCCCTCTGCTCTATTTTTCTCTATTGCTAAAGCCTTACTAAACCTCATGGACTCTATTCTAATCACTCTTCTCTTTTCAGAGAAAACCACCATTTGTTGTTGACGATAGCCCCTGTCAACGCCCGCTTATCTAGTTCGCTAATCCGGTCTCTGTAGGCCTTGCGCGCTGTTAAGACGCGTTTAGCTTCCAGTAGTCGGGTCCCTGTCTATGAAGCCTATCTATTTCAACCTCACAGATCACGAATTTGTGGTCCGTGTAGTCGACTATTTTGAAATGTAGACAGCCTATGCTAGACCTATCTATTTCCCTAGAAAATACCCTATCTAGATATGATCTGGATGACCCGATGCGGTTTGTCCATGTCCACATTGGCACATTCGGAAAATCCAGTACCTGTCAGACAGTTGAAACCGTCTGAGCAGATTTGCGAGGCTTTTACACCCTCCTCCTCTATCCACTAATCCCACACAAACCCAGCTTGCATCTAAGATCCCGTTCCAGTCATCCACTAGCACTAAAGAGCGGGACGTTCCAAGAAAGGTCTACAGACGCCGGAAGAAATCAGGCCGCCCTGCTCCTGTCGTGGCATAGACGGCCACTAGCCTGAAAGCTTGCCCGTCTCCGTTGGTCACGTCCAGCACCACCATCTTACCTTCTGGGTCCAGGAAGATAACCCGTATGGCGAGATCCAAACCTCTCCGAAAAAGCACAGCAACTCTCCCCCCGATCCAGGACGGTTGGGGGATGCGTACACATCGTAGCCGCCGAAGATCGGTGCGAAGGCTCGTGCTTCGGAGATTCTGGTCTCGCTGATGGCCACCACATCTATGTTTAGTGACCTGAGGTCGTTGAGCAGGTGGTCCTGCTTCCATGATGACCCCAGGCCACGCGCATTTATGCTTCCTATTCTGAGTGAGGTCATGTTGAAAAGGAGTGGAAAAAGATGGGAAAGACCACTTACCTCACTTCTTGTGGAGGAAGAATGGTTTTTCCATCCGTCTCACTGCTTGTGGCCTCCTCTGGAAGGATGTCCTTATAAATCCTCCTGGAGAGTGTTTGTCGGAAGTCTCCGATGTCCTTGGGGAATTTTAATTTTAGTGTCGTGTACGTTTTCTGTGTGATGCGAGTAATTTGTATGTGTGGAGGTGTTGTAAATTTTGGGGGTGCTGTGTAGTCTTTGTCTGTGATGCTGGTGTTGTGTTGGATGTAGTGTAATAATTGGTTGTTGTTCAAATTTAATGCTGTGTAATGTGTATCGTTTTGATTGCTTTGTTTTGTTTGCGTTTGTTGTGGGTTTGTTTCTGTTTCGCTTGTTGGTGATAGTGGTGTTGGAGTTAATAATGGTTAATAATGGTGATGTTTGTGGTGATGGGGCTGGTGATGCTGGTGTGGGTCGTGGCATAGCTGTCTTAACTTTTTTGTTTGTTTGCTTATTTGCTTCACCCTGCATTTTGTTTTTGGAGGGCGAAGGAAGGGAATCTTTTCTTTTGGGGGTTCTTTTTTTTCTTTTTCCTGATACTGGTTTCCACTCCTCGTCGTCTTCACAATCTGTCTCCAGTTGCGATAGATCAAGGAGTGGAAAATCCTCCACAGGCGTTGGTATTGGTTGTGGCGTGGTGGATGGTGGAGGCGCTGGTGCTAATTCTGGCGCGATGGGTGGGGGTGGTGTTGGTTTTGCTACTGTTGCTGCTACAGTTGCTGGGGTTGTTGCTGCTACAGTTGTTGCTGCCACTTCTGCTGCTGGTTTTGATGGTTGAGTCACTGGGGTGGGTAGGAGAGGTGGCCTCAACTTTTTAACCTGAGGGCAGAAAGCCTTTAGGTGGGTTCCTTCGCCACAAACGACACACCTAGGCCTTCTACCCTCAACGATTACGGTGAGGTGGCTGCCGTCATTGATTTTCCTCAATGTTTTTTGGAATTTCCTCCGCTTGTATCAGGAGCTCCATCCCAGATCCGGACCAGTTCTCCTGCTTTTCTTTTGTTACTTCAATTATTTTAGTGTTGGCCTCGATGTCGGCGAGGACAGCAGCTATTAGCCAGGGAATTTTGATGACCGGTGGAACGTGGGTCACCCTGATCTTCACGAGTCTCTGACCACAATAGCCTGGGACGAGTGTGAACTCGTCACTTCTTAATGGGGCCATGGAGTGCTCTCTGGCTTCTTGTGGGGTTCCAAAGAACACGTCCACGGTTCCATATTTCTGCCCATGTCTGATGTGGGGTTTTTTCGCCCACACATGTCCCAAAGCTTTTTGAATCTGGGACTCGGATGCCCGTTCCACTCGGCGTGATTTTGTTTATCGTCCGATATGACACGGTGCATAAGCGCCGATGCTCCATTTTATTAGATGGGGGGTGAGGCTGACCCTGTACCCATCTTTTTTTTTACCATTCGCTTGGCTTCATTCAATTCCTCCTGGCTTACTTCGATTGTTTCGCTTTTCTTGGCTGCTTTGGCAAAACGACACATTTTGTTTTGCGCTGGTGTTGATTTTGTTGTTGTTATTCTCATTGTTGTTGTTGTTGCTGTTGTTGTTATTGTTATTTTTTTTGTTATTGTTATTTTTAGTTTCAGTGGATTGGCAGTATCGGTAGAGGGTCAGATGCCATGCTTTGACGCATAGAGTTACGGCCCTTGCCATTATGAGTTCAAATCCCGCCGAGGTTAACTTTGCCATTCATCCTTAGGGGGTCGATAAAATAAAATACCAGTAATGCACTGGATAATTGCTGGTCTTGTGCCAAAAGTAGAAACAGTTATTTTTAGTTTCAGTTGTGGTGGTGGTGGTGTCAGTGGTGTTCGGCGTGGAAGAATCGATTCTGGCTGAATCTATTTCGATGTCACGAGATAATAATTTATTTTTTGTTTCTGTTGTCGCTGTGGTGGTGGTGGTATCAGTGGTGTTGGTTGTTCATTTTGACATTGTGGTGGTGTGGGTGGCGGCTTTAACACCTGCACCTATTGGTAATGGCGGGAAATCCACGTCTGTATCCGGCAAATTCAAATAATTGAGACTGCCGTTAATTACATTTTCAGTGTTGGCAACCGTGGCAAGGCTCACAATGGGGGTGGTGGTGGGTGGATGCCAGTCTGCTAGAAACAGGAGATTTGTCGTCCATGTTTTTTTTTCAAAGAAATATTTTGTTTGATAAATAAAAGTTTAAATTTTGGGCTCGAGGCCCCAATATTATTGAGTGTCCTTTTCAGAAAGCAATATAGGTGAACTTATAAACACTTAACAACAAAAATTTTCCATAACTGGCAATTTGAAACAAAGGAAAACAACAAACCTTTGTGTAGCTCACGATAATACGATTTCCTACGTATGTCGCCAATAATAATAATAATAATAATAATAATAATAATAATAATAATAATGTTTTCTTTATTAACCACAAGGGTTTACATAAAGTAGACATTAAGGACAGTACAGGACAATACAGGACAGTACAAATGGGCATTTCTGTGTGTAAAAAAAAACAGGATGTAATAAAATAACAAAGAACAATTCCCCAATAGGGGGGAGACTTCCGAGGGACATTTATGAAGAAAGCCCATTAAAAGACCACAGTGACCCTGACCACCAGGGCAAGTGCCCTCTCCCAGTTTTCCACCTTTAATTTACAGACACATACTGAGAGAAGGCCCATTCATTCGGGCCATACTTGCTTCTCTCACCCATCTTTCAACAAAATGCTGGGAAGAGAGCACTTCCCTCTCTACCCTGATTTTCCTTTTCAAATGGAATTTGAAAAAGTTAATCAGGGCATCACTGAAGAGGTAAGTGCTCGTCTTCAGCCCTTTCAAACGTGTCCACCATACTATCTCTTTCGCCATGGCCACCAGACAGATAAAAACTGCCTGCCCTTCCAGGCTAAAGGAAGAGGGCGGGGCATTCCTCACGATGGACCCAGCTGATAGCCGGATCCGTCCTACACGCGACAGCAGGTGTTCGACATAAACCCACAAGTCAGCAATGCTCGGACACTGGGCGAGTGCGTGCAGAACGGTTTCGTCGCCCTGTGCGAATCTCGGACATGCCCGGCTGACGGCACCTCCATGCCTGTAGAGTTTATCCCGAACTGGCAAAGCTCCCCGGTAGCACTGCCAGGCCAGAGATTTCTGGAAGTTGTCCATAGGCCCTGGCCCGAAAGTTCTTCCGAAGAGATTGGCTAGTTGATTTTCGTCGACGCCTAGAGTTTCTCCAAGTACGTCGTCGCTCTTCCCCTCCACTAATCCTCTATAGAACGCCGAGGTGGAGTTTCCACCGATCACATTGCCCGATTGGTCGAGGGCTGTGAGCGCCTGAAGACATTCCAGTCTCCAAGCACTCCCTCTCGGTCTTCGCTTGACCCAGGACTGCAGCTCCGTCAAGGAAACGAGCTGGGGAAATACGTGTCTAGCAAACGGCGACCACACCTGATCACCGTCGAGGAAGAGGTGGAGATGTCGTAGCCTGAGCGCGTGCCTGCGCATCATCAGCCACAGCATTCCCAGCCCTCCACGTAGCCGGTGTTGACAACAGATGGACCGCCTGACCATCGGAGCGCGTCCCTTCCACAAAAAGCGAAAGAGCAAACGCTCCAGCGCAGTCAGGCGAGGCTTAGGACAAGGTACGACGGTCAGGCGGTAGCAGATGACAGACGCGATGTACGCGTTAGCCACCTCCGCTCGACCTATCAGGGATAGCTTCCTCTCCGCCCATTTCTGGGTGAGAGAAGCCACCCTGCTCGTCACCTCGTCCCAGTTTTTGTCCGTCTGGAGGTCCGGACCGAACCAGACCCCTAGCAATTTAACCGGTCCGTCCGTCCAGCGTCCGACGACGCTGTTGGACGGCATGGACCTGCCTCTCCAGGTGCCGAGCTGCAGGCCCACTGACTTTTCCTGGTTGATCATTGCTCCTGTCACCGCTTCGTATTCTCTTAGTGTAGTGCCGATCGCCTCGATGTGTTTGGCGTTCGACACCACTACGGTGACATCGTCCGCATATGCTGACACGAAAACAACAATAATAATATACATATACACACACACGCACACACATAAGCATATCTACATACACACACACACACACACACACACACACACACACACACACACACACACGATAGCAACTAACAGCGCTGCGATCGAATGTGGCTTTTTAGCCCAGCCAATGATCTAAAATGTCTTGCACAGAGTCGGCAACCAAAACATTTACTGGGAATAGTCGGCTGTGGTTGGAGTTCGTGTACTTTTGCATGTCGCTTGAGCCCTCCTGCTGATTTACATTCTCTACCACATGTTTGGCAAGCATGATGAGTAGCATCTCCAACAGCAGCCTGGTAGTCAACCACTGGTCTTACTTTATGACTGCGAAGATGACTTTCGAGTCCAGCTTTGCTTAGGCAGAGTCTCGCACATACGCTGCATGTCAGCACCATAGGAGGACCCACGCCGTCTGGAAGTGCAACAGCAATGCCCTTCCTCACATCCCGCTTTACTTTCTCGTATGCTATTCGAGATGCCTCAAAGGCAACTTTACCCTCATATACAGTCTTTCTCCATTTATTACGATCAGCAGCAATTCTCCCATGTATCAGCAGAGATGTTAGCGTCTTTCAGAGATGCTTTCAAGGAATCCTTATACCTCTTTTTTGGTTTATGTGGCGGTCGTTTTCCTTTAACCAACTCTCCATAAAAGAGCTGTTTTGATATTCTAGAATCCTTCATCCTGGCAAGGTGACCACTCCAACGGAGTCGTTGCTTAAGCACAAGAGCTTCTATACTGTCACACATAGAGCTTTCCAAAATCTCGACATCACTGATGTGGTCCCTCCAGTGAACGCCATGAATCCGTCTGAGACACATCTGATGGAAACGCTCCAATTGCTTAAGGTGGTGTCGATATGTGACCCAGGTCTCGTAGGCATAAAGAAGACAAGAGAGCACACATGCCCTGTACACCTTTACCTTTGTCCTCCTGCATATGTCTCGCCGACCCCAGAGTTGCCTTTCTAGCTTTCCGAAAGCATCACTTGCTTTCCTAATCCTAAGTGAGATTTCACTGTCAAGGTTGCTGTATCGATTGACAGTGCTTCCCAGGTATCCAAACTGATCAGCCACTCCAAGTCGTTTGCCATACACATAGATGTTTGGTTCAGTGTACTGCTTACCAGTGGCAGGTTGGTACATGACGACGGTTTTCTTGAGACTGACAGTCAATCCTAGGGCAGTGCAAGCGTCAGAAAATGCATTCAAAATGTGCTGCATATCACTCTCTGTGTGCACTACAAGATCGCAATCATCTGCATACAAGAGGTCTCTTATGATTGATGTAAATACTTTTGTCTTCGCAGCAAAGCGCCTGATGTTAAATATGCTGCCTGAGGTTCGATATCGGATGTAAACACCATGCTCGCAATTCCTGAATGCAATACAGAAAACCATTGCAAAGTATATGGCAAACAGGGTCGGTGCTGGAATATCCCCCTGTTTCACTCCATTTTTTACCGAGATAGGCTCCGACATGCTACCCCCGACATTAACCCAAGCCTTCATGTCGTCATGGAAAGACCTAACTAAAGCAAGGAACTTATCAGGGCAACCAAGTTTCTGGAGAACCTTCCATAATGCATCTCTGTTAACAGTATCGAAAGCTTTTGTCAGATCGACAAAAACATGATACAGATCCAAGCCTTGTTCCATGCACTTCTCCTGGAGCTGTCTAGCTGAGAAGATCATATCAGTAGTGCCGCGTCCAGCACGAAAACCAGATTGACTTTCAGGAAGAACATAATCTGCAATGTGTGTCAGCAGACGGTCCAGAAGCACCCTACATAAAACTTTCCCTACGACAGAAAGCAATGATATACCTCTGTAGTTCCCACAATCGTTCCTGTTACCCTTTCCCTTGTACAAGACCATCATTACTGAATCTCTCCAGTCCTCAGGTACGGATTCATTAGCCCATATCCTGCCAAACAAAGAGTGAAGATGTTGCAGGAGTCTCTCACCACCATATTGTAGGAGCTCAGCATGTATGCCATCCATACCTGGAGATTTTCCACTGTTCAGCTTCGAAATAGCCACTGCAACTTCCACAAGCGTCGGAGGTTCTGCGAGAGCTATTTTCACAGGACTTTCTGGAATGAGATTGAGGAAATTTTCACTGACGACAGACGGCTGATTCAAAAGATCATCAAAGTGCTCTCGCCACCTTCGTAGAATTCCTTGTGAGTCACGAAGAAGTTCTTTGCCATCCTTGCTGCGAAGCGGTGTCACCAGAGAAGAAGACGGTCCATAAACCTCACGCAAGAGACAGTACAACAGCTTTGTGTTATTGGAATCAGACGCAGTTTGTATCTCACCAGCCTTCTCACTCCACCACTGATCTTTCATCTGAGAAAGACTCCGCCTAACACGTGATTTTACATACATACATACATACATACATACATACATAGAATGAACCTCAATCGGTTTGGGTGATGAGTGTTCTAGTTGTTCGATAACCAGAATAACCTGCTCATGAATTCTTTCAATTACAGACAGTCTATCCGACGGGTTTCTTAACAGTTTCCGTTTTCCCAATTTTATTTACAAAGCTTTAGTCGATCCAAGACTATGGCAAATGACACTTTCGCGGGATGCTACGCAGTGGAATCACAACCAGGATCTAATGATTGCAAAGGAAACTTCTTAACTATTTGGCTATGCTGCGCCCACATATACATACACAGGGGTGGTGGAAGCATTTCTGAATTGGAGGAGGGGGGGGGGGGGCAAATTTGGACAATTTAGTTTTAGTGATTAGCTTAGCTCTTTGCACTCTATATGCAATAAACATAACATGTACATAAATTGTAGCGCATATCCAAATAGATGTGTGTTTTGGTAATTTGGGGAGAAAATATGATTATTGTGGGGGGGGGGGGATATATGTGCCCCTCCCAGTTCCATTGCCACTGTATATATATATATATATAATCAAAAAGAATTATGCTCTTTGCCCTTTCCGAGGGGGTTAATATATCGAGCTTCTTCGCAGTTGGTAAGAAACTGGTACTATACACAATTTATTCATCTCTTATATATATACGTATATATATATATATACGTATATATATATATATATACACATACATTTGTTATAGCTATTAGTGAGCATTGTTACTCTAAAGTTTTACCTGTGCACTCACAGGATCACCAGTCTGATCTGGTGAGTACGCAGGTCAGACTCCAGAGTAATAATAAATGAATATTTAAACTCTACTTCGGTATTGAATTTTCATTCCCCTCCCCAAACAATTGTTGGACTTGTGCCTATATAAGAAACCATTATTTCTTTATTTAATTATATCTGTAAATTTAATTATTCAATAATTTCCGTAACGTTGTTGTTTGTGTGAATATTTTCTTGTATGCCAAAACATCTTATTATCGTGTGAAGGATATATTTCTAGTACTCACCGTGAAAATACATAATTATATTTTAATAGAATTTGTAATTACATTTTTCTTCTTAATCAATTGGAAATTGAAATAGCATCGCTTTAAATTATCAAATGCAAACAATATATATACTTATACATTTTAAAAGCAAACGAAATACATTCATGAACTTCAAATATTAATATAAATAATATCTATTTATGTACAAAGTAAAAAGTACGCTGGTTGTGAATCCCTTAACTTAAAATCAGTTTCTCATTTAAAATTTTCTTATTCTACAAAAGGTTTTTTTGTTTTTTTAGATTCTGAACCTATAAGTTTCAAAACGTAATTTTAAAGGTATAATAAAAATGATAGTTCAAAAGCCAAGTTCAAAAGCCAAGATTTTGTGAAATTTTCAATTTTTACACATTTTGAGATGAGTTGGTGTTTCACGAGTTTTATGCAATAAACACGTCATTATTTGTAAGCATTAGATTTTATCGTTTTAAGTAAAACAGAGAAGGGGTAAATTGAAATCAGGTTCAGACTACCCATGGGTTTTCAGACTACCCAAAGGGTTTTAAATTACCGGGAGGCAACATGAAATGAGGACGAGGGGTAGTTTAAAGTCTTTACACCAGAGAAGACCCGAAGAAAAACATCAATAAATGTTAAACAAAATATTATTAGTTGCAGCTATAGAAGAAACGACGCTATAAAGTTCAGTTTCCTTCGAGTTATGAACTCTAGAATGATTTATGTAATTGCAATAGGCCTGTCATCTGGCTTTGGTGCTCTCGTGGGAGGGGGTGATTCAGAACATTTGGTGTTGGCACTCTTTCGCAAGGATCTCATTTCAGGACGTTTGTTATAAACTCTATTTTCTAAATCGTAGGATGCACCATGGAAAGTAGGTAGTGTCATCCAGTAACCGCCTCGTCTGGTGACACTACCCAAATTGCTATAAAAAGTTCCCCCAAATCCCTCTGTGACTATATGAATAGAAGGAAAATATATTGGCACGAACTGTAAGAAGGGCTGAATTATGCCAAAAAGCAGCATTTGTTGAAGGCAAAAAGAGGGTTGATGATTGCCATTTACCCACCAAAGTGTATACCCAAAACATATTCCAAGAACAAAAGTACCGGCACATCATATGACAACAGACAACTCTCTCCATGTTATCTCACGGTAAGACTGACCTTCCACCTGTAGCTATCAGGGAATTTAGCACCAATCAAGTGAGTATTGAGGGCTGAGATTTCGAATCGTTTAAAGATGGACAAATTTCTTTTTTTTTAATCAATGACCAGGGCTGGCGAGTTTCCTAGGAGAAACTCAACGGCCATAACCATGCCCAGAATGAACCACCTAGCGGTAGTTGCTCAAAACACGCTGCATAATGAACAATGCATTAAATGCTCCAGACTGTAAACCTGTGAAGAAAAACTACAAGCCATCTAACATCTTTATGAATGACCCTAACTATTTTTCTAATATCGGATGATGAATGATACAGGTAAAGATGGATAAAATATATCACATGACAAGACTTATAATGTAGAACCCAATCAATGATATGATCTGCAGAGCTCTCTGCATACAATAAATTAGTGACCCACAATGTGTTTTCTGTAAACATTCTATGAAAACATTTGAACTACTCGATTAGATGCAAGATGATTAGCCAGGCCAGTGATTAAAATTAAAGAAATATTAATCTCCTTTCTAAAAATTTCCACATCCATGACCCCATAAAATGAAAATAAGAAAGCAAAATCTTAACAACGATTCAAAGAGTCTTTGAATGTGGCACCATATCTCTTCGACATCATATCCCTCATACCAACCATCAAGCCTCAACATGCATAAATGGATTAAGTCTACATACTTAAAGCAAATTGTATTATGAGAGCTGAAGAGACCCTCTGAAAACATTACTTGGCTGGAGACTGGAAATCAGGCCTGGATTAACTATTACACAAAAAAACACATTATTGGGATATCAAGAGAAGACGGGCGCGATTTTATTTTTAAAAGTTTGTAGACTTTATATATGGGGGAAACGATAATCTTTTCAGTGATTAGAACCTCAACAGGACTCCATCCAACCCTTCCAGTAATATAGATGCAGTGAAGTTACACTCTTCTATCGCAGGAGAACATCAGATGATAGTTTTCTTTTTATCAAAGTGACTATGACACTAATAAGCAAAGTGGTCTATACTGAGCTAACCGGCATCTTAACTCTCGCTTTGAAGGTCTTCGTCGTCGTCTTGGTCTTCTTCTTCTTCTTTGCATTTTGTGCGCATTTTTGTGCGCTTCGTGTTCCAGTTTTTGTGCATTTTCTGTGCGCTCTTTCTGCAAGTTTTTGTGCGCTTTTTGTGCATTTTTGCGCAAGTATTTGAGCGCATTTTTGTTAGCTTTTTGTGCAAGTTTTTGTGCATTTTTTGTGCATTTTTTGTGCGCGCTTTGCGCGCCGTTTGAGCATGTTTTTGTGCGCTATTTGCGCATTTTGTGTGCATCTTTGTTCGCATTTTGTGCACATTTTTGTGCACTTTTGAGCAAGTTCCTGTGCGTGTTTTTCTGTCGTTTTTTGTGCAAGTTTCGTGTGCGTTTTGTGCGCGTGTTTGTGCAATTGTGTGTGTGTGTGCGTATTTGTGCGCGTTTAAATGCGCGTGTATGTGCAGGTATGTGCACGTGTGTGTTGGTACGCGTTTGTGTGCACGTGTGAGTGGACACGTGTTTGGGCGATTGTGTGTGTTCGCGCAGTGTCTGCGTGTTTGTGCGTATTTGCGTGCGCCTGTATGTGCATATGTATGTGTGCATATATAAGTATGCGCATTTTTGTGCAAAGTTTTGTGCATTTTGTGCACATTTTTGTGCGCTTTATGTGCAAGTTTTTGTTCGCTTTTTGTGCATTTTGTGCAAGTTTTCTATCCACGTTAAGTGATATACATTCAAATCTCAGCACCATAACACCATTTCACAAAATTATTATTATTATTTCTACACTTTTGATAAAATAAACTGAGACAAAAAAATGGAGGCAACTTACCTCATATGTTATGTCGTTATTAAGTTATATTAAGGTTTGACAAAAGTTTGTGTATCACAGATCTGTGGTTTATTTACCTAGCTTGAGTGCAGATGGTACAAAAACTACTGACTGAAAATAGAATTAAAAAACCCAAGAGTTTACAAAGATGGAAGGAACGCATTGTGATTGTTTTGAATACTGATTTATCAATTAATGAGAATATTCTTTAATCAGTTTTACAAAACCATAATTATTACAACTTATAAACCTACCTAAATTTCATGAAATTCCTGCTGCAATTAAATAAATGGCATCTGGAAAATTTCTCTGTCAAGACAACATACTTCTCAGTAGCTTGGGGTAATATGTGACTTTTCAGACACGTTTTTTGTTTTGTAGGCACGTTCACAGATGTGATACTTGAACTGTCTGTCTCCTGGCAATACCGGCTGGGGTGTGTTTTCATGCATTTTGCCATGTCTGATCAGTGCACCAACTGACTTGTAAATTAAGCCACACTCACTGCAAATAAACCGTTGCCTTTTAGATCTTCTTTTGCCGAAAAAAAGTATTGCACACGACCAGCTCAAAGTCAGGGCATAATTGCAAAAGGAGATGACCATGGGCATTCAATTTAACCATGCCGGGACGTCCTAAAACACTCCAGATTTGGTCGTCTTTTCCGACACGTGCATTAAAATCTTGTCCTAATGTGAAACCGATGTTATACACCCTCCTAAATCTTGGTATAAAGCCATGGTTGATTCCTGGCTACTAACCAGGGTAGGGACATAAACTGAAATGACAGTCATGAAACGTACCCTTAAAAGAGGAACTCTTAAATGCATAATTCGATCACTAATGCCTTGTGATTGCTCCAGACGTTTTGTGATCTCTGTCTGGAGAGCAAAACCTACTTTCCATTCCTTTTCTCCCCATTTAGTTTCCCTTTCCAGAACATATAGCCAGCACCTATACCTGATAGATGACCTTCCCCACTAAGACGAACTTCAGAGAGTGTAGCTATATCAATATTATACCTGCTCAATTCTCTGACAACAATAGCAGTTCTGCGTTCTGGATTTGTGGATGATTCCCAGTCAAGACGTGTTCTAATATTCCTTACAACAACATTCTTGCAATTCTATTCTTTTGAAAATTACTATTCAGGTAGCTGACCAGCTTGATGGTGGAACAGACAATGTTTGTGTTACCTTTTCTAGACCTCTCCCAAGATTTGGGTGAGCAGTGTTCTCCCTTGAAAGGGCTGCTTAGTCACAAAGGATTCAAAAATATATAAAATACAAAATATATAAAATATATACACTCTACGGGATGGCGATTAACTCTCATGAGTTCCTCTGCCCTTTGTCAGGATTTGTTTTTCATCCCACAGGATGTTCAATCACCCTCCTCACCAAGCAAGGTTGGTGGGGTTTCCGGTTTAGTCGCCGACGATCCGACCATGTCAAAGGTTGGACTGGGTTACATGTTACCAGTACAACCTGTCACATGGTCGGATCATCGGCGACTAAACCGACAACCTTACCAAGCTGGCTTGGTGAGGAGGGTGATTAGACACCCTGCCGGATGACATACATACATATTTATGAAAAACCACTCGGAAGGTCAAAACAGTAAAATGATGATATATTAGTTTAACGCTTGATATGGTAGGAAAAGAGTCTTAACGTTTAGGACGTTAATCTTTCATCGGAAGATAGAATGAGAGATGGAATAAGAAATAAAAAGATGGATGAGAGTAAGAAAAGGAGGAAAACCAGAAAAAAATTTTCACGGGGTAAAAGCACGCGTGTATTTAATCACCCATTGTGTGTGTGTGTGTGTGTGTGTACATATATACATATATACACATACACACTCACACACACGAACGCACTTGAGCACACACTTATACACGAACTCACACACCACATATAACCTCAGTCACAAAACCAAATTTACCAATGACAGTAAAAGCGACAATGATAAAATAAAAAATAAAATGAAGATGTAAACATCACCATTAATTAAAAATGTAACATACGTTTATAAAAAGCAATACATCCATTTTGCTACTCAGATATCGATAATACAAAAAATAAAGTAAAATAAAAATAAATAACTTAACATTACTATAACAAAAAATGCGTGATATTTTTTTTAAGAATAATTTCTAAAAATGAGAAATGTAACACCTTTTTTTCGTTTAATTATTGGAGTATTGTGAAAGTGTTTGAAAACCAATTCGGATCAATGTATAGTTGTAGGTTGACAGCACTTAAATTCATTATTGTTATTGATGTCATTGATGTTCGAATAGTTTTGCTTTCTGTTGAAATCTATTAAGTGTCCTCTATATTTGAGCATACGAAATTAATTTCGGATTTTAAAAAAAAGTTATCTCCTCTTGTCTTTGACATTTTCTAACAATTAACACTATGGGTTATGATTTCATTCTCAAACATAGCGTGAAATGTCCAAAAAGTTTGAATCTATAGCGTATGACATTCAATACACCACTCTTGAGCGGTTTATTGGCAGAGTTATTAGAACGTCGGTTAAAATGATACACGGTATTTGTTACGGCTCTCTATGCTTCTAGTTCAAATTCCACTGAGATCAACATTGTCTTTCATCTTTTCGAGATCGATATATTAAGTCAATACTCTCCCTGGCGTGCTCCCTCCATTTTTATATGCATGCATACTTGTACGTATGTATATATGTATGTATGCATGTATGTATGTATGTATGTATCCATGCCTGTATTTACATAGCGTCTGTGTTTATAAGCCGTAACTTAGTGGTTCGACAAAATCAGACCGATAAAATACGTAGCAAACATGGAAAAATATATATACTAGGCGCGATGCCCCAGCATGACCGTGCAATCTAATGACTAAAACAAGTGAAAGAATAAAATAATACCCATGGACGAAGTGAAGACAGCGAATTTGCAGAGTCGTTAGAACATCGGATACAATGCTACGCTGTATTCATTCCGGCTCATTATGTTCTGAGTTCAAATACGGCAAGGTCAAATTTGTCGTTCATCCTTTCAAGGTCGGTAAATAAAACATAGTGAAGTGGTTTTCATCAGGAAGTTACTACGTAACAACTAAGATAAACAACACTCTTGTACAATATATATATAGAGAGAGAGGGGGATAGATAGATAGATAGATATATAGAGAGAGAGGGGGATAGATAGATAGATAGATAGATAGATAAATTTCTATTTATTTGCCACCAGGGCATAAAATATTGGGACAAATACAAGCGGCGGGGGGAGTTTACATACATTTAAAGGACGTGTAAAAAATATAACAAATCAAATTCAACAATCGAAGTCCTCAATAGGGAGGGGGCGTTGACGTGGGTCGCACACACCCCCGAAAAAATGTGCAACCCTCCTCCTCAGGAGCACAAAGAGCGGGTGCTCCCTTCCTCTCCTCCTTCTCCTCCTCTCTCACCTACAGGCTGGTATAGAGAGAAGGCCCATTCACTCGGGCCATTCTCGCCTCTTTCACCCACCTTTCATAAAACTTGCTGGGGTAGAGCACCTCTCTCTCCATTCTGATCCTTCTTCTAA
The DNA here is from genome assembly GCA_964016885.1 of Eledone cirrhosa. Taxonomy (NCBI): domain Eukaryota; kingdom Metazoa; phylum Mollusca; class Cephalopoda; order Octopoda; family Eledonidae; genus Eledone; species Eledone cirrhosa. The sequence goes on along the minus strand of OZ024741.1, from coordinate 144,165,435 downwards.
AATGGTACTTGAAAAAAAGAATCAGTTGTTGGCCGGGGAGAAAAGTGTCTGACCTCATCCCTTTTAACCTCGTCCACCATACAACCTCTTTCGCCATAGCTATCACACAAAGGAAAACCGCCTCTCCTTCGTTTTTGAAGGAGGGTGGCGGTTTGATTATAACAATGGACTCCGTGGTCAACTGGATTGGTCCCACCCACGACAATAGTCGTTCTACATAGCCCCACAGGTCGGTAACGCCCGGGCAGTGTACAAATGCGTGCGCGACGGTTTCCTCGTCGCGCACGCATCTCGGACAGATCTTTTTCGAAGGGTCCCTGCCCGGGTGCCCGTGTCTGTAGAGCTTGTCTCGAACTGGTAGAGCTCCTCGGTAGCACTGCCAGGCCAGGGACTTTTGGTCCATCGGTCCCGGGCGGAAGGTTCTACCGAACAGACTGGCCAGTTCGTCTTCCTCTACGCCCAGAGTTTCTCCGAGTGCGTCGTCGTACTTGCTGTGGACCAACCCTCTATAGAATGACGAAGTGGAGTCTCCACTGATCGCCGGGCCCGCCTGCCAGATGGCTGTGAGCGCCTGAGCACATTCGATGTGCCAGTCGCCCATTTTCCTCGGTCTTTTCTTGACCCAGGACTGCAGCTCGGTCAGCGAGACGAGTCGTGGGAATGCTTGCCCCACGTATTCCTCACCGGTTGTCCGGTGAGGAATACGTGGAGGTGCCGCAGCCTGAGCGCGTGTTTGCGCATCGTCAGCCACGGCATCCCCAGCCCTCCGTTTGAAGGGTGTTGGCAGCAGATGGATCTTCTCACCAAAGGAGCCCGCTTCTTCCAAAGGAATTGGAAGAGCGCGCGCTCCATTTTGGTAAGTGTTTTGGCTGGACAAGGCACGATGGTCAAGCGGTAGTAGATGACGGAGGCTATAAAAGTATTCGCCATCTCCGCTCGATAGATGGATAGATAGATAGAAAATCGGCTGATGGATTGATAGAAGAGTGGGAGAGACAGATAGACAGAAGCTTGAGAGAGAGGGCAGGTAGATTGATAAATAGGAGAGAGGGAGAGACTAAGGTCATAGTAAGTAGAAGGGAAAACAGAGCCCTGATCCCTTCGGAGAAATAACCTTGTTCCGTATATAGGAAAGGTATAGGTAGAAATTCCATCCTCTGTCCCAAATGCAATCTATGAGTACACAAGAGATGTAGTGGGATCTCAGGGTGTTTCGCTAAGAACGTAGGTGGGTGAAAGTGGCGAGAATGGCCCGAGTGAATGGGCCTTCTCTCCATATCAGCCTGTAGGTTGAGGAAAAAGAGGAAGAGAGGAAGGGGGTACTCACTCTTCGTACTCCTGGAGATGAGGGTTGCACATTTTTTCGGGGGTATGTGTTACCCATATGAAATGTCTCCCCCTATTGGGGAAAATCGATTAACTTTTCAATTGCATTTGTGATAGTATTTTACACGTTTTTATTGTATGTAAAATTCCCTCTTTGTATTTGTCCCCTTCTTTTGTGCCCCTGTGGCTAATAAAGAAACATATCTATCTATCTATCTATCTATCTATCTATCTGTCAACACGATGGACACATGTGCTGAGCTCGCTCGGTAAGTTTTTGTTTAAATTCATACGGAAATTGTAAACTGTAAACTTTCATTTTTGTATCATTTTGTAGAGGGACTGCCAGGTCAAATTTTGATCTGGTCGGTCTCTCAAAATATTCTGCGCCTTTGGGCGAAATAGTATTGTGAACATTTTATCTTTCGAAAAACTTCGAAAAACCCTATTTTGAGAAAAATGGCTGAATCATCTTCACCATCAATCAAAGAAGGAAAGGGGAAGTCATACTCACAGCTTCCCCCTGCCACTGTCACAGCAGCAGATGCCAAAGGCAGAGGTCAGAGAGAGGAAGAATTGTCTTCACCTGTTGACCGACCACTAGATGTAGCCACAACTACACAAGAATTTGAAAACAACAACAACAACAACAACAACGACAACAACAGCAACAATAAAGACAACAAAAACAACAACAACACAAACGTCACAAGTATCCACACACGAAACGAGAAAGACAACAACAACAACAAAGATGAAAACAACTCAAACGACGAGAAACAAAACAATACTAATATCCAAAACGAAAACAAAATATCTTTTGCACAAACGGCTAAATTATCAGTCGCTTATGTGCTGGAAGATATTTCAAAAGCAAAAGAAATGCTGGAAAAAGCCAAGAAATATGTGTCTTTTGGCGAAAACGGATCGTTTTCTATACATTCACCTCCGGAGCTAAAAAGACAGACGGAATTACGAACTGTCGTATTCCGAACAATTTTAAATAAAACAAAGAAACCAGCGCAACCATCTCAAGCGGAAACTCAGTTAGTCTTGAAAGACGCGATGAGAGACATCACTTTCATACAAAAGGATAAACTCTATGGGAGTTTATCCATATTGATGAAAGACGAATTGGCGGCAAAAAAATACTCTGTGTCGCCAATTCGGTCCACACACTACACCTTCTTCCCTACCTACATGGGTAAAAAAACCCAGAGGATATGGATAACCACCATCACCCCAAACATAAACTACTGGTGGTTACTAACCGGTTTCCTCAATTTAGACGAGGACAACCTCATCTCAATAGGGAAGGCATCCGGCGACGCGTTCAGTGGAACGAGCATCGAAGTTCTGACCCAAATAAGGCCAGAACGCATCGCCCAAATCCCTGAGCGCGTCATGCTGGATGACCGTACCCACCTCAACATTATTGTGGAGGGTAGGCGTCCCTCCTGTTACCTCTGTGGCAATAGAGGTCACCTGAGGGCTGCCTGTCCCCAGCTCACACAGAAAAAAACACTGCTACCAACACCAACACCACCCCAACTACAACAACAAAAACAACCACAACAACAACAAAAACCAACAACCCCACCACCACCACCACAACAACAACAACAACAAACACGTGAAAAAATAACACAGAATACTGTCCCACCCAATCCCTCCCCACCCAAAACAAATACAAAAACACGCACACCGCAAACACTACCAGAAAACATACCCCTCCCACCCAACAAGGAAGACGAACCTCTTTCGTCGCAAGACGAAAAAGATCCCTTCCAACAAGTAAAAAGAAAGAAGAGGAGACGCACCACAGACACACATGTTAACTTTAATCCCCCCCAAGAGAACACAAACTACACACAAACCACCCCTCCCTGTCACACAACACTAACTGCTACACAAAAAAAGACATTACAATACACATACATGAACACAGACAACAAAGAATTACGGAAAACAATTTCAGCAAACCCTTCGGTCCAAACCGAAGGGCCAAACTTTATAACTGCTGTGGGACTACCTCATTTGAAAATGATAAAAGTCCCAATGCACTTGTACAAAACACTGAAAATAAATTTCACGGAGGACGTGGGCCCCCCCTGCGCCAAACCAATCAACCGCGTCCTCCTAAAAAATTTCACCCCCCCACCTCACCCAGACACCCACTCAACGACAAACACCCCAACCCCACAACACACCGATGCCCCTTCACTTCCACAAACCACAACCCCACCCAACAACCCATCCCCAACCAGCATGGAAATTGAGCGGCCCGTTTCCCGGGACGCAGAGAGGTAAGTGCCTTTTCTCTTTACCACCAACATGGCTGTGCTAAGAGTAGGGTGTCTAAATGCGCGTGGCCTGGGCTCGTCTTGGAAGCAAGCAATGCTTCTAAATGACCTCAGGTCACAATCTATAAATGTGATGGTTATCTGCGAGGCCCGGATCAGCAGCATGCGACAGCTAGCCCCCACCTTTGACGACTTTGAGATGCACGCATCTCTCTGTCAGCCCGGAGGTGGGGGTGGGGTTGTCGTTCTGCTGCAAAAACATATGGGCCTTGCAACACAGATAGTTCACTTGGACCCAGGGGGTCGACTGGTGGTGCTGGACCTTGGCAGTGGTGAAGGTAGAGCCTTTAGGCTGATAGCCGCATATGCCCCTTTTGGGACAGAGCGGCCCGACTTTTTCCAGCGTCTGGAGTCTTTTCTAGGGACGTCCCGTTCCCTGCTTTTAGTGGGGGATTGGAATGGTATCCTGGATGCACGTTGGGACTATGCAGGGGCATGTCCCGATAGAGAGGGGTGCAACAGCCTCAAGGGGTTACTCGGCCGATTTGACCTGGCCGATAGATTTCGACTAGATTTTCCGACGGTGCCAACCTGGTCTTGGTCAAATCGCAGCGGATCATCTAGATCGTACCTAGATAGATTTTTAGTTAGAAATAAGGACAGGGACTTTTTAAGTTGTCCAGAAATGCTCATGGTTGGCTATTCAGACCACAAGTTGGTGACCTGCATGGTCAACCTTGATAGAACGCATAGACAGGGCCCCGGTTACTGGAAGCTCAACTTGTCCTTGCCGGCAAGTAGAACCTACAGGAATCGGATTAGTACGTTAGTTAAGGAACGGTTGACTGGAGCGATCGTCAACAGCAGGTGGTGGGTATCTCTAAAGAGAGAGATTAGAGTAGTCTCGATTGAATTTAGTAAGGTTCTAGCTGCGGATAGGAATAGGAAGGAAAGGGAGCTAATAGATAGAGTAGAAGAGGCAATTAGAAGCGGCGACGTGGCCAGAGTGCTAGCGTCGAGAACGGCTTTGAGCCAGTTTTTCGACGCGAAGCACGAAGGCTGCGTTGTCCGAAGTAAAATACGTGCTCTAGGGAACGAGGGGGCCAAAGCTGTTAGCTGGGCCCGCGTGACAGAGGCCAACAGTGGAACTAAATCCACCATCCGGTCTTTGCGAGACCTGGATGGACGGGCGATTCTTGAGCCTAAGCAGATGTGTGAGGCCTTTCAAAGGCACTTTGCCCGACTGTTCGGAAGGGGCGGGGAGCCGGTTGGAAACGTGGACTTCGGTCCATACCTCGACGGCCTGCCGCGCCTCTCGGACAGGGAGGCGAAGTCTTGCGAGGAGCCGATTTCGGCCGCTGAGATAGAGGACGTGCTGGGCCAATGCGGCAAACGCAAATCCCCGGGTCTCGATGGTCTTCCTTACGAATTATATCTAGCTATGCCGGACTTGTTCCCCGATCTCCTCGAGGCGGTCTACTGCAACTGGCAACAGAACGGGAGAATTCCCTGTACTGTGACCAAGGGCGTAGTCACGCTAGTGAGGAAGGACGAGAACAAGGGGGACGAAATAAGTAACTTCAGGCCCATAACTCTGCTAAATACAGAGTTACAGATTTTGGCCAAGGTGCTAGCAAAGAGGTTGGCGCTTGTCGTGGGCAACCTGGTGGGAGATGCGCAGACATGCGCTATCCCGTCCAGGTCCATCCATGACAACCTCCACCTCATGCGATACATCATAGAGAGGGTTGGGAACGAACCCGGCTTTGGTGGGGCTCTGATCAACTTGGATCAATCTAAGGCGTTCGATAGGGTCGACCATGGTTACCTGGATGCGGTGCTAGCGGCGGCAGGCTTCGGACCCGTTTTCAGGGGCTGGATCACTGCTATGCACAGCAGCCGCATCTGCTCTAGGGTCAAGGTGAACGGCTACCTCTCGGAGCCGTTCAAAATCGCGCGGTCCATCCGACAAGGGTGCCCTCTCTCCTCCCTTCTGTATGTGTTGACTCTCGAGCCACTACTGCGGAAGTTGGAGTTGTTGCAGGGCATCCCTTTGGAACCGGGATTGCGGAAAGCGGTGTCAGCCTACGCCGATGATGTGACAGTAATGGTGTCGACGGCCTCCGAAATCGAGGCGGTCGGCACCTTACTGGAGGAGTACGAAAAGTTCACAGGGGCTAAGCTGAACCGGGACAAGTCGATCGGTTTGCAACTCGGCACGTGGAGGGGCAGACCGATGCCCTCCGATTGCGTCGTCGGACGCTGGACGGAGGGCCCGGTGAAGTTGCTCGGGGTCTGGTTCGGACCGGACCTCCAGGTGGAGAAAAACTGGGCGGAGGTTACGAACAGGGTGTTTGCACTGACCCAGAAGTGGGCCAGTTGCAAACTATCCCTGAAAGGTCGGGCGGAGGTGGCGAACACTTATATAGCGTCCGTCATCTACTACCGCCTGACCGTAGTGCCCTGCCCAAGGGAAACCCTCACCAAGATGGAGCGCGCGCTCTTCCAATTCCTTTGGAAGGGTCGGGCTCCTATGGTGAGGAGATCCATCTGCTGTCAACACCCTTCGAAAGGAGGGCTGGGGATGCCGTGGCTAATGATGCGTAAACACGCATTAAGGCTACGGCACCTCTACGTATTCCTCACCGGACAACCGGTGTGGGCCCCGTTTGTGAGACGAACCTTTCCCAGACTCATCTCACTCACCGAACTGCAATCCTGGGTCAAGCAGAGACCGAGAAAACTGGGCGCCTGGCACACTGAGTGTGCCCAGGCGCTCACCGCCCTCTGGCAGGCGGATCCGGTTATCAGTGGAGACTCCACCGCAACATTCTATAGAGGGCTGGTACGCAGCAGGTGCGACGACGCCCTCGGAGAAGCCCTAGACATGGAGGAGGACGAACTGGCCAGCCTGTTCGGTAGGACATTCAGCCCGGGACCTATGGACAACTTCCAGAAGTCCCTGGCCTGGCAGTGCTACCGAGGGGCTTTACCCGTTCGAGAAAGGCTCTACAGACACGGGCGCCCGGGTAGGGACCCCGCCAAAAAGATCTGTCCCAGATGTGTGTGCGACGAGGAAACCGTTGCACACGCATTGGTACACTGCTCGGGCGTAGCCGATCTGTGGGGCTATGTCGAACAACTGCTGTCAAGGGTGGGACCGATCCGGTTGACCACCGAGTCTATTGTAATGATCAAGCCGCCTCCCCCCTTCAAAGATGAAGCAGAGGCGGTGTTTCTGTGCGTAATAGCCATGGCGAAAGAGGTTGTATGGTGGACGCGTCTGAAAGGACTGAGGTCGGGCGCCTTTCTCTCTGGCCAACAACTGGTCCGTTTCTTCCGATATCATTTCGGAAGAAGGATCAGGATGGAGAGAGAGGTGCTGCACCCCAGTCGTTTTTATGAAAGGTGGGTGAAAGTGGCGAGAATGGCCCGTGTGAATGGGTCTTCTCTTTACATAAGCCTGTAGGTGGAAAAGAGGAAGGAACGAGGGAGCACCCCCTCTCTGTGCTCCTGAGGAAAAGGGTTGCACACTTTTTTCGGGGGTGTGTGCGACCCCCCAAGGCGCCTCCTCTCTATTGAGGATTTTGTTAAAAATTTTATTTTTTGTTATATCTTATTTTATTTTTATATTTTGTTATTGCCTCCTCCTTATTGAGGACGCCTTTTTGTGTAAACTCCCCCCTTTGTACTTGTCCCACTTTTGATGCCCTAGTGGCAAATAAAAGAAACTTATCTATCTTCTTTCTGTCTTCCTCCCTTTCTTCTAATCTCCGCTCTCCCTCTCTGTCTCCCCCTCCGCCTCTCTCTCCGTCTCCCTCTCTATCTCTCTCTTTCTCCTGCACATATTACATTTTGATAGGTCTCCATCATCGATAAGAAGCTTATGTGATTGATTGAAAACAGTGGATGACATGTGGGGTAGAGAGGGGAGCGGCTAGATTGATAGATAGGAGAGAGGGAGGGACATATAGATGCAGAGCGATAGAGAGAGAGAGGGGGGGGGAGCGGCTAGATTGATAGATAGGAGAGAGGGAGGGACATATAGATGCAGAGCGATAGAGATAGAGAGAGAGCTTGAGAGAAAAAGGAGAGGGAGATGGAATGGAGGTAGGCCATCACATGTCATGATGCCACGTGTCTGATTCAATTTAATCTTCTGACACTTTACCTGACCCCCTTCACCTACTATCTCACCTGTTGACCTACAAACAAAAACACTGTCATCAGCAGCAGTAATAACAATGCTGAAGTCACGCAACCGTGTGATTTCTCTTCTGTCTGTATGTCTGCCATGGATCTGTAAGTCGTGTCTGTCTGTTTATCTGTCTCAGATCTTTCTGTCACTCTGTCTGTGTGTCAGGGATCTGTAAGTCGTGTCTGTCTGTTTATCTGTCTCAGATCTCTCTGTCAATCTGTCTGTCTGTCTGTTGCTCTATATATTTCTGTCTGCCTGTCTGTTGCTCTATGTATTTCTGTCTGTCTGTCTGTCTGCCTGTCTGTTCCTCTATGTATTTCTATATGTATGTCTAATCCTGTATGTATTTCTATCTATCTCTCTATATCTCTCTGTCTGTCTGCCTGTCTGTTCCTCTATGTATTTCTATCTGCTTGTCTGGCTGTTTTTCTATGTATTTTAATCTGTCTGTTTGTTTGTTCCTCTATGTATTTCTACCTGTATGTCTGTCTCTTTATGTCAGTCTATTTTCTTCTTCGCCTCTTTGAAATTGTATAACTCTTTGTCATTGAATAAAGATTATTCAACACTACGTTGCCATATTTCTTTCGCTTAATTGCAATTACACCAATGTAATACTATTACTCCATAATGTAGTACATTTTTCGCAGATCTCTGAGCCTCCCCCATCCTCTGGGAGGAGATGATGGCAAAAGCAAACGAAAGGAAGAGAGCATGGCAGTGCAAGTAGGTAATCAAAGTTTGCAGGTCATCTTAGTAAGACATGGAAGCTTGGGTGTTACGACAGTAAGAAAAAGAAGAGCCACGCAAAAGGGTGAAAGCAGCAGAGAAGTTATCGAGATCACTCTAGACAAAAAGAGGTGAACGAGATGTCAGTAGAGTGGGGTCAGTAGAATTCTGTATTTACAAAGGCTGAGACTTGATCGACCTTGTTAGAATCATCTGGATGAAGTCGCATTTTTATCTTTACGACTATTCTGTGTTTTGGTCACTACAACATACCTCAAGTGCAGATAGATTCGTAATATTTCGCACAGATGTTTACGATATGGGTTATACCTTTGGTGTTTATCCTACAGAAACTACATCAGTTATCGTATCTAGGAATTTTATCTGTATTTCTATCCCTTTTGTGCATTTGGTATGTTGTTATTTGCTGTTATTTCCTGTTATTTCCTGTTACTGTATTACAAAATCGTACCCTTTAAAGGGCAGATTTTAAGGGCAAAGCTAACCGGCAGCTTGGTTGGTCTCCGTTGGGGACCTGGCTGGATCATTTGGAGTTGGTTTGAAGGTGTGTCAGAAGACTCTCTTCCCACGGCGCACTGAAGAAGAAGAAGAAGAAGAAGAAGAAGAAGAAGAAGAAGAAGAAGAAGAAGAAGAAGAAGAAGAAGAAGAAGAAGAAGAAGACCACGACGACGACGAATACCTTCAAGGTGAGAGTTAAGATGCCGGTTAGCTCAGTATAGACTACTTTGCTTATTAGTGTCATAGTCACTTTGATAAAAAGAAAACTATCATCTGATGTTCTCCTGCGATAGAAGAGTGTAACTTCACTGCATCTATATTACTGGAAGGGTTGGATGGAGTCCTGTTGAGGTTCTAATCACTGAAAAGATTATCGTTTCCTCCATATATAAAGTCTAAGAAAAAGTAGAAACAGAAATTATTTAGAAGCCCGTCGGATGGAATGCACCTGTAATTCAACGGTCAACTTCGTCACACACTGTCATGATGAATCTCCCTGGGAGCTTCGTTAAGGGTACACATTTTGTGGAATACTCAACCACATACATTATAATATAATATGAACTGCATCTGTAATACAAAGGGCCATCCTTGTCTCCTACTCTATCACGCCGAATCTCCTCCACAATTATGATGAGGGGTAGACGTGTCTGTGGAAAGCTCAATTACTCGGACATTAATGTCACAAGCAAGCTATTTCGTTGATAGAAGAACTGGAATAATCAACGTCACAACCGACGGATGATCATTTCTCATTCTTTTATTCCATTTTCAGTGAATTGATGATTTGCTTTTTGTATATCTCGGAAATGTTTGTTTACTTTTCTTATCTTTTCTTTTCTTTGTTTGCGAGTATGTATGTGTGTGTGTGTATGTATATGTGTATTTAGGTGTGTGTATGTATGTGTGTGTGTATGTATGTGTGTATGTATGTGTGTATGTATGTGTGTATGTGTGTGTCTGTCTGTATGTATGTCTGTATGTATGTGTGTGAGTGTATGTGTGTATGTATGCATGGATGGATGGATGGGTGTTTATGCATTTATGTATGTATGGATGGATGGATGTATGTATGCATGTATGTATGCATTTATGTATGTATGTAAGCATGTATGTATGCAAGTATGTATGTATGTATGTATGTATTATGAAAGTATGTATTCATGTATATGTAAGTATGTGTATATATACATATGTTTACCTATGTATTATTTTTTTTTCTCCCGTTTGTACATATGTGCATGCATGAGTACATTTATACATACATGCATATATGCATGCATACGCGCGTACATATTACACACACGCTCACACGCATACACATATATAATTTTGCTCGTAAGCAGACATCTTGTAGTCATATATTTGACTAATAACTAGACGGTATTGAACACATTCAACATTGAAACCGTAACCTTGATATCATTGATTGAAGAACTCAGAAAATATGTTCACCACTCGAGTTGATGCAAAGGTTTCTCTTTTTAAAGGTTATCTTCGATTCTGGAACTTTCCTGTGTGGTTTTGGTTCCTATTATTGTTGTTGTTCGTGATGGTGGTGGTGATGGTGGTGGTGGTGGTAGTGTGGTAGTGGTGGTGGTGGTGGTAGTGTGGTAGTGGTGGTGTTACCGTTGTTGTTGTTTTTTGTTGTTGATGTTGCTGTTGTTGTTGTTGCTGCTGTTGTTTTTGGTGGTGGTAATGTTGGAGGTGGTGGGGGATGTTGGTAGGGGTGGTCGTGGTAGTGGTGGTGGTGGTGGTGGTGGTGGTGGTGGTGGTGATGGTGATGGTATTGGTGGTGGTATTGGTGGTGCCGTTGTTGCTGTTGGGTGGTAGTTGCTGTTGTTGTTTCTGGTGCTGTTTTTGCTGCTGCTTTTGTTGTTGCTATTTCAGCTGCTGTTGTTGCTGTTGTTGTTGGTGGTGGTGGTGGTGGTGGTGGTGGTGACGGCAGTGGTGGTGGTGGTGGTGTTGCTGCTGCTACTGCTAGTGTTGCTGGTGTTGTTGTTTTTACTGATCTTGTTAATGCTGTTGCTGATGATGTTAAATCAGTTAAAAGCTTTCAGAAATGTTGCGCTAGAAATATAAGATTGAGTAAGAAATGTTCCTGTATGGAGGTTATCAGATTAGTAAGTGAAGATGGATGAAGATCGTGGTGAGGTTGGAGAAGGAGAGGTTGGGAAGGAGGATAAGTTTGGGTGAGAGGGAAGTAGAAAAGAATAACTAAAAGGAAAGAGGGAGGTGATGATCAAATATATTAATAGGTGTGGGAGATATTGGTAGCTACAAGAACGGCATAATGGAATGGAATTGGGTTGTAGGATAGAAGGAAGAGAGGGAGGTGTTAGGGCTTTGCTTCAGGAAGGGCGGAAGAGCACCGATAGAGAGAGGAGGGGAAGACGAGGAAGGGATAGGTGAGAGAAGAACAACAATAACAAAAATGAAAAAAAAAACATTAAGAGTATCAACGGAATGAAATGTACCTCCGTCAGTTTCGACGGTGAGTGATCCAGTTGTTCGATGGCTGGAACAGCCAGCTCATGAAATTGACGTAAACGTGGCTGAGCATTCTTCAGATACATGTACACTTAATGTAATGCTCCGGGAGATTCAGCTTCATACAGTGTATGAAAAGGCTGGACTTTTGAATTACAGATACAGTCCATCAGATTGGCTTTCAATTAGTTTCTATCGACCAAGGTTAACTCACAAGACTTAGGCCGACACGAGGTTGTGGTAATGACACTTGCCCATGATGTCACGCAGTGGGATCGAACATATCGCTTAATGTTCGTCAAGCGAACTCCTTAACCATTTGACCGTGCACGTCCACAGAGCACAAATGACAACAATAACAGTGTTAACAATCAAGTACAGCTGCAGTAGAAAAATAACTCCAAGCTCAGCAACTACTACTATTACTACTACTACATCACCAACAACAGTGATGGCAAAACCAATAACAGCAGCTGCGGCAACACCAATAACAACAGCAACGCTACCAACAACAACAACACCAACAACACCCACAACAACAAATACAACAAGCATATAAATCTACGACTGACACCTCCGGCATATTGGGAATATTCTGTTTCTGAAAAGAAGTAAGAGAAATTTACCATTCTTTCTGGAATTGATTCAATGCCATCTTGGAAATAGTACAAGTCACACAAGTATCGATAATAATAATAATGCTTTCTTTATTAACCACAAGGGTTGACATAAAGTATAACGTTGAGGACAGCACAGGACGGTACAGAACGGTACAAATGGGCATTTTTGCGTGTAAATAAAAAACAATAACAAAGGAAATGAAAAAAAAAAACAAAGGAAAATTCCCCAATATGGGGGGAGACTTCCGTGGAGAAAGCCCATTAAAAAAGCCACGGTGACCCTGACCACCAGGGCAAGTGCCCTCTCCCAGTATTCCACCTCCAATTTACAAGCGCATACTCAGAGCAGGTCCATTCACTCGGGCCATGATTGCCTCTCTCACCCATCTTTCAACAAATTGTTGGGAAGAGAGCACTTCCCTCTCCATCCTGATTTTCCTTTTCAAATGAAATTTGAAAAAGTTAATCAGGGCATCACCGAAGAGGTAAGTGCCCGTCTTCAGCCCTTTCAAACGCGTCCACCACACGACCTCTTTCGCCATGGCCACCAGGCAGATAAAAACTGCCTGCCTTTCCTGGCTAAAGGAAGGCGTCGGATAGCCGGATCCATCCTACACGTGACAGCAGGAGTTCGACATAAACCCACAAGTTAGCAATGCTCGGACAATGGACGAGTGCATGCAGAACGGTTTCGTCGCCCTGCGCGCATCTCGGACAGGCCCGGTTGACGGTACTTCCATCCCTGTAGAGTTTATTCCGAACTGGCAAAGCTCCCTGGTAGCACTGCCAGGCCAGGGATTTCTGGAAGTTATCCATGGGCCCCGACCCGAAAGTTCTCCCGAAGAGATTGGCTAGTTGATTTTCGCCCAGAGTCTCCCCAAGGACGTCGTCGTTCTTTCCCTCCACTAATCCTCTATAGAACGCTAAGGTGGAGTTTCCACCGATCGCATCGCCCGATTGGTCGAGAGCTGTGAGCGCCTGAAGACATTCCAATCTCCAAGCGCTCCCTCTCGGTCTTCGCTTGACCCATGACTGCAGCTCCGTCAAGGAGATGAGCTGGGGAAAAACGTATCTAGTAAACGGCGACCACATCTGATCACCGTCGTGGAGATGCCATAGCCTGAGTGCATGTTTGCGCGTCATCTACCACGGCATGCCCATCCCTCCACGTAGGGGGTTTTGACTGCAAATAGACTGCCTGACCATCGGAGCACTCCCTCCCACAAAACTCGAAAGAGCAAAGGCTCCAACGCAGTCAGATGAGGCTTAGGAGAAGGCACGACGGTCAGGCGGTAGTAGATGACGGACGCGATGTACGCGTTAGCCACCTCCGCTCGACCTTTCAGGGATAGCTTCCTCTCGGCCCATTTCTGGCTGAGAGAAGCCTCCCTGCTCGTCACCTCGTCCCAGTTTTTGTCCGTCTGGAGATCCGGACCGAACCAGACCTCTAGCAATTTAACCGGTCCGTCCGTCCAGCGCCCGACGACGCTGTTGGACGGCATGTACCTGCCGAGCCGCAGGCCCACTGACTTTTCTTGGTTAATCATTGCTCCTGTCAGCGCCTCGTATTCTCTTAGTGTAGTGCCGATCGCCTCGATGTGTTTGGCACTCGACACCACTAGGCTGACACGGTTCTCCCACATCCCAGTTGGCGCGGGACGCTCCTCAACGTCTCCAGCTTGTGCAGTAATGGCTCGAGAGTCAATACGTACAACTGGGACGAAATGGGACATCCTTGGCAGACCGAGCGCATGATGTTGAACGGTTCCGAAAGCTGACTGTTCACTCTCACCACAGAGCAGATATCGCTGTGCATGGCAGCAATCCAGCCTCTGAAGACGGGCCCAAAGCCAGCCGCCCACAGGACCGCCATCAGATAAAGATAGTCGACCCTATCAAAAGCTTTCGACTGATCTAAATTGATCAAGGGCCCCTCCCGTGCCAGGTTCGTTAGCTACCCTCTCCACGATAAATCGCATGAGGTGGAGGTTGTCGTGGATGGATCTGTCTGGAATGGCGCACGTCTGCGCCTCTGCCACCAGACCAGCGACGACTAGCACCAACCTCTTTGCTAGCACCTTCACCAAAATCTTGAACTCTGCGTTTAGCAGTTAAGGGCCTGAAATTATCTATCTTGTCCCTCGTGTTCGGGTCCTTTCACAGCAGCGTTACCGCTCCTAGGCTCACAGAGCTGGTAATTCTCCCGTTCTGTTGCCTGTTGCAGTAGACGTCTTCCAAGAGGTCACAGAACAAGTCTGGCATGCGTACGTAAAGCTCGTAGAGCAGACCATCCAAACCAGGTGATTTATCCATCGTGCAGTCAGTCATTGCTACCCGTATTTCAGCGGCTATTATCGGCTTTTCGCAACTCTCCGCTTCAGTGGCCGAGAGCAGCGGCAGTCCATCGAGGTAGGCGCTAAAGGCCATCCTGCGATCCCACCCACTGCTGCCCCCAAACAGCTGAGCGAAGTGCCGCTGAAAAGCCGCACACATTTGCTAGGGTTCGAGTAACATGTGCCCGTCGTGGTCCCCTAAAGACCGGATCGTGGCTTTCTTGCCACGACGCGCCTCCGCCACTCGGGCCCATCGAACGGCTTTCGTCCCCTTGTGTCTGAGAGCACGCGCCCTAGCTCTGGCAACGCAGTCTTCGTGCTTTGCATTGAAGAATTGGTCGAGGGCCAATTTCGCCTCAAGCACGTCGGTCGCGATGCCTTTATTAAGCGCCTCGTCTAATTCTCTCTCTGTTCTATTTTTCTCTATTGCTAACGCTTTACTAAGCCTAATGGACTCTATTCTAATCTCCTTTTTCAGGGCGAACCACGATTTGTTGTTGACGACTGCCCTCTCCAACGCCCGCTTAACTAGTTCGCTAATTCGGTCTCTGAAGGTTTTGCGCGCTGTCAACGACGTGTTTAGCTTCCAGTAGCCGGGTCCCTGTCTATGAAGCCTATCTAAGTCGACCACACAGATCACCAATTTGTGGTCCGTGTAGTCGACTATCTTGAATTGTGGACAGCCTATACTAGACCTATCTATTACCCTACAAAATACCCTATTTAGATACGATCTGGATGACCCGATGCAGTTAGCCCATGTCCACATTGGCACATTCGGGAAATCCAGTACCTGTCAGACAATTGAAAACGTCTGAGCAGGTTTGCGAGGCTTTTACACCCTCCTCCCATATCCGCTAACCCCACACAGTCCCAGCGTGCATCTAAGATCCCGTTCCAGTCGCCCACTAACACCAAATAGCGGGACGTTCCAACGAAGTTATCCAGTCGCCGGAAGAAGTCAGGCCGCTCTGTCCCTGCAGGAGCATAGACGGCCAGTAGCCTGAAAGCTTGCCCTTATCCGCTGGTCACGTCTAGTACCATCAACTTACCTTCTGGGTTCAAGATCCAGACGCGAGATCCAGACTTCTCCGGAATAATAGAGACACCCCCAACCCCACCCTCCAGATCCGGGACGGCTTGGAGATGTGTACACCTCGTGTACACTGAGTGCAGTGTCAACTCTGAATGTCGGTGAGCATGTCCAGCTAACCTCAGTCTGCTCTGTGTTACTTACGAGCTGACTTTTGGGAGGCTCCCGTACCGCTTTGAGTTCTTCATCCTCGGTGTATACTGATCAATGTTCAGAGTCACCCTTAGCTTTCTCCTGTAGCACCCATCCATGACAAAGACAATGGAAAAATAATCAACGAAAAGACGGACAGTCCAATCTCCTTAGTCAACCTCATACCGTATATATATATATATATATATATATATATATATATATATATATATATATATATATATATATATATATATATATATATATATACATATATATATATTTTTTCAATGTCTTGGAATTTAGTCCACGCTTGCTTTTTTCCATCCACTGAATTATTTTTGTATAAGTTCCCTGTGCCCATGCATCGCCTGGTAACTTAGCTGAGAACAGACTTCCTGATGACGAAACGGCTTCTCCATGCTTTCCATTTGGAAACCATGTTTATTCCCTTTCAGAAACTAATTAGTTGGAGTGAAATTTTAGTAAGTAAGTTAATTTTTATAATTTTCTTATTTTACATCTTTCATATAATTGTTCTGCATCCCCTTGCATTGAACCACAAAGTTACTAAGACAAAACCTATATATTTGCTAGCATAGGTATGCATCTGTATATATATGTTGGTAGATGTACTAATTCTTTATAATTATCTCCAAATTATTTTGTTGAGCAAAAATTTGCCAAAACTGCTACTATAGTTCATAATAATGGCTCGGCTACTGTCTTTTTAACATCCCACTCCTCACTGATTAATCTCGATGTCACGTGACTGATTCTTTTGAATTTGCCACCGACCAAGTAGGCAGTGATTTTTTCAATGTCTTGGAATTTAGTCCACGCTTGCTTTTTTCCATCCACTGAATTATTTTTGTATAAGTTCCCTGTGCCCACGCATCGCCTGGTAACTTAGCTGAGAACAGACTTCCTGATGACGAAACGGCTTCTCCATGCTTTCCATTTGGAAACCATGTTTATTCCCTTTCAGAAACTAATTAGTTGGAGTGAAATTTTAGTAAGTTAATTTTTATAATTTTCTTATTTTACGTCTTTCATATATATATATATATATATATATATATATATATATATATATATATATATATGTATGTATGTATGTATGTATGTATGTATGTATGTATGTATGTATGTATGTATGTATACAGTATGGTGTCGGTCTTAATATACCGAAACTGAAGTGATTTCCAGGGGTTGACTAAGGAAATGGGACTGTCGGTCTATTCGTTGATTTTTTCCCATTGTCTTTGTCATGTGCGCTCCCTATTTGCTTTCTTTATAGACCTTTTCCCTCTTCTCTCTTACTCTGTTTATATATATATATATATAAACAGAGAAGGAGATAGGAAGAGGGAAAGGTCTAGAACGCAAACGCTATCATAAAAGAAATTGAAAGGAATCGAAAAGTTATTCATGGACAAAGGCACAAAGTTTAATAAAGCTAAATGTACTCCACAAATGTTCAAAGCATAGAATAAAAGACACATCAAAGAACAAACTGACTATCAACATGTGAATGGAGTTCCACTGAAGCAGGTAGAGTAAGTCAAGTATCTCGTACCAACCCTTACCTATGGTCATGAATCTTGGATAATGACCGAAAGAATACGATCGTTAATACAAGTGGCCGAAATGGGATTCCTCCGAAGGATCTTTGGAGTAACGTTACTCAATAGAGTGTGTAGTTCGAAGATCAGAGAGTCACTCCAGGTAGAGCCGCTACTTTTCCGAATTGAGAGATCACAGCTCCGATACTACAGACATGTGGTCAGAATGTCTCATGAAATAATCACTGTACAGATTTTACAGGCAAAACCAACCGACAGGAGACCCAGGGGGAGAC
>OZ024741.1:144107831-144142831 GCA_964016885.1 Eledone cirrhosa | reverse complement strand
CTGGCCTCTATTGGGGGTTTTGGTGGGTGTACATATTCTAATTATTAAAATAGTTTATTAAGTATTTGATTAGTTTCTGTCAATTTGTACTATTTCCATATTTCTCCATTTAGCTTCACAATCGTGTATAATATACATGAAAAAAATTACATTGTATATATTATATATAAGAACATGTTCGTAATTAACCATAGAACATTAATTAATTGATTATTTTTAAGAATATCACTTGATTTGCTAGCTGACAAATATTCAAATTACACCCGATAGTTATGTTTTTTGTTGTTTTTTTGTTGTTGTTTTGGTGGGGGCGGGGCTTAAGTTTAAGAGTTGTTGTAGTGGGGGTGGGATTTACTGCATCATCCACAGTCGAACGGAATAAACTATTGAAATATCGTGATTTATCAGTAAATTACATTTTTCAGCCTGTAGTAGCTAGACCATTTACAACGAAATTTTGACAGACTTGACTCAATGAAGTGTCAGGTAGTATTCTGGAGGTGCTTGGCTAGTCAAGCGCCTCAACCGTACTATCACGTAAGTGTTTTGAATGACGTAAGTGTTTTGAATTTCTTCAATTGTTTTTCAGACCAAAACACGCATTTCCTGCGACTGTGTAATTGAAGGAGTATGCTTTTATGCATGTCTTTTTTTTTTTGTTGCAACTGTTCTTGTTTTCTTTTCTCATTCATTTTTATTGATTTGTTTCTTTTGTATATCATATTCACATCAACAATTATAAACTGTTTACAATAAATTAGAATTTATTCATGATCATTCTCACTGTCTATAAATGATTCTCCGTGTTATGCATGCATGGACACGTAACTCCTAGTGGAATCGGAAAGGCGCCGGTATGTCTTGGGCATTTTGAATCTAAGTCTAAACACAGCCAATTTCCACTGGAGGAAAAGAAAGTGAGAAAGAATTGACCCCAGTACTGAACAGGCATATTTTTATTGACCTCGAAATGATTAAAGAAATATTTGACCTCAGCATATTTTGCACTCAGAGAACGCAGGAAGCCAAGACAGATACCCTAAAGCAAAGGTTCTCAACCCATTTTGGCCAAACGCCCCCTTTTGCCCCGCGAAATCACGAAACGCCCCCCCCCCCTACCCTATTTTTCCATTTTTCAATATACTACTGATTTTGATATCAGTAGATAACTGGGCCAAATCAAGTTATCTTAGATTCTTTAAAAAATACTCGTACGAATTAAATACAAAAAAGTTTCAGTCCAAAACAAAAGCAAGCTATTTCAAATTATATATTTTTGAAATAAAAAAAAACATTTGATCTCAGTCGAAAAAGCTTCTTTTTTTTAAATTCTATATTTCACTGTCAGCTGTTGTAATATATTTTGAGTGGATAGACAATTGAAACTGCAAAGTCAAAATACAAAAGATGCAAAATATGAAGAATTTCTTACCTTTCTCTGAAATCACAAATTCAGGGGAAAAATAGTACCTTGCAAAATAATATACCTCGTAGCAAAATAAGTAGTAAGGAATAAATTGAGAAGCTTGGTGACTGAGAAAGCAATATTTTTATCCCTTATATATAAACATAGATAGACACACACACACACACACACATATATATATATATATATATATATATATATATATATATATATATACACACACACACAAACTTGTGAGTGTGTGTGTGCCTTGGTACAGAAAGAATTTTGTCTACATTTTTTTATTGCCAGGTCAAAGGCCACAGCTCTTTTCAACAACGCCAAATAACAACGTTCCACACACACACACACACACACAGTGAATTAACAACCCAATATGACTCCAGTTCCTCAGTGAATTAACAACCCAACAAGGAACTGGGCATATCAGAGTATTGACAATATTATACACCTAAACAACATATGTACTTGTCTATACCATACTAATTCAAACTGCCTGAAGAGGTCACAGCCAAAGATGGCTGTCACTGAAATATATATAGCAGTAATAAACGAAGCTAAATTTTAATCATTTGACTTTTATTTAACTTTATTTTACACTACTCCGGAGTAACCAAACCAACCTGCGCACTTCGTCGAGTGCTCCAGCCTGCATACGGAGGTGTTGGTATACAACCAACATAAACTCAAAATCTATATATATATATATATATATATATAAATATATGTATGTATGTAGATTTATATATATATATATATATATATATATATATATATATATATGTATGTATATTCATATATATATATATATATAAGTATAACAATATTTGTTTCGACACAAAAACCTCGCAAAACTAATATATGTATGTAGATTTATATATATATATATAAATCTACATACATACATACATATATACATACATTTATGTATGTATATAGCTATGCATTTATACATTTGTATATATACATGCATTTATATTTAAGCGTATAAGGATGTTGATATGATCTATGTCTTCTTTTTTGGTAAGGAGAAAATTTTTGTCGCCAGATTTTATACCTAGGGAGATTAAATACCACACTTCTGGCTGAAAGCTGACCAGGTTCTCAACTTCATCAAACACTAACGCCGGCCTGTGTGTGTATATATATGTGTGTGTGTGTGTATGTATGTGTATATATGTGTATGTATGTGTGTGTATGTTCACCACCATTGCTTCTTCTTGTCATTTCTGTTGAAGTAGTCCTTACTTTCATTCTCTTTGATTTCTTTTGATTTTCTTTTATCTCCCTAGGGAATTCGTTGACAAGCTTCTTTAATATATTTTTTTTGTTTTCTTCATTCAAATCACTAAGAGACGTACAAATATGACTTATAAAACTTACCAAACTAAAAGGGCTTCTAGCGCCCTCAAAGTTTCAAACGCCCCCTTACTGCATAACGCCCCCTAACGCTCCCTTACTGCATAACGTCCCCCTGGGGCTACGAAACGCCCCCGTTGAGAACCTTTACCCTAAAGCATTCTATCCAATGTTCCAACAACTCTCGTAATTCGCCTTACTCTACGTGATATAGAGAACTCAAATCTAGTTATAATGTAATTCTAGACACAATGTGTCTCAAAACAGAACATGATGGTCACAGTTAGAATGTTGTTGATCATAGATCAGCTCAATCACAACTGAGCTAAGGCTAAACGACGACAGCAACAACAGTTTTACACTATATGATTTATAGTAAACTATAGATAAAAAACACTGGTAAAGTAAGAAAAGATTATGAGAGTTCAAGAAACACACAGTTATTTCAGCATTAAACTTATATTAGAATTACATATGTTATGTTCTTTATGTTAGAAAATGTATCCTCTGACTGACCAACGCAGGTTAAATATTCTTCTTCCTCAACCATTAGTGATTTTCAACCAGATAAAAATGTCCCTCGAGTGTCACAGTATAAAGGTATGTGAAGATATTTTATAAACTATAGTTAATGGCTATGGAGCAACACACTTCCGTTTATTTGGCCAATTCCTATATTAAATAACAACCACAAACACGTTATTCATGAATCACAAGTTACAAATAATTGTTTCTACTTTTGGCACAAGGCCAGCAATTATTCCAGTGTATTACTGGTACTTTATTTTATCGACCCCGTAAGGATGAAAGGCAAAGTTAACCTCGGCGGGATTTGAACTCAGATCATAAAGGACCGTAATTCTTTCCTGCAAAGCATGGTGTCCGACCCTCTAACGATACTGCCAATCCACTAAGTTACAAATAATGACAAATGGTTAATGTAAAAGGCTAAGCTAAAACGAAGCCGAAGGCATACGGATTCAATTCTTCATTGCAAGTATTTCACTTCGACAATGAGAGCAACAGAAAACTAAAACTTCTCGAATGGTTGATGATATGCAATTATATCCCACTGTCCGATATTTATGGCGAAAGAACTTTTCATGCCTCCATTCATTAAATGGATTAGTTGCAGCTCATTTGTTTAAACTTCCAATAGATTCGTCGCTGAACTTATAACGGTGGAAACCTCTGGCGTTTTTGATCCCCGAACCATCTCCTACTCATTGCTATCGGGAACGATTGGACCACTCGCAGGAGTGAGCCCTGTGAGTTGGAAATAATATTTCAACCACCTCCCTTGCTATCCTCCGGGCGTCTGCAGCAAAGTGTTTCATACGCGAAAAAACGTATAAGCTTTTAGCTATTCTTGTTTAAGTAGTGAGTGCTAACGATGACGGATAAAACTCCAGAAACATCAGTTTGATATTCTCCCAGGCCACTGAGATATCTATTACATGATCACATTATAAAACATTTATAGCGAGACTCGCGTGTGTTTATTGAACATAAACATATCGGATCCATCCCTATTATGGACCACGCAATGCTACTTCTACAAACACACGCACACACACACACACACACACATATATATATATATATATATAGAGATAGATATATAAATATTATAATGATAATAATATATATATATATATATATATATATTATAATGCTTTCTTTATTAACCACAAGGGTTTACATAAAGTAGACATTAAGGACAGTACAGGACAATACAGGACGGTACAAATGGGCATTTCTGCGTGTAAAAAAAAACAGAGGATGTAATAAAAATAACAATGAAAAATTCCCCAATAGGGGGGAGACTTCCGAAGGACATTTGTAGAGAAAGCCCATTAAAAGGCCACAGTGACCCTAACCACCAGGGCAAGTGCCCTCTCCCAGTTTTCCACCTTTAATTTAAAGACACATACTCAGAGAAGGCCCATTCACTCAGGCCATACTTGCTTCTCTCACCCATTTTTCAACAAAATGCTGGGAAGAGAGCACTTCCCTTTCTACCCTGATTTTCCTTTTCAAATGAAATTTGAAAAAGTTAATCAGGGCATCACCGAAGAGGTAAGTGCTCGTCTTCAGCCCTTTCAAACGTGTCCACCATACTATCTCTTTCGCCATGGCCACCAGACAGATAAAAAACTGCCTACCCTTCCCGGCTAAAGGAAAAGGGCGGGGCAATCCTCACGATGGACTCAGCTGATAGCTGGATCCGTCCTACACGTGACAGCAGGTGTTCGACATAAACCCACAAGTCAGCAATGCTCGGACACTGGACGAGTGCGTGCAGGACGGTTTCGTCACCCTGCGCGCATCTCGGACATGCCCGGCTGACGGCACCTCCATGCCTGTAGAGTTTATCCCGAACTGACAAAGCTCCTCGGTAGCACTGCTAGGCCAGGGATTTCTGGAAGTTGCCCATAGGCCCCGGCCCGAAAGTCCTTCCGAAGAGATTGGCTAGTTGATTTTCGTCGACGCCTAGAGTTTCTCCAAGTACGTCGTCGCTCTTCCCCTCCACTAATCCTCTATAGAACGCCAAGGTGGAGTTTCCACCGATCACATTGCCCGACTGGTCGTGGGCTGTGAGCGCCTGAAGACATTCCAGTCTCCAAGCGCTCCCTCTCGGTCTTCGCTTGACCCAGGACTGCAGCTCCGTCAAGGAGACGAGCTGGAGAAAGACGTGTCTAGCAAACGGCGACCACACCTAATCACCGTCGAGGAAGAGGTGGAGATGTCGTAGCCTGAGCGCGTGTCTGCGCATCATCAGCCACGGCATGCCCAGCCCTCCACGTAGCGGGTGTTGACAGCAGATGAACCGCCTGACCATCGGAGCGCGTCCCTTCCACAAAAAGCGAAAGAGCAAACGCTCCAGCGCAGTCAGGTGGGGATTAGGACAAGGTACGACGGTCAGGCGGTAGAAGATGACGGACGCGATGTACGCGTTGGCCACCTCCGCTCGACCTTTCAGGGATAGCTTCCTCTCCGCCCATTTCTGGGTGAGAGAAGCCACCCTGCTCGTCACCTCGTCCCAGTTTTTGTCCGTCTGGAGGTCCGGACCGAACCAGACCCCTAGCAATTGAACCGGTCCGTCCGTCCAGCGCCCGACGACGCTGTTGGACGGCATGGACCTTCCTCTCCAGGTGCCGAGCTGCAGGCCTACTGACTTTTCCTGGTTGATCATTGCTCCTGTCACCGCTTCGTATTCTCTTAGTGTAGTGCCGATCGCCTCGATGTGTTTGGCGTTCGACACCACTACGGTGACATCGTCGGCATATGCCTACACGGATGTTCCGCATCCTAGTTCGCGCAGGACCCCCCTCAACGTCTCCAGTTTGTGCAATAATAGCTCGAGAGTCAATACGTACAAGAAGGACGAGAGGAATCATCCTTGGCGGACCGAGCGCATGATGTTGAACGGTTCCGAAAGGTGACCGTTCACTCTCACCACAGAGCAGATGTCGCTGTGCATGGCAGCGATCCAGCCTCTGAAGACGGGCCCAAAGCCAGCCGCCCTCGGGACTGCCGCTAGGTAACGATGGTCGACCCTATCGAAAGCTTTCGACTGATCTAAATTGATCAAGGACCCACCTGTGCCAGGTTCCCTAGCTACCCTCTCTACGATGTATCGCATGAGGTGGAGGTTGTCGTGGATGGATCTGTCGGGAATGGCGCACGTCTGCGCCTCTCTCACCAGACCACCAACGACAAGTGCCAACCTCTTTGCTAGCACCTTGGCCAAAATCTTGAACTCTGTGTTTAGCAGAGTTATGGGCCTGAAATTATCTATGTTATCCCCCATGTTCGGATCCTTTCTCAGCAGCGCCACAGCTCCTCGGCTCACAGAGCTGGGAATTCTCCCGTTCTGTTGCCAGTTGCAGTAGACGTCCGCCAAGAGGCCTCCAAACAAGTCTGGCATTTGTACGTAAAGTTCATAGGGCAGACCATCCAAACCAGGCGATTTACCCCTTGTGCAGCCAGTCATTGCCTCCCGTACTTCAGCGGCTGTTATCGGCTGTTCGCAACACTCCGCCTCAGTGGCCGAGAGCCGCGGCAGTCCGTCGAGGTAGACACTAAAGTCCATCCCTCGATCCGGCCCGCCGCTGCTCCCGAACAGCTGTGCGAAGTGTCGCTGAAAAGCTTCACACATTTGCCCGGGATCGAGTAGCATGCGCCCGTCGTGGTCCACCAAAGACCGGATCGTGGCTTTGTTGCCAAGACACGCACCCGTCACTCGGGCCCATTGAACGGCTTTCGTCCCCTCGTGTCTGAGAGCACGCACCCTAGCTCTGACAACGCAGCCTTCGTGCTTTGCATTGAAGAATTGGTCAAGGGCCAATTTCGCCGCAAGTACGTCGGTCGCGATGCCTTTGCTAAGCGCCTCGTCTAATTTTCTAACTAATTGTCCCTCTGCTCTATTTTTCTCTATTGCTAAAGCCTTACTAAACCTAATGGACTCTATTCTAATTGCCCTTTTCAGAGCAAACCACCACTTGTTGTTGACGATGGCCCCCGTCAACGCCCGCTTTACTAATTCGCTAATCCGGTCTCTATAGGCCTTGCGCGCTGGTAAGGACGCGTTTAGCTTCCAGTAGCCGGGTCCTCGTCTATGAAGCCTATCTAAGTCAAGCACACAGATCACGAATTTGTCGTCTATGTAGCTGACTATCTTGAATTGTGGACAGCCTATGCTAGACATATCTATTTCCCTACAAAATACTCTATCTAGATATGATCTGGATGACCCTATACGATTTGTCCAAGTCCACATTGGCACATTCGGGAAATCCAATCGGTACCTGTCAGACAGTTCAAAACGCCTGAGCAGTTGGTGAGGCTCTTGCACCCTCCTCCCCTATCCGCTTATCCCACACAGTCCCAGCGTGCATCTAAGATCCCGTTCCAGTCACCCACTAACACTAAAGAGCGGGACGTTCCAAGAAAGGTCTCCAGACGCCGGAAGAAATCAGGTCGCCCTGCTCCTGCCGGGGCATAGACGTCCACTAGCCTGAAAGCTTGCCTGTCTCCGCTGGTCACGTCTAGCACCACCAACTTACCTTCTGGGTCCAGGAAGATGGCCCGTATGGCGAGATCCAAACCTCTCCGAAAAAGCACAGCAACTCCTCCTCCCGATCCCGGACGGCTGGGAGATGCGTACACATTGTAGCCGCCGAAGATCAGTGCGAAGGCCCGTGCTTCGGAGATTCTGGTCTCGCTGATGACCACTACATCTATGTTTAGTGACCTGAGGTCGTTGAGCAGGTGGCCCTGCTTCCATGACGACCCAAAGCCACGCGCATTTATGCTGCCTATTCTGAGTGAGGTCATGTTGAAATGGAGTGAAAAAGATGGGAAAGACCACTTACCTTACTTCTCGTAGAGGAAGGATGGTTTGTCCATCCTTTTCGCTGCTTGTGGCCTCCTCCGGAAGGATGTCCTTATAAATCCTCATGGAGAGTGTTTGTCGGAAGTCTCCGATGTCTTTGGGGAATTTTTGTTTTAGTGTCGTGTACGTTTTCTGTGTGATGTGAGTGATTTGTATGTGTGGAAGTGGTGTGAACTTTTGGGTTGTTGTGTAGTCTTTTTCTGTGATGCTGGTGTTGTGTTGGATGTAGTGTAATAATTGGTTGTTGTTCAAATTTAATGCTGTGTAGTGTGTATTGTTTTGGTTGTTTTGTTTTGTTTGCGTTTGTTGTGGGTTTGTTTGTTTCGCTTTTTGGTGACTTTTGTGGTGTTTGTGATGGTGGTGTTGAGGTTAGTGATGGTGATGGTGTTAGTGTTTGTGGTGATGGGGTTGGTGATGCTGGTGTGGATGGTGGCATATATGTCCTAACTTTTTTGTTTGATAGTTTATTTGTTTCCCTCTGTATTTTGTTTTTGGAGAGGGAGGGAAGAGAATTGGGGGGTCTTTTTTTCTTTTTTCCTGATACCGTTTCCCACTCGTCGTCACAATCTGTCTCCAGTTGTGATAGGCCGGGGAGTGGAAAATCCTCCACAGGTGTTGGTTTTGGTTGTGGCGTGGTGGATGATGTAGGCGCTGGTGCTAGTTCTGGCGCGTTGGATGGTGGTGGTGTTGGTTTTGTTACTGTTGCTGGGGTTGTTGCTGTTACAGTTGCTTCTGTTGTTGCTGCTACAGTTGTTGCTGCCATCTCGGCTGCTGGTGGTATTGATGGTTGAGTCACTGTGGTGGGTAGGAGAGGTGGCTTCAACCTTTTAGCCTGGGGGCAGAAAGCCTTTAGGTGGGTTCCTTCACCACAAACGACACACCTAGGCCTTCTGCCCTCGACAATTACGGTGAGGTGGCTGCCGTCAGTGAGGTCTATTACCTCTGGGATCTCCTCAATGCTTTTTTGGTCCGCTTGGATCAGGAGCTCCATCCCAGATCCGAATCAGTTCTCCTGCTTTTCTTTCGCTATTTCGATTATCTTGGTGTTGGCTTCGATGCCGGCGAGGACGGCAGCTATTAGCCAGGGAATTTCGATGGCCGGTGGAACGTGGGTGACCCTGATTTTACGAGTCTCTGGCTACACTAGCTTGGGACGAGTGTGAAGTCGTCACTTCTTAATGGGGCCATGGAGTGTTCTCTAGCCTCCTCTGGTGTTTCAAAGAACACGTCCACGGTACCATATTTCTGCCCACGTCTGATGTGGGATTTTTTTGCCCACACATGTCCCAAAGCTTTTTGGATTTGGGACTCGGATGCCCGTTCCACTCGGCGCGATTTTATATTAATTGTTCGATAAGATACGATTTTATTAGGGGGGGGGCTGACCCTGTACCCATCTTTCTTTACCATTTTTTTAGCTTCTTCTAATTCCTCCTGAGTTACCTGAAATGCTTCGCACTGTTTTGCTACTCTGGCAAAACTCAGGGTGGTTTTCTTAATTTCATTGTTGCTGTTGTTGTTATCGTTATTTTTGTTATTATTAATTTTAGTTTCAGTTGTGGTGGTGGTGGCGTCAGTGGTGTTCGGTGTGGAAGAGTTCATTTTGGTTGAATTCATTTCGATATCACGAGTTAATTTATTTTTTTCTTTTGTTTCTGTTGTCGCGGTGGTGGTGGGGGTGGTGGTTGTCGCGGTGGTAGTGGTGGTGGCGGCTTTAACACCTGCAGTTATTGGTAATGGCGGGAAATGAATATCTGCCTGAGACAAATTTAAAATATTGCTACTGCTTATATTTTTAGTGTTGGCAAACGTAGTAATATTTACAATGGTGGTGTCGGTGTGAGGTGTTAGTTTGTGAGGAAGCCTGTCAGCTTCGTGTGGCTGTGAGTCATCCATGTTTTTTTCAAAGGAAGTTTTTTTTTTTATAATTATAAAAGTTAAAATTTTTGGCTCAAGGCCCCAATCTTTTTGAGTGTCCTTTTCGGAAAACAATGTATGTGCACTTATATACAGTTAGCAATAAAAAATTTCCATAAATGGCAATTTTAAATAAACGAAAACAACAAACCTTTGCGGAGCTCACGATGATACGATTTACTACATAGGTCGCCAATAATAATAATAATAATAATAATAATAATAATAATAACCATATCAAAAACACAGAAAAAGCAAAGCAGGTAAAAGTAACTGCAAAGAAAGAACTGCTACAGAAACTGGCTAAGAAATGGCAAGAAAAGCCTCTGTATGGAAAATACCCAGAACGAGCTAACAATCCTGATGTTGACAAAACTTTAACCCATCAGTGGTTGGCATCCTCTGGACTGAAATCGGAGACTGAAGGACTGATTATATCAGCACAAGATCAGTGTCTGCCAACAAAAAATTCCCAAGCCAACATAATAAAAAATGGATGCAGCCCATTATGCCATGTATGTAAAAAAAACAACCAGAGACCATTGATCATATAATTTCAATGTGCAGTCCTATAGCTCCAACCGAATACCTAAACAGGCATGACAGAGCTGCACAATACATACATTGGATAATGTGTAAGCATTTTGACCTGCCCCATCAAAAGAATTGGTGGGAGCATCAACCACCTCCCATACTTGAAAAAGATCACATCTCAATCTTGTGGAACTTTAGCATCCAAACAGACCGAAAAATAGATGCAAATAGACCTGATATAATATTGAAGGACTTTAAAAAGAGGGTATGCCTGCTAATTGATATGTCCGTTCCAATTGACAAGAATGTATCTATAAAAACATTTGAAAAATTGAGCAAGTATAAGCACCTGGAGATAGAAATTGGAAAAATGTGGAAATTGAGAACTAAAACAATACCAGTGGTTGTAGGCGCTCTAGGAATGATACCTAAGGGGTCTAATGATTACTTATCGCAAATCCCAGGAAACCCGCGTATAGGAGAAATACAAAAGATAGTACTAATGGGAACTGCCCATATACTAAGGAAGATTCTGTCAATATAAGTACATCACAAGTCTAAACACCTAAAGATGCATGTGTGAGTATGTATGTTCTTTCTTGAACATGGCGGACCTTGTTGTCTCTTGAGGTCACTGGTTGTGACTTGGTGATAACTTGAATGAACATAAAGCAAGATAAATGCAGCTGTAATAATAATAATAATAATAATAATAATAATAATAATAATAATTTACAAGGAGGAGGCTAGCCCACTGTGCAGGATCTGTGGAGAGAGAGAGGAGACTGTGGCTCACATTGTATCCGAGTGTAAACACCTAGCCCAGACTCACTATAAAGGCTGGAGACATGATGTGATGGGCAGGGTGATCCACTGGCACCTATTCAAAGTAAACAATTTACCACATTCTGAGAAGTGGTATGAGCATAAACCAGAGTCGGTGATAGAAAACGATCAGGTGAAGGTGCTATGGGATTTTAGGATACAGACGGATAAGAAACTGGAACACAATAGACCTGACCTGGTGGTTTTGGACAAGGAAAAAAGATCGTGCCTGATTGTGGATGTGGCCTGCCCATTCGACACGAGAGTGCAAGAGAAGGAGATGGAGAAAATTAACCGATACCAGGACTTAAAGTGGGAGGTAAAAAGGATTTGGAACTACCATGAAGTCAAAGTGGTCCCGATTGTCATAGGCGCACTAGGTACTATCTCAAAAGGTTTCCAGGGATGGTTAAAAAAAGGCCCTGCCCCGCTTTTTGGAACACTTCAAAAGGCATGCTTGCTGGGAACTGCAAGAACTCTCCGATACGCCTGAATATCTGAGGCTGCAGGTAGTGGCTTTATATTCATTTCAACAAACTTTCCAGTTAACTAACATCAATGACTGAGACTCAAAGAATAATAATAATAATAATAATAATAATAATAATAATAATAATAATAATAATGTTTTCTTTATTAACCACAAGGGTTTACATAAAGTAGACATTAAGGACAGTACAGGACAATACAGGACGGTACAAATGGGCATTTCTGCGTGTAAAAAAAACAGAGGATGAAGTAAAATAACAAAGAAAAATTCCCCAATAGGGGGGAGACTTCCGAGGGACATTTGTGGAGAAAGCCCATTAAAAGACCACAGTGGCCCTGACCACCAGGGCAAGTGCCCTCTCCCAGTTTTCAACCTTTAATTTACAGACACATACTCAGAGAAGGCCCATTCATTCGGGCCATACTTGCTTCTCTCACCCATCTTTCAACAAAATGCTGGGAAGAGAGCACTTCCCTCTCTACCCTGATTTTCCTTTTCAGATGAAATTTGAAAAAGTTAATCAGGGCATCACCGAAGAGGTAAGTGCTCGTCTTCAGCCCTTTCAAACGTGTCCACCATACTATCTCTTTCGCCATGGCCACCAGACAGATAAAAACTGCCTGCCCTTCCCGGCTAAAGGAAGAGGGCGGGGCAATCCTCACGATGGACTCAGCTGATAGCTGGATCCGTCCTACACGTGACAGCAGGTGTTCGACATAAACCCACAAGTCAGCAATGCTCGGACACTGGACGAGTGCATGCAGGACGGTTTTTCGTCGCCCTGTGCGCATCTCGGACATGCCCGGCTGACGGCACCTCCATGCCTGTAAAGTTTATCCCGAACTGGCAAAGCACCCCGGTAGCACTGCCAGGCCAGGGATATCTGGAAGTTGTCCATAGGCCCCGGCCCGAAAGTCCTTCCGAAGAGATTGGCTAGTTGATTTTCGTCGACGCCTAGAGTTTCTCCAAGTACGTCGTCGCTCTTCCCCTCCACTAATCCCCTATAGAACGCCAAGGTGGAGTTTCCACCGATCACATTGCCCGATTGGTCGAGGGCTGTGAGCGCCTGAAGACATTCCAGTCTCCAAGCGCTCCCTCTCGGTCTTCGCTTGACTCAGGACTGCAGATCCGTCAAGGAGACGAGCTGGGGAAAAACGTGTCTAGCAAACGGCGACCACACCTGATCACCGTCGAGGAAGAGGTGGAGATGTCGTAGCCTGAGCGCGTGTCTGCGCATCATCAGCCACGGCATGCCCAGCCCTCCACGTAGCGGGTGTTGACAGCAGATGGACCGCCTGACCATCGGAGCGCGTCCCTTCCACAAGAAGCGAAAGAGCAAACGCTCCAGCGCAGTCAGGCGGGGCTTAGGACAAGGTACGACGGTCAGGCGGTAGTAGATGACGGACGCGATGTACGCGTTAGCCACCTCCGCTCGACCTTTCAGGGATAGCTTCCTCTCGGCCCATTTCTGGGTGAGAGAAGCCACCCTGCTCGTCACCTCGTCCCAGTTTTTGTCCGTCTGGAGGTCTGGACCGAACCAGACCCCTAGCAATTTAACCGGTCCGTCCGTCCAGCGCCCGACGACGCTGTTGGACGGCATGGACCTGCCTCTCCAGGTGCCGAGCTGCAGGCCCACTGACTTTTCCTGGTTGATCATTGCTCCTGTCACCGCTTCGTATTCTCTTAGTGTAGTGCCGATCGCCTCGATGTGTTTGGCGTTCGACACCACTACGGTGACATCGTCGGCATATGCTGACACGGATCTTCCGCATCCTAGTTCGCGCGGGACCCCCCTCAACGTCTCCAGTTTGTGCAGTAATGGCTCGAGAGTCAATACGTACAATAGGGACGAGAGGGGACATCCTTGGCGGACCGAGCGCATGATGTTGAACGGTTCCGAAAGGTGACCGTTCACTCTCACTACAGAGCAGATGTCGCTGTGCATGGCAGCGATCCAGCCTCTAAAGACGGGCCCAAAGCCAGCCGCCCTCAGGACTACCGCTAGGTAACGATGGTCGAGCATAAGCCAGAGTCGGTGATAGAAAACGATCAGGTGAAGGCGCTGTGGGATTTTAGGATACAGACGGACAAGAAACTGGAACACAATAGACCTGACCTGGTGGTTTTGGACAAGGAAAAAAGATCGTGCCTGATTGTGGATGTGGCCTGCCCATTCGACACGAGAGTGCAAGAGAAGGAGAGGGAGAAAATTAACCGATACCAGGACTTAAAGTGGGAGGTAAAAAGGATTTGGAACTGCCATGAAGTCAAAGTGGTCCCGATTGTCATAGGCGCACTAGGTACTATCGCAATGAGTTTCCAAGGATGGTTAAAGAAAATTGGTCCCGCCCCGCTTTTTGGAACACTTCGGCTGACGGCACTTCTGTGCCTGTAGAGCTTATCTCGAACCGGCAGCGCTCCCCGGTAGCACTGCCAGGCCAGGGATTTTTGGAAGTTATCCATAGGCCTTGGGCTGAAAGTTCTCCGGAAGAGAGCAAACAGCTGATCTCTTCGACGCCCAGGATGTCTCCGAGAACGTCGTCGCTCTTCCCCTCCACTAGTCCTTTATAGAATGCCGAGGTGGATGTTCCACCGATACTGGTGCCCAGCTGGAAGAGGGCAGTGAGCGCCTGGAGGCATTCCAATTTCCAAGTGCTATATCTAGGTCTTTTTCTGACCCAGGACTGCAGCTCCGTCAAGGAGACGAGCTGTGGGAAAACGTTCCTGGCGAACGGCGACCACACATGTTCACCGTCAAGGAAGCACCAGAGATGTCTCAGCCTCAGCGCATGTTTGCGCATCATCAGCCATGGCATGCCCAGTCCTCCACGCAACGGGTGTTGACAGCAGATGGATCGTCTGACCATGGGAGCGCGTCCCTTCCACAAAAAGCGGAAGAGGGGAGGCGTTCCATCTGGAGGTCCGGTCCGAAACAGACCCCGAGCAATTTAACCGGTCCGTCCGTCCAACGCCCCACGACGCTGTCGGACGCCATGGACTTTCCTCTCCAGGTGCCGAGCTGCAAGCACACCGACTTTTCCTGGTTTATCTTTGCTCCTGTCACCGCTTCGTATTCCTTGAGAGCGGTGCCGAGCATCTGGACGTGTCTGGTGCTCGACACCACCACGGTGACGTCGTCGGCGTAAGCCGACTCGGATTTCCCGCATCCTAGTTCGCGTGGGACGCCCCTCATCGCCCCCAGTTTATGCAATAACGGCTCGAGAGCCAATACGTACAAAAGCGACGAGAGGGGACAACCCTGGTGGACTGAGCGCATGATGCTGAACGGCTGCGACAGGTGCCGTTCACCCTCACAACTGAGCAGATGTTGCTGTACATCGCTGCGAAAACGGGCCCGAAACCGGCTGCCTCGAGGACCGCCGCCAGGTACCGATGGTCGACCCTACCGAATGCTTTGGATTGAACTAAGTTGATCAGAGCCCACCCGTGCCAGGTTCCTTAACCACCCTCTCTATGATGTATCGCATGAGGTGGAGGTTGTCGTGTATGGATCTGTCCAGAATGGCGCATGTCTGCGCCTCTCCCACCAGACCCTCTACGACAAGCGCCAATCTCGTTGCTAACACCTTGGCCAAAATCTTGAACTCTGCGTTTAGCAGGGTTATGGGCCTGAAATTATCGATAACATCGCCCTTGTTCGGGTCTTTTCTCAGCAGCGCCACCGCTCCCCGGCTCACAAAACTGGGAATGCCCCCGTTCTGCTGCCAGTTGCAGTAGACGTCTGCCAAGAGGTCACCGCACAAGTCTGGCATAAATGCATAAAGCTCGTAGGGCAGACCATCCAAACCTGGCGATTTACCCCTTGTGCAGTTAGCCATCGCTTCCCGTATTTCACCGGCTGTTATTGGCTTTTCGCAACACTGTGCTGCGGTCGTCGAGAGCCGAGGCAATCCGTCGAGGTATGCACTGAAGTCCATGCCCCGATCCGGGCCGCCGCTCCTCCCGAACAGTTCAGCAAAGTGCTGCTGAAAAGCTTCACACATCCGCTCGGGTCGAGCATCGCGCACCCGTTTTGGTCAGACAAAGACCGAATTGTGGCTTTGTTGCCACGTCGCGCCTCTGCCACCCGGGCCCATTGGACGGCTTTTTCCCCCGCGTGTTTCAGAGCACGCGCTCTAGCTCTGACAACGGAGCCTTCGTGTTTTGCGTTGAAGAATTGGTCGAGTGCCAATCTCGCCGCAAGCACGTCGGTTGCGATGCCTGTCCTAAACGCCTCTTCTAGCTTTCTGACTAGCTCTCCCTCTACTCTATTTTCCTCTAACACTACTACTTTGCTAAACCTAATCGACTCTACTTTAATAGCCCTTTTCAGGGCGAACCACCACCTGTTGTTGACGACCACTCCCGTCAACGCCCGCTTAACTAATACGCTAATCCGGGAAAGACGCGTTCAGCTTCCAGTAACCAGGCCCTTGTCTATGAAGTCTGGCTATGTCGATCTCACAGATCACAAATTTGTGGTCTGTGTAGTCGACTATTTTAAATTGTGGACAACTTATACTAGCCTTATCTAGTTCTCTGCAAAATACCCTATCGAGATACGATCTGGATGACCCGATGCGGTTTGTCCATGTCCACATTGGCACATTCGGGTGATCCAGTCGATACCTGTCAGACAGTTCAAAACGTCTGAGCAGGTTGGTGAGGCTCTTGCACCCTCTTCCCCTATCCACTAGCCCCACACAATCTCAGCGTGCATCCAAGATACCGTTCCAGTCGCCCACTAACACTAAAGAGCAGGACCTTCCAAGAAAGGTCTCTAGACGTCTGAAGAAATCTGGCCGTCCTGCCCCTGTTGGGGCATAGACGGCTACTAGCCTGAAAGCATTGCCTTCGCTGCCGGTCACGTCCAGCACAACCGACTTACCTTCTGGGTCTAGGGAAATGGCCCGTATGGCGAGATCCAAGCCTTTCCGAAAAAGGACGGCAAACCCTCCCCCCGATCCAGGACGGCTGGGAGATGCGTATACATCGTAGCCGCCGAAGATCGGTGCGAAGGCTTGTGCTTCGGAGATTCTGGTCTCGCCGATGGCCACCACATCTATGTTTAGTGACCTGAGGTCGTTGAGCAGGTGACGCTGCTTCCAAGATGACCCCAGGCCACGTGCATTTATACTGCCTATTCTGAGTACGGCCATGTTGGATGAGAAACGGGGCAAATGAGAAAGGGTCACTTACATTGATCGTGTGGTGAAGGGACAGTAGAACCGTACCTTTCGCTGGTCATGGGTGTTTCCAAGAGGATGTCAGTGTATATCCTCTTGGTAACCGACCCTCTGAAGTCTCCAACTGCGTTGGGGAATTTTTGTTTTAAAGGTTTGTACTGTTCTATTGAGATTTCAATGATGCTTATGTTTGTCGGGAGAGTTCTTGGTGTTGGTGGGGTGTAGTAGTTTTTTTCTGTGATGTCTGCGTGCTGCTTTATATATTGTATGAGTTCTTTTTTTGCCATGTTTATGGCTGTGTACTTTTTGGGGGGAGGGTGATTTTGTTGCTGTTTTCTTCTTGTTGCTGTTTGGTGTGTGTGTCTTGTTTTCTTTGCGTTGTTGGTGTTTTTGGTGATGCTGGTGGTGGTGTAGTTGTTGTTGTCAGTGGTGCTTGTGATAGTGATGGTGGTGGTGTTGCTGCAAGTTTCCTTGCTGCCTTTACCCCTCTTTGTATGCCTTCGCTTTTGGAGGATGAATCTAAGGGTTTTTTTCTTTTTTCTTTTTTGTGGCAGACCGTTTGCCACTTCACTCCCGCCTCAAACTCCATGTCGGATTCTGTAGCGCCTGGGAGGGGCATGTGCTCCACGGCTGTTGGTGGTGGTAGTGGATCCCTCTTCGGCAATTGTGTTGCTGGTGTAGCTACTTCAAATGTAGCTATTGGTGTTGCCGCTACTGATGTTGCTGCTTTAGTTGTCCGTGGCCTTGGTACGGGTGCCACGAACGTTGCCCTCCTACTCACCGTGGAAGGGGCTTCTGCGTTTGTTGCCTGCCCTGCTCTTGGTAGCAGCGGACCAGGTATTGGAAGGAGAGGGGCCTTCTTCTTCGCTGTCTTCTGCGGGCAAAAGGCCCTGAGGTGACCCTTCGACCCACAGAGATAACATTTTGGTCGTCTTCCTTCTACACTTATAGGGAGTTGGAGTCCTTCCTCGATGTCTATGATATCGGGGATAGCCTCGATACATTCCTGGTCAGTTTGTATAAGCATTTGCATGCCTATACCTGACCAGTTCTCTCTCCCTATTTTCTCTACTTGCAGCATGGTCGCCCTGTTCTCGATTCCAGCTAGGACAGACGCGGCCAGCCAAGGTATGGGCACGTCGGGTGGGATCTGGGTCACTTTGACCCTCACAATTTTCTGCCCGCAGTAGGAGGGCACCAAGACTATCTCCTCACTCTTTAGGGTTTCCAAAGAGTGAGACTTTGCTTCCTCGGGGGTGGTGAAAAGTACGTCTACTGTGGCGTACTTTCTGCCTCGGGTGACGTGGGTTTTGCGTGCCCAGACGCACCCCAAGGCCTTTTGGATTTGAGCCTCCTTGGCTCTCTCCACCCGATGTGAGATTTGGCTTACGGTGTGATAAGTCACCGTCCGTAGCTGCTGGTCCTTGAAAAAATCGGGTGGAGGTTTCAGGGAGACTCTATTTGCGCTTCTTGTCACCATGGCCCTTGCGACTGCCATCTCCTCCTCTGTAACTAACACTGTCTCGATATTTCGGGCGACACCTGCAAAAGAAGTGGTCCCTTTTTCAGCAGCACCACTATTGCTGCCGCTACTGGTCTTACTGGTGGTGCTGAGATCGCTATTACAGCTATCGGTGTCATTGTTGATGTTTTCGTTGGTACAGTTGTTGTTGTTGTTGTTGTTTTCGTTGATACTGTTGTTGTTGTTGTTGTTGTTACTGTTATTGTGGCTGTTGTTATTATTGTTGTTTTTGTTGATACTGTTCCTACTATTGTTGTTGTGGCTGTTGTTATTGTCATTGTTATTGTCGTTCTCGACCTTACCGCTGTTATTTTTGTTATTGTCGTTCTCGACCTTACCGCTGTTATTTTTGTTGTTGCTGTTGTTATTGATGCTGGTGTTATAATAATAATAATAAAAAGGACGATTTGTTATGTTTCATTACGTTTATTGAGTAGTGACGCGCGTTTCGCTATTTATCATCTCAAGGTTCGATCTGTATCAATCTAGCCCGACGCTGGAATCAAAAGCTCTTGTATATATATATATATAAAATTGTATATATATTATATTATATTAAACTGCACTTAATGTTGATACTCTTTGACTAATGTCTTCTGTGTGAGTTTGTGGTCTTGATTTGCTTAACTACTGAATATATATATATATATATATATATATAGAGAGAGAGAGAGAGAGAGAGAGAGAGAGAGAGAGAGAGAGAGAGAGAGAGAGAGAGAGAGAGAAATAGAGAGAGAGAATGAAAGAGAGAGAGAGGGGTGGGGTGAGAGAGACACACACATGGCAAATTTTAATTCGTCTACATGAAATATTTTTTTACTGACAGTGCTCAATACCTAATTAATAATTGATTAGACATGAAAAATATGATATGTTAGAACCCAAAATACACTGATACCAAGATCTTTTATCTTTTATGTTTAGCCGTTTGCTATAAAGTTCAATAAAATTGAAAGAAATCAGGTTTAAAGCAATAATATAATTGTTTCTACATTTGGCACAAGGCCACCAATTATCCCAGTGTATTACTGGTACTTTATTTTATCGACCCCGTAAGGATCAAAGGCAAAGCTAACCTCGGCGGGATTTGAACTCACACCATAAAGGGACGTAACTCTTTGCTGCAAAGCATGGCGTCAGACCCTCTACCGATACTACCAATCCACCGTTTAAAGCAATGGTTCCTGCCCTGGCGGGAATCGGCCTCCAGGTCAACTCGGCCAAGTCGGAGGTGGTGAACGTCAGCCTCGATGCTGCGAGCTTTACAACCTCCGTCTTGGACGTGCGGTCCATTCTCCGCCAGGTTCAGGTGACCCCCAAAGAGGATGTCCTCATCCTCGGGTCACCGAAACACCCGCCGGCTATCCGCTCCACCATCAGGTCCAAGCTTCAACAGCTCCAGATTCTCACGAGCCGACTGGGCTTGATTGGCGGCCACCCAGCTCTCTTTCTGCTGAGGAACTGCTTCGCTATGCCGAAGCTCCTCTATACACCCCGCAGCGCTCCATGCTACACCCAGACATCTCTCCTCGTTGACCTTGATACTTGTATCCGAGCAGCAGCCGAGGGGATATGCAACGTCAAGTTTGACGACATAGGGTGGCAACAGGCCACTTTACCTGTCAGGTAGGGCGGCCTTGACCTCCGGTCCCCGATCTCACTAGCTTTGCCGGCATATCTTTCGTCGGTAACCTCGTGCCGCGTCCTCGTCAGCAAGGTTCTTCAAAACACAACAGAACCTCTGTGTTCAGAGAACGTGAGGCTGCCTGTGAGACGTGGGACCAGCTGGGACTTAGCCCAGTAGACTCCTCCTTCTCTCCCTGTTGACGTCAAGTCCCCCCCACCGCACTTGGGATGGCATCCAGCCTGGCCTCAGACAGGCTCACGCGCCAGCTCGACCAGCACCGCCTTGCTTGTTTTCGTGCGGCCTCCAAACCCCACAGTGATGCCTGGCTCCATGCCCTGCCCTCCTTCTACACTGGCACGCAGCTAGACAACCATAGCCTGCAAATCGGCGTTTCCCTGAGGCTCGGCCTCCGGATCTGCCAGTCACACAAATGTCGCTGCGGTTCCACCGTGGACTCTTTCGGCCTCCACCCTCTTTCCTGTCGCCACAGTGCCGGCCGCATTCCACGCCATGCTGCCCTCAACGAAGTCATTAAGCATGGATTGGACGCTGCAGGCTTCACTTCCCAGCTCGAGCCAGTAGGGCTGGATCGAGGGGACGGCAAAAGGCCAGATGGCATGACCATCTTCCCGTTCCGCGGTGGCAAACCCCTCGTCTGGGAGGCAACTTGCACCGACACTTTCTGAGGGGGCCAAACTCCTCAAATACCGGTCGCTCTCCGACACGTTTGCGGTCGTACCCCTGGTAGTGGAGACTTCTGGTGTCCTCGGCCGCAGGGCAACCTCTTTACTCACCACCATAGGCGCTAAGCTGGCCAGCCGCAGGTGTAAGCCCCGCGAGTTGGAGTGGCTTTTCCAGCGCGTCTCCCTTGCCGTCCTCCGGGGAAACGCCTTCTCCATTCTGTCCGCCGGAGCTGTGGGTGAGCCCCATCGCGTACTGTTGTAGTTGTTGTATACAGATATTAACTCATCAATCTTTTTAAAAAAAATAAATAAATAAAAAATAAAAATAAAATTTGATATATTAGTGTAACTAACATGAAGTGACACTTGAAAATAAGAATATATTATGGATTCATTTCAATAAGAATATATTACATTTATTTCAATATATAGCTTGAATATATTTTCAAGTGTCTCTCCACATTATCTACACAACACACATACACATACACACACACGCACACACACACACACACACACACATACACACACACACACACACACACACACACACACACACACACACACACACACACACACACACACACACACACACACACACACACACGTGCACATATATATATATATATATATATATGTATATATATATATATATATATATATATGTATGTATGTATGTATGTATAATACAGAGAAAGAGAGAGATAATGGTAGATAGATAGATATATTTCTTTATTTGCCACAAGGGCGCACAAGAAAAGGGAACAATACAAAGACGCATGCCGGGGATTTTACATACAGTCGTGTAAAAATATTATTAAAACAAACAAATTTAACAATCGAAATCCCCAATAGGGGGGGGGGGGGGCGTTACAAATGGGTTGTTTAATACCCCGTCGATAGAACAACCCTCAACTCCAGGAGCGTGTTGTGCAAGTGCTCCTTTCTTCCTTTTGCTCTCTTCTTCAACCGACAGGTTTATATATAGAGAAGGCCCAATCACTCGGGCCATTTTTGCTACATTCACCCGCCTTTCAGTAAATTTACTGGGGTGCAGTGCCTCTCTCTCCACTCTGATTCTCCTTCTAAAGTGGTACCTAAAGAAGGGAATAAGTTGTTGTCCGGAGAGAAAGGCATCTGTCCTCAGTCCTCTCAATCTACCGTCCGTGTCCAAGTGTACTTGTTGTATTTCAAGGTCCAGGTTTTTCCGAAACATGACAGCCACTCCCCCTCCACCTCCTGCTGACAGAGAGATGCGTAGATCTCAAAGTCATTGAAGATGGGGGTTAGTTGCTGCTTGTTGTGGATCCTGGACTCGGTGATGGCTATCACATCCATACCGTGTGACCTAAGGTCGTTTAAAAGTTGGCCCTGTTTCCAGGGCATCCCTAGGTCTCGCACATTCACACTTCCAACTCGTAAACTAGCCATGTTGGTGGAGAAGAGTTGGCGAAAAAGGACGAAGAGATGCACTTACCTTTCGTTTCCTGGAGATCGGGTTGTTCAATCTCCATTTGGTTGCTGGTGGGGGTGTTGAGTGGGGTGGGGAAACATTTTAATAGGACGCGGTTAATGGGTTTTTGACAGGGGTTGCCAACGTCCTGCGAAATTCGTTCTTTTAATTTCTGGTAGGTTTCTATCGAAACCCTTATCAGTTTTAGGTGTGGTTGAGAGTCTGACTCGACAATAGTTTTCCCCTCAGTTTCTACTTTGGGGTCTTGGGAGATGACCTCCATTAGGTTTTTGTTGTTTGTATTAATGTATGTGTACTGTTGTTTGTTTTGTTTTGTTTTTTGTTGTGTTGTTTTGGTTTGTTCATTTTGTAGTTTTCTTTTTTGTACACTTTCACATTTATTTATTTATGAGGTTTTATTTTTACCTGGCCTGTGGTCCTTAATTTAATAAATTAAATTTATTACTGAAAACAGCCCCCTTCGTCCTCTGATGGAGTTGTTTCCTTTGCTCCGCAACAAATTTTAGGAGGAACTATTTCTGATTTTCATCCTTCGTGAAATCATTAAATCTCTTTGTGAGACAAATATTTCACTGAGCACCAACAGATGCTTTTATATCGTCGTTAGTGTAAAAATCCAAATTGTTTGGGACAATGTTGAGTAGATAGAAAAAGTTATTTGTTTTCTTCGTAACAAAACCACTCAGTTATTTGTTGCAGAAAGCTATTCCTTTCCCTTTTACATTCTTCATCCCCTTCTTTTCCTCTTTTATTAGATTTTGGAACATATTTTGTTCTCTTCCAGTTCAAGTATTTCGTCAAAGAAAGCCAAAGAAAGCCAACTCTTCTGACAAGTATCACAGGTGAAGCCGAAGGATCACCTCTGCCCCAGTTCCAATCTACTGGTCAGGATACATGGGTAACAGCTTCATCAAATCGAGATCATTCTTTGAAACCCATCTGGGAACTATGACTTCGTTCCAGAATTTTATATACACCAAAGTCACAAATTTAGCGACTTTTGTAGATCTCTCAACTTAAGTTGTTCTTTGAACAGTACTATCTTGATCACATATATGGCCTTAGCCATCCAACGAGCCTGAAGATCGAGGAGGACTGTGGCAATGGCCAACCTCCAAGATAGAGAAGGGAGAGCTTTATGAACTCAGCATAGTCTTCTCAGGGATAATCTCCAGAAAGCAGTACAATCAGTAGATATTCAACCATCTCCTTCTTTTGCTTGTAAAATTCTTCCATGGGCTCATCGTCGGCCAAGATAATTTGATAATGAGACTTATCGATAGACTCTTAACGTTCCTGGAACTTTTTGAACAGTAGGATACCGGGACTAGATGATGGGACAACGATCTCGGAAATCGAGGGGGCCGGCAACTTCTTAGAGGAATATGAAACGTCGAGGAGAGCAAAGATCAACCCGGACAAGTCAATGGGTTTGTAGATCGGCACTTGGAGAGATAAATCCATTCCGTTCAACAGCGTCGTCCGACGCTGGACGAACGGAGCGGTGAAGTTACTCGGGGCCTGATTTGGGAAGGATCTCCAGGTGGATAAGAACTGGGACGAGAAAACGAGTAGGGTGGCCACTCTCACCCAGAAATGGGCCGAGAGGATAATCCCTGAAAGGTCGGGTAGAGGTGGCGAACGCATACATCACGTCCGTCATCTACGACCGCCTGACCGTCTTTGCCCCGGTTCACACAGTACCAAATTGGAGCGTCTGCTCTTCAACTTTTTGTGTAAGGAACAAGGTTCATTGGTGAGGCGGTCCATCTGCTACCAAAACCATTTGCGCGGGGAGCTGGACATGCCGTGACTGATGATGCGCAAACATGCGCTGAGGTTACCCATACCCAGAAATTCCTAACCGGTAAACAGGTGTGGTCACTTTTTGTCAGGCACGTCTTTTTGTGGATCGTCTCTTTAACAGAACTGCAGTCATGGGCCAAATGAAGACCGAGAATAGGCGCCGGGCATCTGGAATGTTGTCAGAGGCTCACAGCCCTCTATCCGTCGAGCAATCTGGTCAGTGTAAAATCCACTCTAGCGTTCTATAGAGGACTGGTGGTGCGCAGGTGAGATGACGCTCTCGAAAAGACTCTGGGCGTCGACGAGAACGAACTAACCAGTATTTTTCGGAGGGCTTTCCAGCCGGGGACTATTGACAATTTCCACAAATTTCTGCTTTGGCAATGCTCCATGGTAGCACTGCCAGTTCGAAATAAGCAGTACAGGCATGGAATTGCTGTCAGACGGAGATGTCAGAGATGCACGCAGTGTATCGAAACCGTTCTGCACATACTCGTCTAGTGTCCGACTTGTAAAGTTTTGTCGAACAGCTATTATCACATGTAGGATGGATCCGGCAATTGGCCGACTCCATCGTGAAGATCGCCCCATTGTTTTCTTTTGGTCAGGAAGGACAGGCAGTTTTCGTCAGTCTGGTGGCGGTAGCGAAAGAAGTTGTGTGGTGTACACGACTGAAAGGACTGAAGACCGACACCTTTCTCTTCGGCCAAGACTTCATCAATTTTCTCAAGTTGTACTTCGAAAGGAAATTGATGCTGGAAAGGGAATTGCTGCTGCTCTCCTGACCCCTCAGTACATTAAAGTTTCTTATTCACCATTGGATCGTTTTTGAGGTAAGGTTTTTACAGTTGGATGCCTTTCTGCCCTTCCAGGCGTCAACCCTTTTAGTCGCTTTTTACGAAGTGGATGTTTTATGTACACAGAAAGATTTCAAAATTCACTGAATAAGCACTCAATACACGTAGACAGAGCATAAATTTTATTTTCCGAAGAAAAATCTGGCAATGGTTTCGAAATGTTGGCAATGAGTGTGTGTATACATATATGTGTGTGTATACATGTGTGTTTGTTTATACAGCAAGACGTTAGTTATTCCCATTTTCAAATATCGATTACTACCGAACGAACATTTCTGATTTTTATTAACAGTAGTGTAATGTATACTGCATATCACTATATATATATATTTATTTATGTATGTATATATATATATATATACATATATATGTATGTATATATATATATATATTTATGTATGTATATATACACATGTATATATATATATTTATGTATGTATATATACATATATATGTATGTATGTATACACATGTATGTATATCCACCCAGCTTATGCTGACCGGACAACCATGTTGCTTGTTTATTTTCCTATCTTCGGTTTGCTTTTATCCTTCTATGTTGTTTACTTGTCCCCCTCCCCTTACGCGAATTCTGGTCCCAATAACTTTTTTTAGTTATTGCTCGCACCAACCTGAGGTATCTGATTTTTAATGCGATGAAATACCAATGATGGTTGGAAAATCACTGACGAAGGACTATTTTTATCATATGTAACCCATGTGCAAACCACGCAGTATTCTTCTTTCTTCTCATGTTTTAGAGAGAGAGAGAGAGAGAGAAATGTGTGCATACACACACACACGTATGTATATGTGTGTGTGTGTGTGTGTGTGATACATATACATGCATAAACGTGTATGCTTACAGAAATACACCTACATACACACGATACATATATACTCGAACATCGGAAATAACAAGGGGCAATGCTGCTTCTCAAACTTTAATAACAAGATGAACTCCAACCATGTTATTATTTATTGTTATTTGGGGGTATTTTTTTATATTTCCTTACAGATCGATACCTCTGCTGTCTTCTCGCTTTCATCGTTCCTACTGCAAACAGAGGAGAATGGGAAAAGACGGGAAGAATTTGCCGTCAGCAAAATGTCGTCTGTATTTGGACACAGACCAACTAAAGACGGCATTGAATCGTTTTTACGAATTATTTCAAGATGTTAATTGAACAGAAAGAGAAAAGGAGATGAGAGGGAGGGTGTGACAGACAGTGTAGGGGAGAGAAAGAGACAGGCAAAGAGACCAACTAAAGATGGCATTAAATTGTTTTTGCGAATAGATTATTTCAGAAAGAGAGGGAGTATTTATTGACAATTTCGTTCGGTCGATGTAACATTTGTTTGTTTGTTTGTTGTTTCTTAGTCTGTGTTTGTATGTGCATGTCAGTGTATCTGTGTGTGTGTGTGCGCGCATGCTGTTTTATTTTTAGAAACCTGTTTTTATGACGTCTAGAAGTTCTATACATAGGTATGTACACATGTATTCAAATACATATATTAAAACACTATGCACATGTTATAGACATGCACGTGTGTGTGTAATCATCATCATCATCATCAACGTTTAACGTCCGTGTTCCACGCTTGCATGGGTTTGGACGGGGGTTTTCCCACTTGAGGCAAGAGTGATTGTCTTGCTCGCATAGGACTGTCTGGCAGGTTTTCTACAGTTGGATGCCCTTCCTAACACCAACCACATTTACAGTGTGGGTCTGGGAGGTTTTTACCGTGTTGTCTACACGGCCACATTACAGCGTGGACTGTGTGTTTTTTTGTCGTGACACCTACACGATCTCATTTGTTTCGGCCTGGATGGTGTGGCACCAACATAACTT
This sequence comes from Eledone cirrhosa, assembly GCA_964016885.1. NCBI lineage: Eukaryota > Metazoa > Mollusca > Cephalopoda > Octopoda > Eledonidae > Eledone > Eledone cirrhosa. Next base: position 144,115,874 of record OZ024741.1, on the reverse strand, counting down.
TACATAGAAGGGGGCGGTGTGGATGGGGTGGGGGTGGTGGGACGGGGGTGTATTTTGTTAGAGATGCCTACTGACTGTAGCAGGTTTTACTTTGTATTTAGGTAAGGCGGGTCTTCTCTATTACTGAGTACCGCCGAAGATCTCGGTCCAGTGACATTGTCTTGGTGAGGTGTAAGTGTGTGAGGTCGGAGTTTATCAGCTCGTCCCAGGTTTTTCTGGGTCTGCCTATTCCGTGGCTACCGTCTATCTTTATTGCCCTGCACTTTGTTATACAGCTATCGTTCGTCATGCGCATCACGTGACCATACCAACGTAGCCTTCTCTCTAGTAAACAACATCTGATCCCTCTTATTTCTAATTTTTTCCTTAGTTCGTTTATGCTTTGTCGTTCACGTATATTACTATTACACATCCAGCGGAGCATGCAAGCTTCGTTTCTCTCTAGTCTGCGTATATCCTCTGCACACAATGCCCAGGTCTCACTGCCATGCAACATTGCTGTTCGTATGCAGGCATCGTACAGCCTGCCTTTCATTTTTAGGGAGAACCCTTTAGCGGCTAATAGTGGTATAAGCTCTCTGAACTTTTTCCACCCAGTTCTGACTCTAGCTACTGTACTTTCAGAGCACCCTCCCCCACTGCTGATTTTGTCACCCAGGTAACGGAAGCTGTCCACTATTTCTATAGAACCCTCTGCGCAGTTGAAAGAGCTAGTATTTTGTGGGCACTTGCTGCTACTTATTGCCCCAGAACACCGGCCACATGTAAAATCTATGTTCTTAGTTAGCTTACCTGTGATCCCACTACATCTTTTATGCACCCAAACTTTGAATTTGGGACAGAAAATGGAATTTCTACCTACGCCTTTCCTACACTCTGCGCATGGCCACTTCCCGGAGGGGACCGCCGCCTTATTTTCTTTCTTACAAACTAGAACTTTAGTCTTAGCCAGGTTAATTTTAAGGCCTTTTGATTCTAGGCCGTGCTTCCATGTTTGGAATTTCTTCTCTAGCTCGGCCATTGATTCAGCTATGAGCGTTAGATCATCTGCGTATAGGAGTTCCCATGGGCAGCCGGTCTTGAACTCCTCTGTTATAGCCTGGAGGGCAATAATAAATAGTAGGGGGCTAAGAACAGAGCCCTGATGAACACCAACTTTTACACTAAACTCTTCACTATATTCGTTGTTAATTCTAACCTTGCTGACTGTTTCTTTATACATGGCTTGTATAGCTCTCACAAGCCATTCATCAACACCTAGTTTTCTAAGAGCCCACCAGATAATGGAACGGAGGACTCTGTCGAAGGCCTTCTCCAAGTCGACGAAAGCTAAGTATAGGGGTTTACTTTTAGCTAGGTACTTCTCCTGTAGTTGTCGTACAATGAAAAGAGCGTCTGTGGTACTTTTTCCTGACACAAACCCGAACTGCATTTCATCTAGATCAATTCGCTCTCTGATTAGTTGCGCTATTACTTTTTCCGTGACCTTCATGACCTGGTCGATTAATTTAATGCCTCTATAGTTACTCCTATCTAGGGCATCTCCTTTACCCTTATAACAGTTAATGATGATGCTGCTATGCCAGTCCTTCGGAACAACCCCATTCTGTATGACTTGGTTGACTATCCAGGTGACCATGGTGTGTCCCACCGTACCAGATGCCTTCAGCATCTCGGCAACTATTTCCGAAGGCCCAGCCGCCTTGCCTGTCTTCATATCTTTGATTGCCTTACTTATTATACTACCCTCGACTAACACTGCTGGTCCCTCTATTGGGTCGATGTGGGGGAGACTGTCTTTCTCCCATTTATTCTCCTCATTTAGTAGCCTTTCATAGTGACACTTCCAAGCTACCTTCTTATCGGCGTCGGTGATGGCAAGTACGCCGTCATCGTTAAGTACACGCTTCTCCCTGACAATATCACTTTTTTCCTTGACACATTATCTAGCAATCCTGAACACCTCACGTTTTTGGTCCTCACGTTGTAGAACATGCTTGAACTTTCTTTCCTCTGCTTCCCTTCTTGCGAAGTACACTTGTCTCCTAGCCACTTGATAGTCTTCTCTGCTTCCCCTATCCCGCCATACTTTCCAAGCCTGCTTTTTGGCCTTAATTGACCCCTCCACCTTACTGTTCCACCACCATGTTACTCTCCTCCTGCCTACAGGCCTGCTCCAGCCACAGACTTCGTCTGCCGCCGTCAGCATGTTTGCTTTCAGGAATTCCCACTGTTCCTCTACCTTGTACGTCTCTAATTGCTCTTCCTCACTGTCGAAAGCATCAAGTAATATGCTTTGAAATTTATTACTGGCTGTGGGGTCCTTTAGCTTCCATATTTTTCTCCTGGGGATAGTCCTCTTCTGTTGTCTAGTACGTCTCGTCCTGACTATTAGGTCGCTAATTATCAGTCTATGTTGGGAAGTGCATTCTTCATGGGGGAGGGATTTAGTGTTTACGACAGTCACTTTGTCACGTCTTCTGGTAAGGATATAATCTACCTGGCTAGTATGTTCCCCTGATCTGTAGGTGATCAAGTGATTGTCTCGTTTTTTGAAGTTAGTGTTGCAGATAGTTAGGTTATTTGCGTCGCAGAATTCCAGGATTCTGGAGCCTTCCTCATTTCTAGTACCAAACCCATAGCCTCCATGGATTTCGTCGTAGCCGTCACAATGTTGTCCAACGTGACCGTTTAGGTCGCCTGCAATAATTATATAGTCACTGTCGGTTATTTGGGAGGTAGTGAGCATCAGTGTCTCATAGAATCTGTCTTTTATAGTGCTGGGCAGTCCGGATTGGGGTGCGTACGCGGATATTACTGTCACCGTAGTTCTATTGAGGACAAGTCTTATTTTAATTATTCTGTCGTTCACTCTATTTACGTCTATTATCTTATCTGCCCACTTTTCTGCTACCATGATTCCTACTCCACCCAGCCCATTGTCGTTTCCCACCCAGAAAAGCTTATAGCATCGTTTTCTACCCACAATGTATCTAGCAGATCCACCCCTCCACCTGGTCTCTTGAATACAACAAACATCGACCTCCTTACGTTCAAGCATTTCTACAACCTCGTTAGAGCGACCCTTTAAGGTGCCTACATTCAAGGTACCAAATCTGAAGTTTTGGATTGCGATTGGGGGGTTGGAAAGGTGGGGAGCGGGGGGAGATGGGGTTATGTTAGCCATCCGCGGCCGAAACAAAGAGGCATGCTCGCATTCTCGTCCACGAGGTGTGATTGTCTTTAACTTTGGCATTGTCGCTGAGCGTCCAGATTTTTCTCTCTTCAACTCTCCGGAACTCCGTAGTCCTTCCATCCTACATATCGAAGGCGACCAGCTAAGCGATAGTATAGGCCTCTGGCTTATGATTGGTCCACGTAATAATGATGGTGGCGGGAGGGAGGGGTGTTGAGTTGTTAGCGAGAAGGATAGGTTTAAGTGAGAACCCCGTATTAACGAACAAAAATACAAGATTTGTTTAGTAAAATACGCCAAAAACTTCCGTATTTTTACAAGCATGACAGAAATACAAGAGATTTGTTTTGGAAAATACATGGGGAATGGAAAGTGTGTTTAATGCATGTATTTATGCATGCATATATGTTCTGATTTTTTTTTTAATATCTCACCAAAAGCGAGGCCGTCGATTTCTAACAAGACTTTTTCATTGGAATTTAGGCAACATTAATTTGGTAATTATGTGTTTGTCTGAATCTGTGTATGTCAATGTATGTGGGTCTGTTATGAATTATATAATTGTACATATACATGTTTCCACGTCTACAGTGTATATACGCAGTGAATTGACAGATAGAATGCTTTACAGTATTTGTTCAAGCTCTATGCGTTCCAATTTCAAATACCATCGAGGTCACTTTTGCCTTTCATCCTTTCGAGGTTGATACGAAAAGGACTGAAATCGATTGTTCCTCTTTATCTTCTTCACTTCCTTGCTGGTAAAAATAGTCTGTTCATACCTAGAGAGGAGATGGGCTCTGCCAGGTTTAAAATGCCCAAAACATGTCGTATGTCACTACAACACCCCAACGACCCCACCAGGAGTTACGAATCCATAGATGTTTCTACAGTAGGAATTTCTTCTTTAGCTCTTCCGCAGGATCAGGAATAAGAACTATGTTGTCAGCATACAGAAGTCCTCTTGAATATCTGGTTGTATATACTTGTTGTGGCCCGAAGAACTATAATAAACAGGGACTGATGACTGAGCCTTGACAAACACCCACCTGCACACTGAATTCCTCACTAAATGTATTACCTATTCTCATTTTGCTGACACCACTTCTGTACATGCCCTACGCTGCTTTCACAAGCCACCAATATCGCTAAAGACCACCATGTCGAGGAATTCTGACAAAGGCTTCTCCAAGTCAACAAAAGTTAGATAGAGCGGCTTACACCTAGCTAGGAACTTCTCTTGTAATTGTCTTACTAGGAGAGGATCTGTGGTGTTCCTTCCTGGCACAAAACTAAATTGCATCTCATCTAATTTAACTTTCTCTAATTAGTTGATAATTACTCTTTCCATTACTTGCGTCACTTGGCTCATCAGTTTTATGACTATGTAGTTGCTCCTTTCTGTGCATCTTTGTAGCAACTAATGAGTATACTGATATGCCAGTCATTGGTATTATCTGATTGACTATGAGGTAGCTATCTCGACTTGGACATCACCAGATTTCAGCATCTCAGCGACTAACTCTAACTATCCATTTTATCATTTCTGACTGCTTCTTTGACCCTATAACTGTCAACTTCGATAACCAGTCCCTGTTAAGTCAATTGGTGGTAATCCCTCTCTTTCCACTCATTCTTCAGATTCATCAATCTCTCATAACATTTCGAAGCCTCTTTCTTCTGAGAATCAGTGAGGCTAAGCACCAGGAATCATTCCAAACAAACGTTTTGCCAACATCCTGGTCCAGACAGACAGACTGCTTTTATATGCAGAATACCTCACGTCGCATAACGCTGGTAAACAACCTTCAGCTTCTTTAGGTGCTATGTAAATCTGTCACCTAGCTTCACTTTTAGCTATTTGATATTATTCCTTGCCCCCACCCGCAAATTTTCTATACCTAGCTTTAATGGCTAACTACAGTACATCAGGTCACCTTTCGTTTTGTTAGTACTCTGCTCCAGTCACTAACTTCGTCAGTAGCCTGTGGCAGATTGTCTCGTATTCCAATTGTCCTGTCTTGTGTATATCCTCCCCCTTTTGTTATATGCATCATAGAACTTTTCTGAAGCTATATTTAACAGAGAAGTGTTTTAGTTTCCATACCCTCCTTCTCTAGAATATTCTGCGTTTCTGATGTCTAGTTCTTATTCTAATATCAGATACCCTTAGCATTCATTATCATCAGTCTATCCCATTTTTCCATGAGCAAGAAGTCAATCTTGCTAGCATTTTCACCTGATTGGTAGGTGAAACTAGTATTGCGAATAGTTAAGTCATTTGCATCATACAATTCTAGGAGCCATGATCCCACTTCTTCTTCTCTGGAGTCATATATATATATATATATATATATATATATATATATATATATATATATAGTCACCACATACTCTATAGTAGCCATTCTGGTGTTAACCAACATGTCCATTGAAATAACCAGGCAGAATGATAAAGTCATTGTCGTGTTATTAAGATGATTTGTAAGAGTTGATCATAGAATCGGTCTTTTAGCTCTCTACTTAGTCTTGTAAATATTTACATTTATTGTTTATGTCCTGTAACTTAGTGGGTCAACAATATGAGATCAATAAAATAAGTACAAGACTTGAAAAAAAAAAGATACAGAAGTCAATATGATCGATTAAATCCCTTGGAGGCAATGTCCCGGCATGGGCATATAATCTAATGACTGAAACAAGTAAAAAAAAAATAAAAGAAATGCTAGCATGATTATAAATCAGTCTAAAAAACAATTTTTTCATTAAAAAACTTTTTTCAATCTCTTTATTACCCATACAAACATTTAAATAAACCTTATATCCATTAGACTTTATGTTTCTCCATACAACTACTGCACTCAATATTTCCCATTAAAATACATATTTTTGTGGATGGGGATCAGTTAAGATAGTTGACATTCCTCACATACAATGCCTCCATACTTTGCCCTATTTCTACCTTACAGGATATAACTAGGATTAAAGAAAGGCTTAGAGGGGAATATACTGATGTTACTGCCATAAATCAGACACAAGCAAATCTAGACACATTCTTCAATAACATGGTAGTGTTAATATAGATTCATAAGAGAAACACCAACCCACAAATTTAAGATTAACCCCAGAAGGCAAAATTGACCTTTGTAGGATTTGAAACTTACAATGCAGAAGTATAACTAAATACAGCAAAGCATTTTGTAAGATGATCTACCAATTCAGCCAATCTACTGTCTTATATATTAATTTCTAAAGATGCAGTTGATTAAATCAACCCCAGTTCTCAACCCGTACTTCTTTTATAGACTGCAGAAGAATGAGAGGTAAAGTCAGCTATGACAGGATTTGAAATTAAAACATACAGAGATATTTCTAAATACTATTTTCTCATCAAATCCATTAACCACAACTTAGAAGAATTTCTTTTCTGAAGGGGAGGGGGCCACTTTCTGGTTCATGAAAATAGAATCTATCTATTTGATGTCAGTATTGTGGCATCAGACAGTTAGCAGATACTTAATTCCAGATTGGTTCTGAGTTAAAGAAAGAAATCATTGTAGGTTTGTTTGCCCAGATATTGCACTGATGAGATTTAAAGTTGCATCCATCAACCATCATAAACATGTGGCTGCACCAAAGACACAGTTCAGCTGGACACCCTGACATCTTTGAATTCCTTTAATCATCTGGTTGACATATCTGCCACCTACTTTATCAATGTTGAAAGGAAAGATAGAAGTCCAAACTCTCCCATATTTCATGTAATTTTCAAATCACTTTGAAAAGAATCAAGAATTTGGAGGGATTTATTAATATAACTAACTTTCTCATTATTAAGCTAATATTTGGAACAAAACTTAAAGGTTCTCACATAAAATTATCATGGAAGGGTTTTAGATAAATATATACACTTTAAAACAAGCAATTTTGTATAGTAGGAAATTAGGTATCAAAAGGGATAAAATTTGAACTGTAGCAGTTGAAGCTTGTTACCAGCAGGATTCAATTCTGTTTTTTTACGTGTTAATTTGTTATACAACAGAAGAAAAAGGTAAACTATTTCATAAACAACACAACTGTGATCTTATCTGTCAACATCAATGTTGAACTGAATGAGGACTATAAAGAAAAAAGGTATAAAGTAGATACAATTACATCGACTTCATGAATTGAGATACAACAGTTCAGTAATGTGTAGTAATGAAAATGAAATTTACAGTTTACACCGATGTAGGTTTAACTGCCCTCCTACAAGGTTGTATCTCATATGAGGTTTCTTGGGTGTTTTAATGATAAGGGCCCCAGTCCTATCATAAAAAGCAACTTGAAATGAAGTATCTTGCTCAAGAACACAACACACCACCCAGTCCAGATATCAAACCCACAACCTTATGATCGTGAATCCAACACCCTAAGCATTAAGCCACACATCTTTACACAATGCCATAGTGCCTTCAGTAACAATGAACAAGTGAAAATTGTAGAAAAAATGTTTCAATATAATTTCCTCTTTTCTTTTGTCTTTGGGAAGTATTCAGAATTTAAATTTTACTAAAAACTAAAAAATTAAATTACTTATGAAATTGTCTCAAATTTTAATGAAATGTAAAGTCTTCCAGTGATGGGGCACCAATTTCAGATTGACTTTGAGTGAGATATAGACTCTCAGAATCCAAACTGATTGGATCAGTTTTCAATGACAAACTATCTTCTAGAAGAACAAGAGAAGACACAGGCTCTGAGGTAAGTCTTTCAGAATCATCAAAGTCAAATGTTAGATTAACATCAGAAGAACAACTTTCTTCTTGGGTCGATGTTAGAAATAAGGTCATTGAGCTTTTGGAATT
>OZ024741.1:144085331-144087831 GCA_964016885.1 Eledone cirrhosa | reverse complement strand
TCGATTAATTTAATGCCTCTATAGTTACTCCTATCTAGGGCGTCTCCTTTACCCTTATAACAGTTAACGATGATGCTGCTATGCCAGTCCTTCGGAACAACCCCATTCTGTACGACTTGGTTAACTATGCGGGTGACCATGGTGTGTCCCACCGTGCCAGATGCCTTCAGCATCTCAGCAACTATTTCCGAAGGCCCAGCCGCCTTACCCGTCTTCATATCCTTGATTGCCTTACTTATTATACTCCCCTCGACTAACACTGCTGGTCCCTCTATTGGGTCGATATGGGGGAGACTGCCTTTCTCCCAATTATTCTCCTCATTTAGTAGCCTTTCATAGTGACACTTCCAAGCTACCTTCTTATCAGCGTCGGTGATGGCAAGTGTGCCATCGTCGTTTAGTACACACTTCTCCCCGACAATATCACGGTTTTCCTTGACGCATTGCCTAGCAATCCTGAACACCTCACGTTTTTGGTCATCGCGTTGTAGAACATGCTTGAACTTTCTTTCCTCAGCTTCCCTTCTTGCTAAGTACACTTGTCTCCTAGCTTCCCTCCTGGCCACTTGATAGTCCTGTCTACTTCCCCCATCCCGCCATACTTTCCAAGCCTGCTTTTTGGCCTTAATTGACCCCTCCACCTTACTGTTCCACCACCATGTTACTCTCCTCCTGCCTACAGGCCTGCTCCAGCCACAGACTTCGTCTGTCGCCAACAGCAGGTTTGCTTTCAGAAATTCCCACTCTCCCTCTATATTGTCCGACTCTAAATGTTCTTCCTTACTGTCGAAAGCATCAAGTAATATGCTTTGAAATTTATTCCTGGCTGTGGGGTCCTTTAGCTTCCATATTTTCCTCCTGAGGATAGTCCTCTTCTGTTGTCGAGTACGTCTCGTCCTGACTATGAGGTCGCTAATTATCAGTCTATGTTGGGAGGTGCATTCTTCATGGGGGAGGGATTTAGTGTTAACAACAGACACTCTGTCACGTCTTCTGGTAAGGATATAATCTACCTGGCTTGTGTGTTCCCCGGATCTATACACACTATATATATATATATACATTTATATATATTATATATATATATATATATATATATATACATTTATATATATTATATATATATATATACATTTATATATATTATATATATATATATATATATATATATATATATATATATATATATACATATATATATATATATATATATATATATATATATATATACATATATATATATTATATATATATACATTTATATATATTATATATATATATACATTTATATATATTATATATATATATATATATATATACATATATATATATATATATACATATATATATATTATATATATATACATTTATATATATTATATATATATATACATTTATATATATTATATATATATATATATATATATACATATATATATATTATATATATATATATATTGTTATATTTGGGGAGGGTCATATTTGCGTAATATTGCCAGAATTAATAACAGAACACACTCACTGTTTGGTTGGTTTTCGCTTCTCGCTGTCTTTTATATATATATATCACATATATATATATCACACATAACACTATACACACGCGCAGACGCATGCGCAAGGAGGACAAGGTAAAGTAAGATAAACGAGCGGGCAAATAAATAAATAAATATGTGGACAGACTGAACAAAAAGAAATGGCGTAGACATGCAACACAACAGGAGGAACAATGAATATAACACCACTGACGATGTTGCAGATGTGCAACGAGAGATTTATGTGAGCTATATATGTGTGTGTTTGTCTATATTGTATCTGTATTGTTTTTGACCGCCGGTCGGTCAATGGCAGCATTGAGGACCGAGTGAGTTGGATCGCAGATATATATATGTAAAGGACGGCGAGAGGCGAGAACCAACCAAGCAGTGAGTGTGTTCTGTTGTTAATTCTGGCAATATTGCGCAAATGTGACCCTCCCCAAATATAACAATATCTGTTTCGACACACGATTTCATATAAAAAACCTCGCAAAACTAATTCATCGCCAATATATATATATATATGTATATAGATATATATATATATATGTATGTATATATATATGTATATAAATATATATATATATATAAATATATGTATATATATGTATATAAATATATATATGTGTATATAGATTTATATATATATATATATGTATATAAGTTTATATATATATATATGTATATAAATATATATATATATATATATATATATATATATATGTATATAAATATATATATATATATATGTATATGTATGTGTATATAAATATATATATATATATGTATATAAATATATATATATATATGTATATAAGTATATATATATATATATGTATATAAATATATATATATATATATATATGTATATAAATATATATATATATATATATGTATATAAATATATATATATATATATGTATATAAATATATATATATATATGTATATAAATATATATATA
>OZ024741.1:144057831-144075331 GCA_964016885.1 Eledone cirrhosa | reverse complement strand
TACACATTTATATATATTATATATATATATACACATTTATATATATTATATATATATACATATATACATATATATATACATTTATTTCCCTGCTGTATTAGCGATAAATTTTCGAGGGTTTCTCTTAGTAGCTTTTTTCATGACGTTATTATTGTTAATTTTACTGATGTAGTATTAACTTATTAACTTGGATATTTACCATGCGGGTTTCTATTAAGTGCTAAATACGTAGGGTTTTTGGACGTATTTAACAGAACAAATTTTGTATTTTTGTTAATCGCTTGTTAAATGCATGGACCCCGCTCAATCATTACCTTCTTGCTAGCTATTTTCAAACCTTAATTCCTAACGTATTTTCAAACCCCAATCCCTAATTCTAGCGTATCTTCAAAACAAAAAAGCAAAATCCTTTCCTTCTTCCTTCTTCGAAGGCACGGGGCGGTCAAACGCCTAACACCCACCCACAGCCATCATGTGGCCCCCTACCCTCGCTCTCTCTCACTCTCTCTCTCTCTCCCTATAAATATATGATAGGAATTCACTTCGCCAAATTTCATTTCATTGCTTGCTGTCCCAACGAAATTCATGTGAACGTAATGTACAGACTTCATCTCTCTCTCTCTCTCTCCTAGCGTATTTTCAAAACAATCCATATTTCGTATCAAGTCCAAATCTATCGCTAAAACAAACTACATTTTCTGTTTCTATTAAGTGCTAAATACGTAGGGTTTTTGGACGTATTTAACAGAACAAATTTTGTATTTTTGTTAATCGCTTGTTAAATGCATGGACCCCGCTCAATCATTACCTTCTTGCTAGCTATTTTCAAACCTTAATTCCTAACGTATTTTCAAACCCCAATCCCTAATTCTAGCGTATCTTCAAAACAAAAAAGCAAAATCCTTTCCTTCTTCCTTCTTCGAAGGCACGGGGCGGTCAAACGCCTAACACCCACCCACAGCCATCATGTGGCCCCCTACCCTCGCTCTCTCTCACTCTCTCTCTCTCTCCCTATAAATATATGATAGGAATTCACTTCGCCAAATTTCATTTCATTGCTTGCTGTCCCAACGAAATTCATGTGAACGTAATGTACAGACTTCATCTCTCTCTCTCTCTCTCCTAGCGTATTTTCAAAACAATCCATATTTCGTATCAAGTCCAAATCTATCGCTAAAACAAACTACATTTTCTGTTTCTATTAAGTGCTAAATACGTAGGGTTTTTGGACGTATTTAACAGAACAAATTTTGTATTTTTGTTAATCGCTTGTTAAATGCATGGACCCCGCTCAATCATTACCTTCTTGCTAGCTATTTTCAAACCTTAATTCCTAACGTATTTTCAAACCCCAATCCCTAATTCTAGCGTATCTTCAAAACAAAAAAGCAAAATCCTTTCCTTCTTCCTTCTTCGAAGGCACGGGGCGGTCAAACGCCTAACACCCACCCACAGCCATCATGTGGCCCCCTACCCTCGCTCTCTCTCACTCTCTCTCTCTCTCCCTATAAATATATGATAGGAATTCACTTCGCCAAATTTCATTTCATTGCTTGCTGTCCCAACGAAATTCATGTGAACGTAATGTACAGACTTCATCTCTCTCTCTCTCTCTCCTAGCGTATTTTCAAAACAATCCATATTTCGTATCAAGTCCAAATCTATCGCTAAAACAAACTACATTTTCTGTTTCTATTAAGTGCTAAATACGTAGGGTTTTTGGACGTATTTAACAGAACAAATTTTGTATTTTTGTTAATCGCTTGTTAAATGCATGGACCCCGCTCAATCATTACCTTCTTGCTAGCTATTTTCAAACCTTAATTCCTAACGTATTTTCAAACCCCAATCCCTAATTCTAGCGTATCTTCAAAACAAAAAAGCAAAATCCTTTCCTTCTTCCTTCTTCGAAGGCACGGGGCGGTCAAACGCCTAACACCCACCCACAGCCATCATGTGGCCCCCTACCCTCGCTCTCTCTCACTCTCTCTCTCTCTCCCTATAAATATATGATAGGAATTCACTTCGCCAAATTTCATTTCATTGCTTGCTGTCCCAACGAAATTCATGTGAACGTAATGTACAGACTTCATCTCTCTCTCTCTCTCTCCTAGCGTATTTTCAAAACAATCCATATTTCGTATCAAGTCCAAATCTATCGCTAAAACAAACTACATTTTCTGTTTCTATTAAGTGCTAAATACGTAGGGTTTTTGGACGTATTTAACAGAACAAATTTTGTATTTTTGTTAATCGCTTGTTAAATGCATGGACCCCGCTCAATCATTACCTTCTTGCTAGCTATTTTCAAACCTTAATTCCTAACGTATTTTCAAACCCCAATCCCTAATTCTAGCGTATCTTCAAAACAAAAAAGCAAAATCCTTTCCTTCTTCCTTCTTCGAAGGCACGGGGCGGTCAAACGCCTAACACCCACCCACAGCCATCATGTGGCCCCCTACCCTCGCTCTCTCTCACTCTCTCTCTCTCTCCCTATAAATATATGATAGGAATTCACTTCGCCAAATTTCATTTCATTGCTTGCTGTCCCAACGAAATTCATGTGAACGTAATGTACAGACTTCATCTCTCTCTCTCTCTCTCCTAGCGTATTTTCAAAACAATCCATATTTCGTATCAAGTCCAAATCTATCGCTAAAACAAACTACATTTTCTGTTTCTATTAAGTGCTAAATACGTAGGGTTTTTGGACGTATTTAACAGAACAAATTTTGTATTTTTGTTAATCGCTTGTTAAATGCATGGACCCCGCTCAATCATTACCTTCTTGCTAGCTATTTTCAAACCTTAATTCCTAACGTATTTTCAAACCCCAATCCCTAATTCTAGCGTATCTTCAAAACAAAAAAGCAAAATCCTTTCCTTCTTCCTTCTTCGAAGGCACGGGGCGGTCAAACGCCTAACACCCACCCACAGCCATCATGTGGCCCCCTACCCTCGCTCTCTCTCACTCTCTCTCTCCCTATAAATATATGATAGGAATTCACTTCGCCAAATTTCATTTCATTGCTTGCTGTCCCAACGAAATTCATGTGAACGTAATGTACAGACTTCATCTCTCTCTCTCTCTCTCCTAGCGTATTTTCAAAACAATCCATATTTCGTATCAAGTCCAAATCTATCGCTAAAACAAACTACATTTTCTGTTTCTATTAAGTGCTAAATACGTAGGGTTTTTGGACGTATTTAACAGAACAAATTTTGTATTTTTGTTAATCGCTTGTTAAATGCATGGACCCCGCTCAATCATTACCTTCTTGCTAGCTATTTTCAAACCTTAATTCCTAACGTATTTTCAAACCCCAATCCCTAATTCTAGCGTATCTTCAAAACAAAAAAGCAAAATCCTTTCCTTCTTCCTTCTTCGAAGGCACGGGGCGGTCAAACGCCTAACACCCACCCACAGCCATCATGTGGCCCCCTACCCTCGCTCTCTCTCACTCTCTCTCTCTCTCCCTATAAATATATGATAGGAATTCACTTCGCCAAATTTCATTTCATTGCTTGCTGTCCCAACGAAATTCATGTGAACGTAATGTACAGACTTCATCTCTCTCTCTCTCTCTCTCTCTCCTAGCGTATTTTCAAAACAATCCATATTTCGTATCAAGTCCAAATCTATCGCTAAAACAAACTACATTTTCTGTTTCTATTAAGTGCTAAATACGTAGGGTTTTTGGACGTATTTAACAGAACAAATTTTGTATTTTTGTTAATCGCTTGTTAAATGCATGGACCCCGCTCAATCATTACCTTCTTGCTAGCTATTTTCAAACCTTAATTCCTAACGTATTTTCAAACCCCAATCCCTAATTCTAGCGTATCTTCAAAACAAAAAAGCAAAATCCTTTCCTTCTTCCTTCTTCGAAGGCACGGGGCGGTCAAACGCCTAACACCCACAGCCATCATGTGGCCCCCTACCCTCGCTCTCTCTCACTCTCTCTCTCTCTCCCTATAAATATATGATAGGAATTCACTTCGCCAAATTTCATTTCATTGCTTGCTGTCCCAACGAAATTCATGTGAACGTAATGTACAGACTTCATCTCTCTCTCTCTCTCTCTCCTAGCGTATTTTCAAAACAATCCATATTTCGTATCAAGTCCAAATCTATCGCTAAAACAAACTACATTTTCTGTTTCTATTAAGTGCTAAATACGTAGGGTTTTTGGACGTATTTAACAGAACAAATTTTGTATTTTTGTTAATCGCTTGTTAAATGCATGGACCCCGCTCAATCATTACCTTCTTGCTAGCTATTTTCAAACCTTAATTCCTAACGTATTTTCAAACCCCAATCCCTAATTCTAGCGTATCTTCAAAACAAAAAAGCAAAATCCTTTCCTTCTTCCTTCTTCGAAGGCACGGGGCGGTCAAACGCCTAACACCCACAGCCATCATGTGGCCCCCTACCCTCGCTCTCTCTCACTCTCTCTCTCTCTCCCTATAAATATATGATAGGAATTCACTTCGCCAAATTTCATTTCATTGCTTGCTGTCCCAACGAAATTCATGTGAACGTAATGTACAGACTTCATCTCTCTCTCTCTCTCTCCAAGCGTATTTTCAAAACAATCCATATTTCGTATCAAGTCCAAATCTATCGCTAAAACAAACTACATTTTCTGTTTCTATTAAGTGCTAAATACGTAGGGTTTTTGGACGTATTTAACAGAACAAATTTTGTATTTTTGTTAATCGCTTGTTAAATGCATGGACCCCGCTCAATCATTACCTTCTTGCTAGCTATTTTCAAACCTTAATTCCTAACGTATTTTCAAACCCCAATCCCTAATTCTAGCGTATCTTCAAAACAAAAAAGCAAAATCCTTTCCTTCTTCCTTCTTCGAAGGCACGGGGCGGTCAAACGCCTAACACCCACCCACAGCCATCATGTGGCCCCCTACCCTCGCTCTCTCTCACTCTCTCTCTCTCTCCCTATAAATATATGATAGGAATTCACTTCGCCAAATTTCATTTCATTGCTTGCTGTCCCAACGAAATTCATGTGAACGTAATGTACAGACTTCATCTCTCTCTCTCTCTCTCCTAGCGTATTTTCAAAACAATCCATATTTCGTATCAAGTCCAAATCTATCGCTAAAACAAACTACATTTTCTGTTTCTATTAAGTGCTAAATACGTAGGGTTTTTGGACGTATTTAACAGAACAAATTTTGTATTTTTGTTAATCGCTTGTTAAATGCATGGACCCCGCTCAATCATTACCTTCTTGCTAGCTATTTTCAAACCTTAATTCCTAACGTATTTTCAAACCCCAATCCCTAATTCTAGCGTATCTTCAAAACAAAAAAGCAAAATCCTTTCCTTCTTCCTTCTTCGAAGGCACGGGGCGGTCAAACGCCTAACACCCACCCACAGCCATCATGTGGCCCCCTACCCTCGCTCTCTCTCACTCTCTCTCTCTCTCCCTATAAATATATGATAGGAATTCACTTCGCCAAATTTCATTTCATTGCTTGCTGTCCCAACGAAATTCATGTGAACGTAATGTACAGACTTCATCTCTCTCTCTCTCTCTCCTAGCGTATTTTCAAAACAATCCATATTTCGTATCAAGTCCAAATCTATCGCTAAAACAAACTACATTTTCTGTTTCTATTAAGTGCTAAATACGTAGGGTTTTTGGACGTATTTAACAGAACAAATTTTGTATTTTTGTTAATCGCTTGTTAAATGCATGGACCCCGCTCAATCATTACCTTCTTGCTAGCTATTTTCAAACCTTAATTCCTAACGTATTTTCAAACCCCAATCCCTAATTCTAGCATATCTTCAAAACAAAAAAGCAAAATCCTTTCCTTCTTCCTTCTTCGAAGGCACGGGGCGGTCAAACGCCTAACACCCACCCACAGCCATCATGTGGCCCCCTACCCTCGCTCTCTCTCACTCTCTCTCTCTCTCCCTATAAATATATGATAGGAATTCACTTCGCCAAATTTCATTTCATTGCTTGCTGTCCCAACGAAATTCATGTGAACGTAATGTACAGACTTCATCTCTCTCTCTCTCTCTCCTAGCGTATTTTCAAAACAATCCATATTTCGTATCAAGTCCAAATCTATCGCTAAAACAAACTACATTTTCTGTTTCTATTAAGTGCTAAATACGTAGGGTTTTTGGACGTATTTAACAGAACAAATTTTGTATTTTTGTTAATCGCTTGTTAAATGCATGGACCCCGCTCAATCATTACCTTCTTGCTAGCTATTTTCAAACCTTAATTCCTAACGTATTTTCAAACCCCAATCCCTAATTCTAGCGTATCTTCAAAACAAAAAAGCAAAATCCTTTCCTTCTTCCTTCTTCGAAGGCACGGGGCGGTCAAACGCCTAACACCCACCCACAGCCATCATGTGGCCCCCTACCCTCGCTCTCTCTCACTCTCTCTCTCTCTCCCTATAAATATATGATAGGAATTCACTTCGCCAAATTTCATTTCATTGCTTGCTGTCCCAACGAAATTCATGTGAACGTAATGTACAGACTTCATCTCTCTCTCTCTCTCTCCTAGCATATTTTCAAAACAATCCATATTTCGTATCAAGTCCAAATCTATCGCTAAAACAAACTACATTTTCTGTTTCTATTAAGTGCTAAATACGTAGGGTTTTTGGACGTATTTAACAGAACAAATTTTGTATTTTTGTTAATCGCTTGTTAAATGCATGGACCCCGCTCAATCATTACCTTCTTGCTAGCTATTTTCAAACCTTAATTCCTAACGTATTTTCAAACCCCAATCCCTAATTCTAGCGTATCTTCAAAACAAAAAAGCAAAATCCTTTCCTTCTTCCTTCTTCGAAGGCACGGGGCGGTCAAACGCCTAACACCCACCCACAGCCATCATGTGGCCCCCTACCCTCGCTCTCTCTCACTCTCTCTCTCTCTCCCTATAAATATATGATAGGAATTCACTTCACCAAATTTCATTTCATTGCTTGCTGTCCCAACGAAATTCATGTGAACGTAATGTACAGACTTCATCTCTCTCTCTCTCTCTCCTAGCGTATTTTCAAAACAATCCATATTTCGTATCAAGTCCAAATCTATCGCTAAAACAAACTACATTTTCTGTTTCTATTAAGTGCTAAATACGTAGGGTTTTTGGACGTATTTAACAGAACAAATTTTGTATTTTTGTTAATCGCTTGTTAAATGCATGGACCCCGCTCAATCATTACCTTCTTGCTAGCTATTTTCAAACCTTAATTCCTAACGTATTTTCAAACCCCAATCCCTAATTCTAGCGTATCTTCAAAACAAAAAAGCAAAATCCTTTCCTTCTTCCTTCTTCGAAGGCACGGGGCGGTCAAACGCCTAACACCCACCCACAGCCATCATGTGGCCCCCTACCCTCGCTCTCTCTCACTCTCTCTCTCTCTCCCTATAAATATATGATAGGAATTCACTTCGCCAAATTTCATTTCATTGCTTGCTGTCCCAACGAAATTCACATGTGAACGTAATGTACAGACTTCATCTCTCTCTCTCTCTCTCCTAGCGTATTTTCAAAACAATCCATATTTCGTATCAAGTCCAAATCTATCGCTAAAACAAACTACATTTTCTGTTTCTATTAAGTGCTAAATACGTAGGGTTTTTGGACGTATTTAACAGAACAAATTTTGTATTTTTGTTAATCGCTTGTTAAATGCATGGACCCCGCTCAATCATTACCTTCTTGCTAGCTATTTTCAAACCTTAATTCCTAACGTATTTTCAAACCCCAATCCCTAATTCTAGCGTATCTTCAAAACAAAAAAGCAAAATCCTTTCCTTCTTCCTTCTTCGAAGGCACGGGGCGGTCAAACGCCTAACACCCACCCACAGCCATCATGTGGCCCCCTACCCTCGCTCTCTCTCACTCTCTCTCTCTCTCCCTATAAATATATGATAGGAATTCACTTCGCCAAATTTCATTTCATTGCTTGCTGTCCCAACGAAATTCATGTGAACGTAATGTACAGACTTCATCTCTCTCTCTCTCTCTCTCCTAGCGTATTTTCAAAACAATCCATATTTCGTATCAAGTCCAAATCTATCGCTAAAACAAACTACATTTTCTGTTTCTATTAAGTGCTAAATACGTAGGGTTTTTGGACGTATTTAACAGAACAAATTTTGTATTTTTGTTAATCGCTTGTTAAATGCATGGACCCCGCTCAATCATTACCTTCTTGCTAGCTATTTTCAAACCTTAATTCCTAACGTATTTTCAAACCCCAATCCCTAATTCTAGCGTATCTTCAAAACAAAAAAGCAAAATCCTTTCCTTCTTCCTTCTTCGAAGGCACGGGGCGGTCAAACGCCTAACACCCACCCACAGCCATCATGTGGCCCCCTACCCTCGCTCTCTCTCACTCTCTCTCTCTCTCCCTATAAATATATGATAGGAATTCACTTCGCCAAATTTCATTTCATTGCTTGCTGTCCCAACGAAATTCATGTGAACGTAATGTACAGACTTCATCTCTCTCTCTCTCTCTCCTAGCGTATTTTCAAAACAATCCATATTTCGTATCAAGTCCAAATCTATCGCTAAAACAAACTACATTTTCTGTTTCTATTAAGTGCTAAATACGTAGGGTTTTTGGACGTATTTAACAGAACAAATTTTGTATTTTTGTTAATCGCTTGTTAAATGCATGGACCCCGCTCAATCATTACCTTCTTGCTAGCTATTTTCAAACCTTAATTCCTAACGTATTTTCAAACCCCAATCCCTAATTCTAGCGTATCTTCAAAACAAAAAAAGCAAAATCCTTTCCTTCTTCCTTCTTCGAAGGCACGGGGCGGTCAAACGCCTAACACCCACCCACAGCCATCATGTGGCCCCCTACCCTCGCTCTCTCTCACTCTCTCTCTCTCTCCCTATAAATATATGATAGGAATTCACTTCGCCAAATTTCATTTCATTGCTTGCTGTCCCAACGAAATTCATGTGAACGTAATGTACAGACTTCATCTCTCTCTCTCTCTCTCCTAGCGTATTTTCAAAACAATCCATATTTCGTATCAAGTCCAAATCTATCGCTAAAACAAACTACATTTTCTGTTTCTATTAAGTGCTAAATACGTAGGGTTTTTGGACGTATTTAACAGAACAAATTTTGTATTTTTGTTAATCGCTTGTTAAATGCATGGACCCCGCTCAATCATTACCTTCTTGCTAGCTATTTTCAAACCTTAATTCCTAACGTATTTTCAAACCCCAATCCCTAATTCTAGCGTATCTTCAAAACAAAAAAGCAAAATCCTTTCCTTCTTCCTTCTTCGAAGGCACGGGGCGGTCAAACGCCTAACACCCACCCACAGCCATCATGTGGCCCCCTACCCTCGCTCTCTCTCACTCTCTCTCTCTCTCCCTATAAATATATGATAGGAATTCACTTCGCCAAATTTCATTTCATTGCTTGCTGTCCCAACGAAATTCATGTGAACGTAATGTACAGACTTCATCTCTCTCTCTCTCTCTCCTAGCGTATTTTCAAAACAATCCATATTTCGTATCAAGTCCAAATCTATCGCTAAAACAAACTACATTTTCTGTTTCTATTAAGTGCTAAATACGTAGGGTTTTTGGACGTATTTAACAGAACAAATTTTGTATTTTTGTTAATCGCTTGTTAAATGCATGGACCCCGCTCAATCATTACCTTCTTGCTAGCTATTTTCAAACCTTAATTCCTAACGTATTTTCAAACCCCAATCCCTAATTCTAGCGTATCTTCAAAACAAAAAAGCAAAATCCTTTCCTTCTTCCTTCTTCGAAGGCACGGGGCGGTCAAACGCCTAACACCCACCCACAGCCATCATGTGGCCCCCTACCCTCGCTCTCTCTCACTCTCTCTCTCTCTCCCTATAAATATATGATAGGAATTCACTTCGCCAAATTTCATTTCATTGCTTGCTGTCCCAACGAAATTCATGTGAACGTAATGTACAGACTTCATCTCTCTCTCTCTCTCTCCTAGCGTATTTTCAAAACAATCCATATTTCGTATCAAGTCCAAATCTATCGCTAAAACAAACTACATTTTCTGTTTCTATTAAGTGCTAAATACGTAGGGTTTTTGGACGTATTTAACAGAACAAATTTTGTATTTTTGTTAATCGCTTGTTAAATGCATGGACCCCGCTCAATCATTACCTTCTTGCTAGCTACCCAACACCCCTCCCACACACCACCACACACCACCATTGCTATTACGTGGACCAATCATAAAACAGAGCCCCCACGCATCACCAGTATTATTACGCGGACCAATCAGAAACCAGAGGCCTATACTATCGCTTGCCTGGTTGCCTTTCGATATACGATATATGATGGATGGATGGACTGCGGAATCCTGGAGAGTGGAGGTGAGAGAGAAAAATCTGGACGCTCAGCGACAATGCCAAAGATAAAGACAAATTCACCCCTTGGACGAGAATGCGAGCACTCCTCATTGTTTCGACCGCGGACGGCTAACATAACCCCATCGCCCCCCGCCCCTCACCGCCCCCAACCCCCAAACGCAATCCAAAACTTCAGAGTTGGTACCATAAATGTAGGCACCCTAAAGGGTCGCGCTAACGAGGTTGTAGAAATGCTTGAACGTAAGGAGGTCGATGTTTGTTGTATTCAAGAGACCAGGTGGAGGGGTGGGTCTGCTAGGTTCATTGAGGGTAAAAAACGTTGTTATAAGCTTTTCTGGGTGGGAAACGACGATGGGCTGGGTGGAGTAGGAATCATGGTAGCAGAAAAGTGGGCAGATAAGATAATAGACGTAAATAGAGTGAACGACAGAATAATTAAAATACGACTTGTCCTCAATAGAACTACGGTGACAGTAATATCTGCGTACGCACCCCAATCCGGACTGCCCGGCACTATAAAAGACAGATTCTATGAGACACTGATGCTAACTACCTCCCAAATATCCGACAGTGACTATATAATTATCGCAGGCGACCTAAATGGTCACGTTGGACAACATTGTGACGGCTACGACGAAATCCATGGAGGCTATGGGTTTGGTACTAGAAATGAGGAAGGCTCCAGAATCCTGGAATTCTGTGATGCAAATAACCTAACTATCTGTAACACTAACTTCAAAAAACGTGACAATCACCTGATCACCTATAGATCCGGGGAACACACAAGCCAGGTAGATTATATCCTTACCAGAAGACGTGACAGAGTGTCTGTTAACACTAAATCCCTCCCCCATGAAGAATGCACCTCCCAACATAGACTGATAATTAGCGACCTCATAGTCAGGACGAGACGTACTCGACAACAGAAGAGGACTATCCTCAGGAGGAAAATATGGAAGCTAAAGGACCCCACAGCCAGGAATAAATTTCAAAGCATATTACTTGATGCTTTCGACAGTAAGGAAGAACATTTAGAGTCGGACAATATAGAGGGAGAGTGGGAATTTCTGAAAGCAAACCTGCTGTTGGCGACAGACGAGGTCTGTGGCTGGAGCAGGCCTGTAGGCAGGAGGAGAGTAACATGGTGGTGGAACAGTAAGGTGGAGGGGTCAATTAAGGCCAAAAAGCAGGCTTGGAAAGTATGGCGGGATGGGGGAAGTAGAGAGGACTATCAAGTGGCCAGGAGGGAAGCTAGGAGACAAGTGTACTTAGCAAGAAGGGAAGCTGAGGAAAGAAAGTTCAAGCATGTTCTACAACGCGATGACCAAAAACGTGAGGTGTTCAGGATTGCTAGGCAATGCGTCAAGGAAAACCGTGATATTGTCGGGGAGAAGTGTGTACTAAACGACGATGGCACACTTGCCATCACCGACGCTGATAAGAAGGTAGCTTGGAAGTGTCACTATGAAAGGCTTCTAAATGAGGAGAATAATTGGGAGAAAGGCAGTCTCCCCCATATCGACCCAATAGAGGGACCAGCAGTGTTAGTCGAGGGGAGTATAATAAGTAAGGCAATCAAGGATATGAAGACTGGTAAGGCGGCTGGGCCTTCGGAAATAGTTGCTGAGATGCTGAAGGCATCTGGCACGGTGGGACACACCATGGTCACCCGCATAGTTAACCAAGTCATACAGAATGGGGTTGTTCCGAAGGACTGGCATAGCAGCATCATCGTTAACTGTTATAAGGGTAAAGGAGACGCCCTAGATAGCAGTAACTATAGAGGCATTAAATTAATCGACCAGGTCATGAAGGTCACGGAAAGAGTAATAGCGCAACTAATCAGAGAGAGAATTGACCTAGATGAAATGCAGTTCGGGTTTGTGTCAGGCAAAAGTACCACAGACGCTCTTTTCATAGTACGACAACTACAGGAGAAGTACCTAGCTAAAGGTAAACCCCTCTACTTAGCTTTTGTCGACTTGGAGAAAGCCTTCGACAGAGTCCCCCGCTCCATTATCTGGTGGGCTCTTAGAAAACTAGGCGTTGACGAATGGCTTGTGAGGGCTATACAAGCCATGTATAAAGAAACAGTCAGCAAGGTTAGAATTAACAACGAATATAGTGAAGAGTTTAGCGTAAAAGTTGGCGTCCATCAGGGCTCTGTTCTCAGTCCACTACTATTTATTATTGCCCTTCAGGCTATAACAGAGGAGTTCAAGACAGGCTGCCCATGGGAACTCCTATACGCAGACGACCCTCTCACTCATAGCGGAATCAATGGCCGAGCTAGAGAAGAAATTCCAAACATGGAAGCACGGCCTAGAGTCAAAAGGACTTAAAATTAACCTGGCTAAGACCAAAGTACTAGTTTGTAGGAAAGAAAACAAGGCGGCGGTCCCTTCTGGGAAATGGTCGTGCTCGGTGTGTAGGAAAGGCGTAGGTAGAAACTCCATTTTATGTCCTAAATGCAAAGTATGGGTGCATAAAAGATGTAGTGGGATCACAGGTAAGCTAACTAAGAACATAGATTTTACATGTGGCCGGTGCTCTGGTGCAATAAGTAACAGCAAGTGCCCACAAACTACTAGCTCTTTCAATTGCGCAGAGGGTTCTATAGAAATAGTGGACAGCTTCCGTTACCTGGGCGATAAAATCAGCAGTGGGGGAGGGTGCTCTGAAAGTACTGTAGCTAGAGTCAGAACTGGTTGGAAAAAGTTCAGAGAGCTTATACCACTATTAGCTGCTAAAGGGTTCTCACTAAAAATGAAAGGCAGGTTGTACGATGCCTGCATACGAACAGCAATGCTGCATGGCAGTGAGACCTGGGCATTGTGTGCAGAGGATATACGCAGACTAGAGAGGAACGAAGCTTGCATGCTCCGCTGGATGTGTAACAGTAATATACGTGAACGGCAAAGCATAAACGAACTAAGGAAAAAATTAGAGATAAGAGGGATCAGATGTTGTTTACTCGAGAGAAGGCTACGTTGGTATGGACACGTGATGCGCATGAAAGTCGATAGCTGTATAACAAAGTGCAGGGCAATAAAGATAGACGGTAGTCACGGAATAGGCAGACCTAGAAAAACCTGGGACGAGCTGATAAACTCCGACATCACACACTTACACCTCTCCAAGACAATGTCACTGGACCGAGACCTTTGGCGGTACTCAGTAACAGAGAAGACCCGCCTTACCTAAATATATAGTAAAACCTACTCCAGCCAGTAGGCATCTCTAACAAAATACACCCCGTCCCACCACCCCCACCCCCACCCCATCCACACCACCCCGTTCTATGTAAAGTTATGTTGGTGCCGCGCCATCGAGGCCGAAACAAATGAGATCGTGTAGGTGTCACGACAAAAAAACACACAGTCCACGCTGTAATGTGGCCGTGTAGGCAACACGGTAAAAACCTCCCAGACCCACACTGTAAATGTGGTTGGTGTTAGGAAGGGCATCCAACTGTAGAAAACCTGCCAGACAGTCCTATGCGAGCAAGACAATCACTCTTGCCTCAAGTGGGACTACCCCCGTCCAAACCCATGCAAGCGTGGAACACGGACGTTAAACGTTGATGATGATGATGATGATATTCTAATCCTATTGTATCTCTCTCAGTTATTTACCATGCGACCCTCAGTTCCTACCCCCCCCCCTCTCTATGCACTTCTTTAAGGCTTACTACCCTGTCTTTAACCTAATTCATTCAATCTGAAAATATTGAAGAGATAAGACACTTTCCCATTCTTCTCTGCTAAAATGTACCACTAGAGCTGATTCCAATTTTCCCAGCCAGCCATCTACGAAGGCATTTTAGCCTACATATTGTCGTTAATATTATGATGTTCCCTGCTGTATTAGCGTTAAATTTTCCCTGCTGTATTAGCGATAAATTTTCGAGGGTTTCTCTTAGTAGCTTTTTTCATGACGTTATTATTGTTAATTTTACTGATGTAGTATTAACTTATTAACTTGGATATTTACCATGCGGTATTCTAATCCTATTGTATCTCTCTCAGTTATTTACCATGCGACCCTCAAATCCTACCCCCCCCCCCTCTCTATGCACTTCTTTAAGGCTTACTACCCTGTCTTTAACCTAATTCATTCAATCTGAAAATATTGAAGAGATAAGACACTTTCCCATTCTTCTCTGCTAAAATGTACCACTAGAGCTGATTCCAATTTTCCCAGCCAGCCATCCATCTAATCTACGAAGGTATTTTAGCCTACATATTGTCATTAATATTATGATGTTCCCTGCTGTATTAGCGTTAAATTTTCCCTGCTGTATTAGCGATAAATTTTCGAGGGTTTCTCTTAGTAGCTTTTTTCATGACGTTATTATTGTTAATTTTACTGATGTAGTATTAACTTATTAACTTGGATATTTACCATGCGGTATTCTAATCCTATTGTATCTCTCTCAGTTATTTACCATGCGACCCTCAGTTCCTACCCCCCCCCCCTCTCTATGCACTTCTTTAAGGCTTACTACCCTGTCTTTAACCTAATTCATTCAATCTGAAAATATTGAAGAGATAAGACACTTTCCCATTCTTCTCTGCTAAAATGTACCACTAGAGCTGATTCCAATTTTCCCAGCCAGCCATCTACGAAGGTATTTTAGCCTACATATTGTCGTTAATATTATGATGTTCCCTGCTGTATTAGCGTTAAATTTTCCCTGCTGTATTAGCGATAAATTTTCGAGGGTTTCTCTTAGTAGCTTTTTTCATGACGTTATTATTGTTAATTTTACTGATGTAGTATTAACTTGGATATTTACCATGCGACCCTCAGTTCCTACCTCACAATTTCCCTCCCCCCCCACCCCCACACACCACCATAGTCTATTCGACCAATCAAACCTAGCATGCCATTTCCACTGCTGCTGCTGCTACTACCTGCCTAACTAACTCTCTCCTCCTCTGGCGCATCCCAACACACCCTGCCATTACCCCACCACCACTGTCCTTCTAGCCCTCAATTTTCCCACCGTTATGGATGGATGAGCTGGGAATACACGAGCAACTCTGAATCAATAGATGAAATATGAATCTGCGAGCTACCAAGCACCCACGTGAAGCGCCAACCCAGAGACCCTCCCCTACGAGTGTCGACAAATGCCCAAAACTCCGAGTTGGTACCATCAATGTAGGCTCAATGAAAGGAAGAGCAGGAGAAATCGTAGAAATGCTAGAGCGAAAGGAAGTTGATGTATGCTGTGTGCAAGAGACTAGATGGAGAGGAGGGTCTGCTAGAGTCCTTGTAGGAAAAAGCCAGTGCTACAAATTTTTCTGGGTGGGAAATGACGATGGGATGGGTGGTGTAGGTATACTATTAGCTGACAAGTGGGTAGATAAAGTAATCTCAGTGTACAGGGTAAATGCAAGAATCATTAAACTCAGACTAGTCCTGAATAAGACAATTACCACAATAATATCAGCTTACGCACCCCAATCGGGGCTGCCAGACGAACTTAAGGATAGGTTTTACGAGTCCCTAATACACACTACTGCTCTAACAGACGACAAGGACTTCCTAATCATTGCAGGAGATTTTAACGGACACGTAGGTAAACACTGCGACGGTTTCAATAGAGTACATGGAGGCCATGGAGTTGGCACAAGGAATGAGGAAGGATTCAGACTTCTAGAATTCTGCGACGCCAATGACATGTCGATATGTAACACAAACTTTAAAAAACCCGACAACCACCTGATCACCTATAGATCAGGGGAGCACTCTAGTCAGTTAGATTTTATCCTCATCAGAGGACGTGACAGATGGACGGTCGTAAACACAAAAGCCTTCCCTAGTGAGGAATGTACATCCCAACATAGCTTAGTTGTCAGCGACCTCACGGTCAGAACTAGACGAGCCCTGAAACAGAGGCCAACCTGGAGAAGAAAGATCTGGAAGCTGAAAGTCCCCTCAACCAGTAACAGATTTAAAGATATTTTACTCAACGCCTACGACAGTAAAGAAGAACAGATAGAGACATTTAACGTAGAAGAGAACTGGGAGTTCCTAAAAAATAACTTACTAGAGGCGACGGATGAGGTTTGTGGCTGGAGTAAGACCTCAAGCAGGAGGAGAGTGACTTGGTGGTGGAACAATAAGGTAGATGAAGCAGTCAAGGCCAAGAGACAGGCATGGAAAGAATGGAAGAACGGGGAGAGCAGGGTACATTACATAGAGACCAAGAGGGAAGCTAGGCGACAAGTATACTTAGCTAGGAGGGAAGCAGAGGATAGAAAATTCAAGCATGTTTTACAACGTGAGGACCAGAAACAGGAGGTATTCAAGATTGCGAGGCAGTGTGTCAGAGATAGTTGTGATGTCATTGGAGAGAAGTGTATCCGGAATGATAAAGGTGAGCTTGCCCTCACAAGTGCTGAGAAGAAAGATGCATGGAAGAGTCATTATGATAGATTACTAAATGAGGAGAATGCATGGGAAGAAGAGACCCTACCCCACGTAGACCCTATAGAGGGACCAGCAGTACAAGTCAGCGGCAGCGTAGTAAGTAAGGCAATCAGAGATATGAAGGTAGGGAAGGCAACCGGTCCATCGGGTATAGCTGCCGAGATGCTGAAGGCATCTGGGTCTGTAGGTCACACTATAACCACACGTATCGTTAACCAGGTAATACTAGAGGGGGCCATACCAAAAGATTGGTGCAGTAGCATCATTGTCAACTGCTACAAAGGTAAAGGCGATGCACTAGATAGAGGAAACTATAGAGGTATAAAGTTGATGGACCAGGTCATGAAAGTAACAGAAAGAGTTATAGCACAGCTGATTAGGGACCGGGTGAATATAGACGAGATGCAATTTGGGTTTGTACCAGGGAAAGGCACCACTGATGCGCTCTTCCTTGTGAGGCAATTACAGGAAAAGTACCTAGCTAAAAGTAAGCCACTCTACTTGGCATTTGTCGACCTTGAGAAAGCCTTTGACAGAGTTCCACGTGCAGTAATCTGGTGGGCTCTTAGAAAACTAGGAGTAGATGAATGGCTTGTGAAAGCGGTACAAGCCATGTATAGGGGAGCAGTCAGCAAAGTTAGGATTGGCAATGAGT
>OZ024741.1:144047831-144052831 GCA_964016885.1 Eledone cirrhosa | reverse complement strand
GCGATCTAACTTACTCGGTCCTCAATGTTGCCATTGACTGACCGGCGGTCAAAAATAATACAGATACAATATAGACAAACACATATATATATAGTTTACATAATTTACATAAATCTTTCGTTGCACATCTGCAACATCGTCAGTGGTGTTATATTCATTGTTCCTCCTGTTGTGTTGTATGTCTACGCCATTTTTTTTTTTTGTGTTCAGTCTGTCTATATATTTATTTATTTATTTGCTTGTTTGTTTATCTTATTTTATTTTGTCTTCTTTGCGCATGCGTTTGCGTGTGTGTATAGTGTTATGTGTGATGTGTGACTAGTGTGTATAGTGTTGTGTCTGCTGGGTGACTAGTGTGTGTTTATGTGCTTGTGTATGTATTTATTTATCTTATTTTATTTAATTTAATTTACTTATTTATTTATACTTCTCTTAGGTCAGTGTTGTTTGTTTGGGTGTTGTTGTTGTTCCACTCATTCTTTCTGTTTAGCTTTGGTCTTCTAATTTCTATTTCACTGGCCTCTCTGATTTGCCTATCTGCTGGGTCATTCCTATGTTTAGATATTATTCTAATTTCTATGTTGTCTATGTTACCGTCATGTTGTTGTCTAGCATGTTCGTATAGTACTGACCCGTTTTTTCGTCCTTTTAGTTCCCCCCAGTGTTGGTCTATCCTTTCACCTATGCTACGAGCTGTCTCACCTATGTATGTTGTTGTCGTGTTTCTGCAAGTACCCTCTGTACATCTTATGCTATAGACTACGTTTCTAGTTTTACAGTTTATCCGGGGGTTCACCTTACATATGATACATTTCCTATTGGTACAGTGGGTTTTCTTAAAAGGGTAGGTTTTGCTGATCAGGGATTTTATGGTGGTTCCTGGCTTTTCTACCACCTTTATTTTTAAGTGGGTCTTTCTCAGGGCCTTTCTACACTGGTTAGCTAATTTCCCTCCAGGGGTGGCGTCCACAAACATGACACTCTGATATCTCTGGTTGTCGTACCATGATGTGGCCTTCCCTATCTTATGTCTAGCCCTATCTAAGCTATTCCATGATTTGCTCCTGTATAGTGGGCAAATTCCTTTCATGTCCAGTTCTATGAGGGTCTTATACTTTTCCATGGCTCCTTCGTATACTCTGACTCTGTCTCTTTGGTTGTAGCCAGAGAACTGCATGCGGTTGATGAAGTGTTGGATGTGTCCTTCCATTTCTGTTGGGTCGCACATGCTGGACACATTCTTCATCACTCGTACCAAATCTGCGATCAGAATATTAAACTTAGCACTACTGGACATTGCTGAGTTTTTGAGTATCAGGTATTTGGAGGCCATGGGTTTGGCATAGTGTGAGTGGAGAATTTGGGCTCTCTCGTCTATAGTGTTAATCCAGAGTTCTGTGTCTAATACAGGTAGTCTATTGTTAGGGTGTTTGGAAGGGAAGTCTATAGTTACAGTTATACTCTGGTGTATGGAATTAGCTATCTGCTGGATGCTTTCCATCGTGCTACGTTCTAAATCAAACTTGTTAGTGCTCTCTAGTGGGGGTGTTCTTATAACTATATTGATATCGTCTACATAACGAGAGTACATGATGAGGTCTATGGAGCTTTCATTAAGGAGATCTTTAAGTCTCCTTTCCCACCATACCATGAAAAGGTTGGCAACATCGCCAGCTATGCTGACGCCGATGGCTGCTCCCTCATTTTGGGTGTAGATTTTCTCATTGAACTTAAATATGTGGCCCTTTAGGGTAGTTTTGATACTAGCCCCTATTGCATGTGCGACCATTTTTCTTACCTGATCAGTGTTTTGGGGGGTCCGTATAGCTTTGGTCCACCCAATCCACCTTCCTATGGGAGTCTTTTTAGCCATTGAGGTTATGGTGGGGGGTCTACCTCTTATAGGTCTACTAGGGCAGAAACATCTAAGGTCATGGCTGTCTAGGTAGTCAGTGTCGTAGGTAAGTCTAAGTAGGAGGCCCAGTTCGTCTGTGTCGACGTCGCAGAACTCCACCTCACTCTCAATGATCATCTCCACACATCTTTTCACAGCAAAATCAATGTTAATGGATGGGTACAGTGACAGCACATCCATGCTGCCTATTATGCAGTTGGATAGGCTCCTGTTTTTGTTGCACTCACTGATTCTGCTGAGGAGGTCCTCTGTACTTTCACATACATCTGGGGACATCTTGATTATGGGGCGTATAACCATTGAGAGGAAGTAGGAGATCCTGTAGTTGCTAGCTATATTAGCTCCGCATACAGGTCTTGTTGGTGGTCCTATTGTCGGGTCGTCGACTGTCTTGTGGTCTTTGCGGAGCCCATACAAGGGTGGTATGCCATTGTTAGACGCCTGGAAGTTGTTGGCAGTGCGTCTGCTTGGCTTTAGGATGTCAGTCCACATCATCATGTGAGCGTTGAGGATTTTTTCTCTCCCATCGTGTGTTAGTTGTGCAACTTCGCTCGTGTTGGTGATGTGGGGTTGCATTGCCTCGATGTAGTTCGGCATGCTATCTATTGACATCCTACCAGACTTATCTGTGGGTAGACACACTACCTCACCATCCCTTGTGCGCTGCTTGAGGCTAACCAAGCCTTCTACAGGTTTTATCCCAAGTTGTTGGGCCTCTGGTCTGCTCTGTCTCATAGTGTACCTGTCTACTACTTGTCTAATCTTATTTCTAGCTATGGTGAACTGTGCCTCCGTCTCGTCATCTATTTGTTGTGGTATGCAAACTCTTTTATTAAAGGGTAACCTCGTAGGATAGATATTACCCATCTTATATGTTTTGTCAGCTGGGTTGAAAAATAGTTTCTCTAAGGGGGTGTCGTTATTTCTATCGTCATAGTTGTGTGTGTTGCTATTATTGTTATCATGGTGGTTGTTGTTGTTTCTATCCTTAGCATTAATATTATTATTGTTATGATTGCTAGATGTATTGTTGTTTACTTCACCGTTATTGTTGTTGTTGTTACTGCTATTTCTACCATTGTGGTTGTTACTATTATTATGTTTCTTGTTTTTGTTGATGTTGCTACATGTACTATTTCCATTATTACCACTGTGGTTATTGTTGTTGTTGTTGTTCGTATTGTTACCGTTATTACTACTGTGGTCACTGTTGCTGTGTCTGTGGTTAACGTTTCTATTATTATTATTATTGTGGTTGTTGTTGTTCTGTCTATCGCTAGTATTATTACTATTATCACTATTTCTCACTTTCCTGCCATTGTTATGGTTATGGCTGTTATTTCTATACCCAGAGTTATTGTTTATATTACTACTACCGTTATTATTGTTGTTGTTGTTTACCTTTGCATTCCAACGTATTTTTGTGAAACACTTTTCCAGCTCCGTTTTGCATTCCATAGGGTTAATCTTTTTGTAGATGGCAAATTTTGGTGGTAACTTTAGGATTTGTTGTTCTTGTTCACTGATTAAAGTGTTCCCATAGATATTTACTGTGTGGTCATTGGTAAATTCTTCCGGTAGTTTTACATCACTCATACGGATGTTGTCGATGTTATCTGGGTATTTTTGAGAATATTCGATTTTCCTTTCTTGTAGTTTTTTCTTATTCATCCATTCTAATTTCTTCTTGAAATGCCTACAGCATTCGTTTTGAGCATATTTCGTTTCGCGTCGGATGACGCTCATGAAGTCATCTCTCTCGTTTGCTGTGATGAGATTTCGGATTTCCTTACCGTTGATGCGTTTTTGTCTGTAGAGTGCGTTGACTTTTGTGTATGTTGTTCTTTTCATATTAACTGTTATTGTGTGTTTTAGCCGTTCAGCTATAATAATGATGATGATGATGATATATATATATACATATATATATATATATATATATACATATATATATACATATATATATATATATATATATATATATATATATATACATATATATATATATATATATATATATATATATACATATATATATATATATATATATATATATACATATATATATATATATACATATATATATATATATATACATATATATATATATATATACATATATATATATATATATACATATATATATATATATATATATACATATATATATATATATACATATATATATATATATACATATATATATATACATATATATATATATATATACATATATATATATATACATATATATATATATATACATATATATATATACATATATATATATATATATACATATATATATATATACATATATATATATATATATACATATATATATATATATACATATATATATTTATACATATATATATATATATATATATATACATATATATATATATACATATATATATATATATATACATATATATATATACATATATATATATATATATATATATACATCATCATCATCATCATCATCAACGTTTAACGTCCGTGTTCCACGCTTGCATGGGTTTGGACGGGGGTAGTCCCACTTGAGGCAAGAGTGATTGTCTTGCTCGCATAGGACTGTCTGGCAGGTTTTCTACAGTTGGATGCCCTTCCTAACACCAACCACATTTACAGTGTGGGTCTGGGAGGTTTTTACCGTGTTGCCTACACGGCCACATTACAGCGTGGACTGTGTGTTTTTTTGTCGTGACACCTACACGATCTCATTTGTTTCGGCCCGGATGGCGCGGCACCAACATAACTTTACATAGGACGGGGTGGTGTGGATGGGGTGGGGGTGGTGGTGGTGGGACGGGGTGTATTTTGTTAGAGATGCCTACTGGCAAGGCGGGTCTTCTCTGTTACTGAGTACCGCCAAAGGTCTCGGTCCAGTGACATTGTCTTGGAGAGGTGTAAGTGTGTGAGGTCGGAGTTTATCAGCTCGTCCCAGGTTTTTCTAGGTCTGCCTATTCCGTGGCTACCGTCTATCTTTATTGCCCTGCACTTTGTTATACAGCTATCGACTTTCATGCGCATCACGTGTCCATACCAACGTAGCCTTCTCTCGAGTAAACAACATCTG
>OZ024741.1:143882831-144042831 GCA_964016885.1 Eledone cirrhosa | reverse complement strand
TTTACTCTCATAGTCAGAACTTATTTTCTAATTATTTTATGGAATCGGCTATAAGGATCAAATCATCTACATTGAGAAGTTTCCCTGGACAGCCTATTTTAAACTCCTCTGCTATAGCCTGGAGAACTCTGGTGAACAGCAGTGGGCTAAGAACCAAACCCTGATGAACCCCTACCTGTAGCTTGAATTCCTCACTGAACTTACTTCCTACTCTCACTGACAGCTTTACTGACAGCTCCTCTGTACATGGCTTGCACTGCTTTCACAAGCCATTCTTCTACACCTAATTTCCTTAAGGACTACCAAATAATAGATCAAGGTACTCTGACAAAGGCCTTTCCTTAATCAACAAAAGTTAAATATAGTGGCTTATTCTTGGCTAAGAACTTCTTTTGTAGATGCCTCACTAAAAAGAGGGCATCTGTAGTATAGGGTGACCACTGAAAAACTTGTTCGTTTTCAAACTTTTTTATTTTATTTTTTTTTGATGGTTATAATAGAACATCCCTTGTTGTTTTACACACATAATACTGAAAAAAATCCATTACTTATATTTCCAAATAAAATAATTAAAAAAATAAAATACCATGTGTCTGTAAAAGTTAATTTTGTTTTATATCATTCAGTCTTTCAGTGGCCACCCTATACTTTTCCCAGGCATGAAACCAAACTGATCTTGTCTAATTTGACTCTTTCCCTAATTAGCTGTGCAATAACTCTTTCCATCACTTTCATAAATTGGTATATTAGTTTTATTCTTCTGTAGTTGCTCCTTTCTAGAGCATCTCCTTTGCCCTTGTAACAATATACAATTGTATTGCTGGACTAGTTATTGAGTATGACTCTGTCTATTACCTGATTGATTATGCGAATTACTAGTTCGACTCCTACTTCTCCTGAAGCATCAGTGGTGCTAAGTGCACTAGCGTCATTTCTAACACATTTTTCCCCAATAACATCTCGAATTACACAAACACACTGCCTTGCAATGCAGAACACTTCATGTTCGATTCTCAGTGGCATTGTATTTCAAATTCAGGTGGCAAAAATGAGTTGTACCTATAATTCACATTGTGTGTGTATGCGGAATGCTCAGCCACTTGCATGTTAATTTCACGAGCAGATGATTCTATTGTTAGAACACTCATCATTGGATCTGATGAAGTCCAATACTTGTAGGAGAAACTTTCAGGATGACAATAAGAAGCAAGGGAAGTAACTCTTTTAAACTATCTTGAAACTCAAACTATATAGTATTAAATGTCTGGATGGCGTCATAAACAAATCATCCCACATGTGTCTAAATCATAATTTTGGGTGAAGTTTTTCTTCAGATATTTTATGTATTGTCTTGCTGAGGCATATCTTCTGGACTGCTAGATAAGGGACTAAGCTAGGCATATTTTAATCCTTTTGTACTATATTTCTAATGAAACATATACTACCAGTATGTTTCAAATGTATATATGTGTGTGTCTGTGCATGCACATGTGTTAACTAATGTTATATAAATATTAAAACAATGTTAAGTATGTGTGTGTATATATATATATATATATATATATATATAAGCTAAGTTTACAAGGATTTTGAACAAGTTTGAAAATTTGAGATCCATTTGAATTTGATGTATTAACTATAAAATAACCAAATAAATTAGATAATTATGATGAAATATATATGTGTATGAGTGTACTATTATTTTCAAGCAATATTACCTAGGTTTTGATCAAGATACTGTTGCCCTTTCAAAAGGTAACTGGTCATAGTTGTCTGGTGTGTCGGAATAGTTAACTGCTTTGGAGATGGTGAGTTTTGAGTCAGCTTCCATGGGGTGGACAGCTTTCCAGCAACACTTGACATCTTTTTCGGTATACTTCTCACAGGAGCCTGAAACATTGAATATGACAAAAAGTTTAGTCATCTAAATACAGTATATCTATATGTGTGTATGTGTGTATGAAACGTTCATTCTTTTTAGGTTGATCAATAAAATACTTGAAATTCCATGTTTGCTACACTCCCCAACTAGTCACTTCATCCTCTATCCCTTTTTTATACTTTCTCTTGCTCTCTCCCTCTCTTTGGAAGAATTCAACTTTTCTGAAATCTAAAGAGAGATGGGCTCCACCAGATTTAAAATGTCTAATATGAGGCCCCTATGACATCCATAATTTACAGGGAAATACATATACTTGGCATGTATACATGTTTACACAATGTGTAAATTTATATAGTTTTACACAGATATAACTTTATTATTTTACATCGGTTCTTCCATTTAATGGTCCTTTATTTTGTTGTATAAGAGCTGGGCAAGCTAATAGTTTAATCAGGTCTATTGGGGCTTATGGTTTATCTTGGTGGTTAGTTGGGGGTTTATAGTTTAGGAAATTTAAGGAGGTGCACAACTACTTGTGCAATTGAGACATAGTCACTGCAGATAATAATTGTTTCTACTTTTGGCACAAGGCCAGCAATTACCCAGTGTATTACTGGTACTTTATTTTATAATAATGATTATCATTATTACAGGGTGGTGGATTGGCAGCATTGGTAGAGTGTCAGACAACAGGCTTAGTGGCATATAGTTACAGTCCTTTATGTTCTGAGTTCAAATCTCACAGATGTTAGCTTTGCCTTTCATCCTTAGAGGGTAGATAAAATAAAAGTACCAGTAACACAATGGCTCAATTTAACCAACTTTCCCCTCCCCAAAAATGTTGGCCTTGTGCTTAAATCAAAAATTATTATTATATAGAAATTACATATGAGAACTGCAGCTAGATTATGTCTGTCTTCCCCATACCAGTGACTGATGCAGGTCGGTGATTGGAAGAACATGCTTTATCTAGCTCATCCTTAAGCCATATGGTAGGGGTGTCAAAGGTCAAGTATAGGTATATGGTTTATGTCTGGCTTGGGCTTGAGGTTGATTTTGATTTTCTAGGCATATTTTATGACAGGTTAAGGCAATCAACAGTCTTATATATATAGTGCATGTGATTCAGTGGAGCACTTAATGCACAAGCAGAGTGTATATAATATGAAAAATGATGAAGTTTTATTTACATGTATTTCTGTTTTTATTGTGTATTGACATGTCATTCGCATTTCACAGATGATTGGCTCAAGGTCACCCATGGAAGTTATGGACTCGACTCCAGTATCGATTTGCTCATCAGACAGGTGATTCAACTGGAGTCAGGTCCATAACTTCCATGGGTGACGTTGAGCCAATCCTCTGCAAATTGTGCGTAACAGGTTGACAATAAAAACATAAATACATGGAGGCACATGGCTTAGTGGTTAGAGCATTGGCCTTGCAATCGAAAGGTTGTGAGTTCAATTCTCAGACCGGGTGATGTGTTGTTTCCTTGAGCAAGACACTTTATTTCACATTGCTCCAGTTTACTCAGCTGTAGAAATGAGATGATAGGGACTGGAGTCCCTATCATTCCACTGCAAAGTGGTCGTGTAGGTGCCACAGCAAAAAGCACCCAGCACTCACTGTTAAGTGGACGTCTAGGCGCCACAGAAAAAAAGCACCCAGCACTCACTGTAAATGAGGTTGGTGTTAGGAAGAGCATCCAGCTGTAGAAATCAAGCCAGAATCAGTTCCCGTCCAACCCTTGCAAGCAGGGAAAAGTGGACATAAAATGATGATGATGATGTTAACGAAACTTCGTTTTTCACATTATGTGTCTGTGCATCTGAAAAAAGTCTAGTCTGTCTCAAGCCTGGAGGCTCATTAGGCTGGTGCTTATTCCAGTTTCCTTGGTGTTGAACATCTGAAAGAACAAGATTTCCCCTGGACGTGATGCCAATACATTGCAGGGCTAAATGCCCCAGCTACTACTGGTACTCATTTTCAGCTGAGTATACTGAAACAACATGAAATGAAGTGTTTTGTTCAATAACACAACACACAACCTGGTCCAGAAATCAAACACCCAACATTATTAGTTCAACACCCTAACCACAAAATCACATACCCTCACATCCTCTTAGCTTCATACAGACATAACAGACATACACACAAACATACGCACAAGTATAGCTCTTTATACAAAACAGTTTTTTTCTATTTCAGGTAGATGCGTTCCATCATCCACTTTTCTAAAGGAATATATCATACACAAAATGCCAGCATCAATAGTTTTACAAGAGATGACATGAATGGACCTGTTACTTTTCTCTAAAACATTTTTTCCAATTCCACCCCGCTCATCTCTTCAATCTATCTAATTTCTCATTCTTTCTTCTGATGAAAAATTAGCGTTCGAAACATTAAGATCCTCTTCCTGCTATTTCAAGCGTTAACCTAATATATTCCTTCCATATACTGTACCGATTGTGTTGTTATTTCTGTTTACCATTTACATACATACATATATATATAGTGTGCACCACCTTCACCTCCACTACACTCTTCCATACACCTCCCATGAACACAGGCTGAAACATACATCTAGTGTGCACCACCTCCACCCCCTTCTTTCTACCCCCCCCCCCCCCCCCATCCAAACACTTCACCCCTCACAGACACTTAAATACCCACCTCCCCAATCGCCACACCTTTCCCACTAAAGTCCACAGCCCACCCTGTAAAGAGGTTGTGATAGAGGCATGAAAAAAAGCACCAAGCCCACACTGTAAAGTGGTTGTGACGGCAACATGACAAAAATCACCCAACCCACACTGTAAAGTGATCACATAGGTGTCACAACATAAAGCACCCAACCCACACTGTAAAGTGGTCATGTAGATGTCATGACAAAAAGTAGCCAGCCCACACCGTAAATGTGGTTGGCATTAGGAAGAGCATCCAGCTGTAAAAACCAAGCCAAAATCAGTTCTGGATGAGCAAACAAGATCACCTGACCTGGCATTTCTCACAACAGGACAACTCGCTAGCATGGAAAAATGGACATTAAAGTGATGATGATGTTATATAAGCAAACTTCTGAAACATAGTACCTCCCTTCCCAACTCAATCCCCTATTTAACTCTTTCCACAAGGTTATTGCTTATTTCCCATTCAATAAATACAATTGTTGATTAGAACAAGCAAAGCTTTGTTTAATGCAAGTATCCACCCTATCCTTTACAAAACAAAAAGATATTTCACCCATTATTTATTAAACTAAAATATTAACAAAGACACGTAAAGTAAAAGTGTTCTCTTTCTGATTGTATGGATAATATTATGGATAATATTTCACATTACTAGCTTTTTCTGACACCTATATCTGAAAGAAACTTGTTTTGGTGTTTACCTATGTTTGTGAACATATTTCTTATGTATTTCATTTTTAATGTAACTAATATCATTGTTTTCTTATAAAAGATATAACTCGCCCAATATGTCATACTGAATACAGCTGGGCTGGGTCACTTATTTTATATCACAAAAAATATCTTGCTAAAAAGGAAACATTTTAAAAAGTATGCTATCATTTTATGTCCACTTTCTGTGCAGATATGGTCTGCTCAAGCTGTTACAGTCCAAACTGGTTCTTATTTGGAGTTACTGCCCTCTTAGATGGGTCAGAGGACCATGTCTCATTCATACGTTACTGCAAGAGTATATGGCTGTAGAATTTGGTCTTAAAATGTCTTAACCAACCCATACCAGCATGGAAAATTTTATGTAAAAACCGATGATAATGATGATGAAACAATGAAGTAATAACTTCAAAGTTAAAATTTGTAATTGCCAATAATTCTGTAGGTAAAAATTAAAAATAAAACTGTAAAACAATTTTTTTTTTAATTTTAAAATAACACAAACATTAATTGATATAAGACTACATTCTTCTGTCCTCTGAAATGAAATGAAAACAATACTGAAATAAACAGCTCACAGCTATACAAATATAACTGACCTCCTATGAAGGTGTATCACATAGGAGTGTTTCAATGATTAGGAGCTCTGTTTCTATCATGAAATGCAATATCAAATAAAGCCTCTCACTCAAGAATATGTGAAACCAGCCCAGAAATCAAACCCAAAACCATATGAATGTGAGTCCAGCATCCTAATGAATAAGCCACATGCCATCACATCTTACTCTTTGCAAAACATGGATGTTGTCTCATGATCTCAGCAGACGGAAGTACAAATGCAAAACCACAAGCGAGATGCAATGAAACAACTATACAAGAGAAATATGGTGGTACTAACTCACCTTTTTACGGTTTCTGGTTGACAACCATTCATCACAGTTCTCTTTGACACTCTCTGCTTTACCATTCCGGTGCTGCTTCTTCATTCTATCAATTCAATCTGTCAAACTATACAAAACAGAAGCAATACAACTTTACCAATTTTTGAAATGTCAAGTTTGTAGTTGGACTAGTCTTTACACTAGTTTGAAATTTGAACAGCTGATCATTGCGGTTTCTCTAACTTAAAAAAAAAATTATTACATGTGTTAATATTTTCAATCTGTAAGAATTATAAACAATTTGTAATGTTATTTATACAACCGTAAATAAACCACACATGCTCTTCTATAAATCAAAGCAAGAGAAAATAATTCAGCCTGATAGGTATAGGATGTTGCTTAGTTGAATAGAGGATTTTGTAACAATTACCTTTAGAAATAAATTATGTTGAAAGTTATCTTGGTGAAAAATATCACATAAAAACCATACTTGTCTCCATTTAAACTTAAGTAAACACGGCACCCATATATACAGGGTGTCTAAAAAATAGCAAAGATAGTTGAATGCTTTTATCAACTGTTATTTTTACTCCTCTAGTCATGGTCTTTTTGTACCTATGCCTTTCTATAATAATTAAAAAGTTGTAAAAGAGAAAGAAATGCCACAGACAAATATTACTTGGGTTTTGTGTTGTTAAACTTCAAATTTGGCCTGATCAAACACAATGATGCCATTCAAGCCAAAAGGATCTATATTTTATGCAGACTCCTATGGCGAACTTTCGTCAATAAAAGTACAGAAACCTCATATTCAGGCCATAGAAACCTAATGTGACCTCTACAAAAACCTGTCAGCCGGTACCAAATAAAGCCACATGCCACGTGCGTCCTTCGGGCACATAAAACTCAATCAATCGCGTAGCTAGTCACGATCGTTATCAAACACAAATGCCAGACTATTATCCAATGTATTACTTGAAAGGCCCTTTCATTAACTCGTGTTCTTATTGTTAGAGGGAGAAATGATCATTTTTGTAGGAAGGAATAATCATTTTTGTTGACTACTTTTAAACAATGAAGGCGTAGTTATGAAAAGCTACGTTGAGCTTGGGAAATTCTTAACTCATGAAACGTTGGAAAATTTATAGAATACCCCACTCGATTTAAGTGGGGAAAAAATTTTTTCCTCGTTTTTTTTTTGTTCGTGTGCTATCAAGTAATCTGACCTCCAAGATTTTGGCAATCGACTGTTTTCCCGGAATACGGAGGGGATGGAGTGCCCCCTCCATTTCCGAAGTTTTCTTTACATTTTTTAAAGCATGTTATTTAACGAATGTGATCTTCAAACGATTTGTAGAAAAAGTAGGGTGAAAAGGAGCGAAAAGACCATCGGAGTTTCGCAGATCTGTACACGTCTCGCGTTGAATAGGAAATAATATCTTTGCATGTTTTGGGGTTTTTTCCTAGATCTCTTAGATGCTAGCAATCGATTTTTTTTCACAAAAAAAGAAAATCCTAAACCTAACCCTAATCCTTTGAAAAAAATCGGTTGCAAGCATCTAAGATGTCCAAAAAAAATTGAGGAAAGATAATTGTTTCCTACCAAACGCGAGAGGTGTGTAGCTCTACGAAACTCCGATGGTCTTTTCGCCCTCCTTTTTGTACAAAGCTAGTAGTTTCTGACTGGTTTGGAGGTCATATTCGTTGATAATACGCGAAAAAAAAATCGTAGAGAAAACTCCGAGGAGGGGTACCCCACCCTCTCCGTTTACCGGGGAAAAGTCGGTTGCCAGCATCTGGAAGTTGATAGCACACGGAAAAAATGTTTTTTCCCATTGAAATCGAAGGTGATGTTCTATAATAATCCCTCCATTTTTAACACCTTAAAAATAACTGGCGGGATTTGAACTCATAACAGAAAACGTACCATCCTACAGTTGAACTATAATGATTTTTCTAACGGTACAAGACCACAAATTATGCTGAGGCGGGTGCTTATTGATTAAATCGACCTTGGAAAGCTGAAAACCAAAGTTAACAGCGGTGGGATTTGAACGCGGAACGTTAAAGAACCGAACTAATAGCAGAGGGCGTTTCATCCCTCTATTGACTTTGCCACTACACCACCCACCTAATAATTTTTAGTTATTTCAAGTATCATAGACAATAGATCTCTTTAGAAAATAAAATATGTATTGTCTGATTCATCAGATTCATCAATGTATTAGTGAATTAAACAAAATGTTTTTGTTTTCTTGACAGAGGATTCTATTGTCAATGATATCCATAATGTCTAACATAGGCAGAAGGCTACAAATTCGGGGGATGATTATAGTCGATTAAATCAACTTAGTACTTGACTGGTGTTTTATCGACCCCGGAAGGATGAAATGCAACGTTAATCTGAGCAGAATTTGAAATCAAAATGTAACGAGACGAAATAAATGCCGACGCCCAAACTCTACTGTGCATAAAATATCGACTAAACAGATTTTCATCAGTGTATTAGTACTAATTTTTTTTATAGATTCCGAGGGGATGAAAGATAATGTCGATCTCGGATTATAAAAGAATGTATTAATTGGTTTCATTTAGACACTAGGATAATATGTGAAGAGATTGAGATTATATAGGTGATTAGGAAATATGGGGTAAATAGATGATTGTGTAAACCAGGTGGAGAATATATAGGTAATTATGTAACATGTTAAGAATTCAACAGAGGTGACTCACCACTTTTTACTGTCTTAAATTGGGAAAGCTTCTATGTAACAACTTAATCAGCTGAACATATAACAGTTAAATATCCCTCAAGAAACTATTTACTATTTTTAAAGGGGGTGAGGGAAACCAACTCAAAAAGGAATTTCTGCTTTGCAATATTTAATATGGAGACCAACCGTTTTAAGCGCTAAATTCTAGAATGTCACACAATAAAGCTGATAGAACAATTATTTAAAGGTTATGCCTTTTCCATAGTTCGACTGAAGCAAATTTGTGTAGATATGAACTGATCAACAAAAACTGTTAAATATTTAATGAAACCTATGCAAACTGAATTCGTTACTCGATTTCGATTCTCACACGAAAGCCATTTTACTACACTCGCGTCTCAAAGTCCTAGTCTCATCAAAACAATATGACCAAAGTAATAAATGTGCAATATATACAGTTTGTTTATATATATATAAATATATATATATATATACATATAAATATATGTGTGTGTATGTATGAATTACTATTATAATATACTCACTAACACCTTGGTAACTCCTGTCAACAATACTCACTACAAAGTTAGTTTCTGTTTCTATAACACTCCCCTTTGTAACTCCCGCCTTCCAAAAATTATTGTCAGCAGCAGTTTCGTATTAAGTTAGTTGTACAACAAAGTATTTAATTTTAGTATTGAATGTACTTTTGTTTATATTTATTCCATTTTCATAATTTAACTAACGTAGAAAATTAAATTAGGTAGTCTCTTCGAGAATTGTAATTCTGACAGCTTCATTTCACAGTTGTGCTCAGAAAGGCATGAACATCACAATTTTTTTCTCTCCATGTGCTTCTATAATAAATATCAACGAAATCATAAATGAAGATAGAGCATAGCCTCATAAATATACTTTCAAGTATACACTCTGATACTTATCATTAGTAAATCCCGCTTCTTATTTGTTTATATATAAAAGCGCGCGCTTTTTATTCAATCTCGTATCCTT
The DNA here is from genome assembly GCA_964016885.1 of Eledone cirrhosa. NCBI lineage: Eukaryota > Metazoa > Mollusca > Cephalopoda > Octopoda > Eledonidae > Eledone > Eledone cirrhosa. The sequence goes on along the minus strand of OZ024741.1, from coordinate 144,032,936 downwards.
TCTATCTATATCTACAGTTAGTTTTGAAATATAGAAGCGAATTCTTTGATAAATCCCAGATTAATTGTTTATGATGATTTATATATACATTTATAGATATTTATACGTTGGGAAATTTTAATCTCTATCCGCTGATGTGTATAGTCGACCAGAATAACATTTTTTTTAAATCCTCGATAAGTAATATTGTCCATCTGCCATGTGACAAATACACACAATATTCATATATATATATATATATATATATATATATCATTGACCGACCAGTATTTGTTGAATTTCGAACAAATATATATATATATATATAGTAATAATAATTACGAAGACCAAAATCCGAAGAGGGTTCGAAAACGATTGAATAAGTATATATGTAAAACCGTAGAGCAAATACTTATTATTAGTACAGATCAAACTTTAATCCATATTAATAATTGTTTCTACTTTAGGTACAAGGCCAGCAATCTTGGGAGAAGAGAAAATCGATCCAGTGCGTTACTGGTGTTTTATTTATCGTCCGTACTATATATATACTGTAGTAAAAGTTTGGTAAAGATATCCAAGGGTAAGAGCACTCAGTCCATAGGACGAGTTTAGTATAAATAATTACAACAGTGACACAAACAGGTACTTAAGTTTCGTTGGGTTCTGAACCCCAACTTATGACAGGTTGAATTAGTAGGGGTCCAGAACACAACGAAACTTAAGTACCTGTTTATGTCACTGATGTAATTATATATATATATACAATGATATTAAATAAATAGAAACTATATTTATAAAACCATATTTATTATCATTGAATATTTACTCCAGAAAACTGTCGAGTGCTCTGAATCAGTTATAAACATTTATATTTGTTGAATTTCCAACAAATTAAATATCCCTTCTACTTATATATATATGTGTGTGTGTATACTCGTATGTATTTGTGTGTTTTTGTTGTCTATGTTTGTAAGCATATGCAGAGGCGGTTATGGTTGCATGTCACCCCTGGCTAAAAATTTCAGCCAGGAACCCTTGTTTATCATATCAAAAAATTTAATATAGTAAGGGACTGAATCTTTTAATGCAATATTTATTTTTGTATAATACATTAAAAATAATTTTACTTGATGAAATTCCATTAGGTTTTCGTTCCCTAATATTTGGAATTGCAATGACCTTCGTTGCAGCTCGGTCATATAGATATATAATGTATAATTATTCCATTGCCGAAGGTTTCGAGAAACTAGACGATTCTTACACAAATGTCCAGCCCGTTCGTCAGACAAAATAATTATTGTGTCTGACGAACGGGCTGGACATTTCTGTAAGAATCGCCTAGTTTTCCGAAACCTTCGGTAGTGGAATAATTATACCGTGTTGTTTATTATGTAATTAAATACCTATGTACCATACATAAAGCACTCTTCTTTCCTTTACTTTTTCTACGGAAATACTTAACAGACACATACGTACATACATACATACAATGATATTAAATAAATGGAAACTATATTTATAAAACCATATTTATTCTATTATATATATTTCAAGAGTACCAAAATTTTGGTACGCTATCATCAGATATACTTTAACGTTAATTATATCTCATAAAATAATACAACTGGTTTTTCCACATTATACATATTGTTAGCACCCCAAACACTTAAATTGGGTTTATATTTAAATATAACCTAATGTTTGTTGAGTGAGATGGTTACCAGTCAGAGTTTAGCTTTAAACTATCTCTGTTATTGTATTAATATATATATATATATATATATATATATATATATATATATATATATATATATATAGGAAAAGGTTCAGGACCCACTCTACTACCCAAAGTATCGAATATCGAATACTCTGGTGCGTTATGGTCCACCTGGTTCCTTACCACACTTCCTTCGTTATATATATATATATATATATATATATATATATAAAAATGAGGTAAATATCTCATTGAGCACTAGAAAAGATTGTTTAATGTTTGTTTGTTCTGCTCATCAATTTTTATATATATATAATATATATATATATATATATATATATATATATATATATATATATATATACGATATTAATAAATGGAAACTATATTTATAAAACTATATTTATTTCAAGGATTCCAAGTTATATTATGGATGATGAAGGCATACCATAATATAACTTGGTATCCTTGAAATATATATAATGAAATAAATATGGTTTTATAAATATAGTTTCCATTTATTAATATCGTATATCTACTCCAAATATTTGTCGAGTGCTTTATATCAGTTATAAAAATATTTGCTTGTTGTATCCCAACAATTTAAACAGAACTTTTGCATATATATATATATATATATATATATATATATATATATATATGAACAATCGTCTGGTTGTGGAACCACCAACCAACCAACAGGAAATTTATAAATTTAATTTATAATAAATTGAAATGAAAGCAACTGGTGCGTGTGTTTCTTATTGCCAACATGACCCTCCCAATATATATATATATATATATATATATATATATATATATATATATATATATATATATATATATATACAATATTAACAAATGGAAACTATATTTATAAAACCATATTTATTTCATTATACATATTTCAAGGACACCAAAGCACATTATGATGCGCTTTCATCAGATAAAATATAATATAGATCAGTTTTATAAACAAATATTGACATACCCTTAAAAGGATGCGACCATGTCTGTTGGAAGCTCCCGGAGAGTGGGGTTACTAATTTTATTATTGGTCTATTATGCAAATTAGTGTCGGAGAGGTTTATTATATATTATATTTCATCTGATGAAAGCGCACCATAATTTGCTTTGGTGTCCTTGAAATATGTATAATGAAATAAATATGGTTTTATAAATATAGTTTCCATTTGTTAATATTGTATTTTTACTCCAAAAATTTGTTGAGTGCTTTATATCAGTTATAAAAATATTTGCTTGTTGTATCCCAACAAATTAAATATAACTTCTACATATATATATATCATCATCATCACCGTTTAATGTCTATTTTTCCTCGCTAGCATGGGTTAGACGAGTTGTCCTGTTGTGAGCAATGCCATGTCTCGCTCATAACTCTCAGCAAAGTAGGTCAGGTCTCCGCGTTTAAACTTGACCATCAGGATTACATGTAATAAATACACACACAGGCGAACGTTTTTCAATTAGATAGTTTGTTTCGACGTAATTTGAGGCGATTGCATTTAAAACGTTTTCATTTATTAACGTAGAGTTACGCCCCTTGTATTATTTACTTTCGTTATGCAGTGAAATTAACGAAAATACTTCATCGTGAAATAGAAAGTAATTAAACTTATCTTTCCTTTGTTTGTTAATGACTAACAACATTGACTGGTGGCCCATTAGTTAAACATAATCAATCTTAGCAAGTGCTATTTGTTTTTTCTGAAACACGTTTTGACAAAACCTACATTCACACATTTGACAGGCTTCCATGCAGTATTTATTTGCCTATTTCTTCAAAGTGCTGGTTAACCCGAGGCAATAGTAGAAAACACAGTGTGATCGAAAAAGGATAGAAAGGACTCTTCAGTTGTGTCAAAGATGACAATAATACCCAATACTCTTTGCAAAGTAGTTGACATTAGGAAAGGCATCCACCCGTTGAAACAATGTCAAGACAGAACATTTCAGAGCGAAATGTGATACCACAACCCGTCTGATTAAGTACTTAATTGGTGTGTAGCAGTAACATGTAGAGAGGGGGGGGGCAGAGTATGTGACACTCACACACATCCATATCGAGGAAGATGGTGAGAACATCCAACCAATGTATCATGCAGGATTCTTCATTCAGTACAGCTACACAGTAATGTACCCACCCAAAATTCTGCTCAGATCAAAAAGGCCCTATACTTGAGTTTTAGGGGGTATACAATTAAAGAGTAGGTTCTGGGTATCACCAAACTTCTGCACACCACTGATCTGTAGACACCTACCCAACCCATGCTAGTATAGAAGAATGTACATATTTTTCTTGGCCAGAATTAATTAGTGAGATGATGATTGGTTCTTACTCAAGGTGTTATTTTAAATTTTATTTTTATTTAATTTATTTTTTTAGGGGCAGTTCATTACATTAATTATGTTAGCATCCATTTTGCTAATTGTTTTTCATGCAGCAGATGTCTGAGTATGTTCCTATACAACATTGATGTATTTTAAGAGAAATATCATGTGTACCTGGTTACCTACATGTACCTGGGTTAGAAAAGGTACACCATATCCCTGTATGTCAGAAGAGACAAGTAAAAGAGTTATACATACATGCATCTACATATGTATGTTCTGGCACTTTACAGAATATACTGGGTGCATTTTATCATGGCACCAGCACTAGGAAAGTTGTTGTGCTCTTCACACAACTGAAGAGACCTCTCAACCCTCTATTTGGCAACTTTTCTACAATGGGATGCCCTTCCTAACACTAACAACTTTACAGTGGTTATTAACATTTTTAAAATAATGTTCATATTGTAGAGTGATCTGCATATTCATAAAGTTAATTTATTACAAACTGGATTGCAGGGAGTTGTTTATACATTCACAGTTCATTGATTACAGTGAAATCTCCTTCAACAAACTACTTATTGTCTTTAAAGTGGGAAAAGAAGCCTGCCAAGAAAGGAAATTCTGTGTAAATCACACAACCAACTCACTGTTAGTGCTGAACCAGATTGTGGGAGTCTATTACAAGAAATATTGAAGTGGGTGTTTCCAGTTTCAGCAATAATTAAGAGGTGGTTGTAGGATAGATGTAAAGATAGGACAGGAGTATGAATAGGATAGAGGTGAATGTGGGATAAAGGTGAGGGTAGAAAAGAGATGAGGCTAAGATAGAGCTGAAAGGGGAACAAAGATGAGGGTAGGATACAAATAAAGGTGTGACAAAAGTGTTGGTAGGATAGAAGTGAGAGTGAGACAGTTGTGAGAGTAGGATAGAATTAAAGGTAGGAGTGTTGAGGTGAAAGCGGAACAGAGATGAGGCTATGATAGGAAATAGAGATAAGACTAAGATAAAGGTGAAAGTGGAGCAGAGATGAAGGTAGAACAAAGAAGAGGCTAAGATAGAGGTAACAGTAGAAACAGAGGTATGAGTAAGATAGAGGTTAAGATGGAACAGAAGTAGGAAATACTGCTGCAGCTGCTGCTATTATTAAAGGTGCTGAAATTCGCTAACATTTAAAATAATTCGACAGAGTACAACTTTTTAGTCAAATCTGTTTATTAACTATTTACACTGTCAAAATAACAATGAATGCACAAATAAATGAGTGGATTATCAAGAAGCTGATATGATGTCAGATGTGTCGGAGGTGAGTCCATTGGGATTAACTTCTATATTGTTTATAACAAGGACTGTTTGAAGATCTTTCAACACTGGAAACAGAAAGAAAAAGCAATCACTTAATATTTTACTCTTAAAAATATGAAAACAACACTGAAACTACACTACTTCACCTCAACTATCTGAGTTATAAATTGGGTTATAAATATAAAAGTATTTCTTTAAAGCTGACAACACTTACATTTAAATTTGCGATTGTGTTTCCGTGCAGTATATGAGAGTTTCACTTTAGAATGTGACAAAGTTTTCTCAGTAACAGTTGCCTCAACCCGAACAATATTTGGACTGAAAAATAGAATACCCAATACATGGTGTAATAAATATCTAGTACACAATACTTAATGTAATATACATTTTGGGTTATATTTTTTTAGTATTCAATACTTGGTATCAGGGCTGGATTAAATATGAAGCAAAATAAACACATGGACATCAAAGAAAGAAAGGCACTATTTTATTCAAATTAAATGTACCTGCAATTCCAAAATTTTTTTCTTTTGCAGACTTTATGGTAGGTGGGGGATGCGGTGCACCATAACCCTTTTAATATCATCTCACTCAAAACTACTACTAGTTCCATAAATCAAAATCACCCACTTTATAATCTTTTAACATGATTTGATAGAATCTTTAAGTTGTTACAAATATCATATTAACCGTTTCATTACTATATTTCTAATGAAAGACACTGCTTACAATTGTCAAATAATTTTTTAAATAATCAAGAATTTGGAGGAATTTAGTAAAATGTTAGTGATTGTGCAATAATAAAATGCAACCTGTAATGTGACTGGTGTTAGGAAAGGCATCCAGCCATAGAAGCCATACCAAATATGGAACATATGAACAAGACATGGTCCTCTGAAAGTAGGTGAGATTACTTCCAGGAACAAAGGAGGATGGAGGAGTGGGATGTGGTGTGATGGGTAAAATGTTTGTAAAGCAGAGAGAAATCTTACCTTAAGACTGGTCTTCCAACAAGAGTAAAATCTTTGCTGCCAACTAACAAAACCTGAATGAGAAAGATAAAGAGTTGTGTTGATATTGTCCAAGTTCACTTGCAATGTCTCATATTTAAAAATGGTTTGTTGTGCCCTTTGAGAATTCTAATGAAAGAAATTGACGTGGATTGGCAGTATCAGTAGAGAGTCGGACGCCATGCTTTCCAGCATAGTTACGTCCCTTTACGGTCTGAGTTCAAATCCTGCCGAGGTTAACTTTGCCTTTCATCCTTACGAGGTCGATAAAATAAAGTACTAGTAATGTACTGGATAATTGCTGGCCTTGTGCCAAAAGTAGAAACAATTAATTTTCAATAATCAAGAATTTGGTATCTCACCAACACACTCCATCCTCTAGAGCCTACAGCTTACAGACCTGCTGTCTTCCTATTTTCTCTCTGCCTTTGTTACTCATCCTAGTCAATCTTCATCATCTAAAATGTCATCTCCCCAATCCCTGTCCTCCTGTTCTGGGAGTGACATCATCTGCTCTCTTTTTTACTAACTTTTTGTGTTTTTATGGGATTAAGAAATTTTGTCTAAAATGTTTAGAATTTGTATGGTTCCTCCAGAATTTAGCACCCTGGGCAACATCCTAGTTTGCCTAGAGCATAATACCAGCTCTGAGTACATCAATATAGTCCTAGAATGAGGTACATAATATTTAGGCACAGAATGGATTATATTATACACCCAGTCTATCCTCAAAGGATGGGAGTCATGATAAAATACTCTCAGCACACTCTGTAAAATGGTTGGTGTTAAGAAAGGCATCCAGCCATAGAAACCATGCTCCCATTAAATGCTGTAAAGTAGTTGGCATTAGGAAAGGCATCCAGCCGAAGAAACCAAGCCAATGGACATTAAACGATGAGGAGGAGGATGACTGTGTGTACCTGGTTTAGAATAACAACACTTCATTTCTGTCATAAGAGGTGACTAAAAGGATAAAAAGAATCTTATGATGAGCACGAAGCCTTTCATGGGGACTAAAAAGCAGTTAAAAAGACAAGATCTTGGCAGAAACTTCACCTCTTCTAACCTAAGAAGGAGAGGAAGGATTATAAGTGCTCTTGCTTTACTTGTCTTTATTCCTCTCCTCCCCCACATTGGTCCAACTCTTCAAGCCCCATACTAACCACTATATCTAATCCTTCCTCTCCAGAATATCATCCCTCTAGAACTCTTCTTACACATATCTTTCATGCAGGAGTCAAATTTCAACAATTTAAACTAATCATCAATCTCATCAGTCTTCGAGGGCCTGCAAAGGTCATGGACATAGCTCCTTCCTCCAGACCTAGCAAGTAAACATTTTTTTTTTAAACCAGAAACCTCACCTTTTCTAACCTCAGCCTGTCCCCAATGTTAGGCGGGAAGGAGCCATTAACAATTAACATGTCTTCATTTGTGACTTTTCTTTGTAAACCTCGAATGTAAACAACAGCAAAGAGCCGACCAATATCAGGACTTGATATTTGTTCAGCTACTCTAGCTACCAGTTCTGCAAACAAGGAAGTACATATATTATCAGCAAGTCTTTACAGTTGAAAACATTTCTTACATAAAATCAGTAACAACATCACCACCACCAATTGTACATCTGAGTAAGGGGAGTGATGAAAATGAATGTGGAAGGAAGCAGAGGAAGAGATAAACAAGAAAAACATGGCTAAAAATGATGGAGACGGAAAGCCAGGGGATTGGTGGGGGAGAGTGCAGATAATAGGGAAAAATGAGGATGCTTGTCATGGGACAAGCATGGCTAACCCCTGCCTTAAAATGTTTGTTGTTGTTACTGTACACTATGGGTCTCAAACACGCAGTTCACAAACTACTTTTCTATGGCTTGCAGCAAAACAATTTTCATGACTAATATTTTCCTAAAACTTGGTAATTTATCCCTCATGTATGTATGCAGGTGTATATATATGTGTATAGGGGTTTTTAAAGAAATTTGTTCCCCTACATTTTGTATTAATTCACATATCCCACTTATTATCACATGCGCATTCATTTGAAAGAAAATAATAAATAGCAGCCTATCAGCTGTATTGCAGAATAGCATTATAACTGGTGGAAATCACACACCCCCTCCATCTCCTTTTTAACAAGCTGTGCCTTTCCCCCAGGAAGTAATGGCCCTTTTAAGTCTTGAGTTTGAGATCCCTATTGTACCCACTGTATATAACTTGCTGTCCACTGTCTGCTTTGCACTATGTACTCTTAGCTTCACACCAAGTATAATGTTCTGTCATAATTGTTTCTACTTTTGGCACACAAGGCCAGCAAATTACCCAGTGCATTACTGGTACTTTATTTTATCGACCCCGTAAGGATGAAAGGCAAAGTTAACCTCGGCGGGATTTGAACTCAGATTGGAAAGGGTTGTAACTCTATGCATCAAAGCATGGCGTCCGACCCTCTACCGATACTGCCAATCCACCGTTCTGTCATAATCATAATTGATTTTACATCTGCTTTTCCATGCTTGCATGGGTTGGATGTGTCCTACTCAGCACGTCATCTCTCCACTTGTCATGTTTCTTCATCATCTCCTCCGCCATTCTTAGCGATTTGAGGTCCACTCACACAACCTCTGCCCAGGTCTTTCTTGATCATCCTCTATAGCAGCTTGTCTCCACTGGGATTTCCTGGCATTTCTTCACCCATTGGTCATTGTCCATGCCCTCCTGTACACCATCTCGGATTCTCCTTAAGCCCAGCTTCTCTCTCAGCTCATCCAACCTCTGCCTTTCTCTAACATTTTCATTGAACATCCAACAAAGCATGTTTGCTTCATTTCTCTCCAGTCTACACACGTCCTCTGCAGACACAGCTAATGTTTTACTACCATGCAGCATTGTGCACCACACACACAGGCGTCATACAGCCTTCCTTTTGTAGATAGGGAGAAACCCTTTGTTGTATATATATTATGTAATGTTTATATATATATATGTATGACCGTGACCTCTGGCGTCATGCTGTAATACAAAAGACCCCCCCCCCCCCCCCCCCCCCCCCACGGGTACAAGCCGAAGCTGAAGCATATAGACAATATGCTCCCACTGCAAAGTGGTCGTGGAGGTGCCACGGCAAAAAAGCACCCAGCCCACAATGTAAAATGGACGTGTAGGCGCCACGGAAAAAAAGCACCCAGCACTCACTGTAAATGAGGTTGGTGTTAGGAAGGGCATCCAGCTGTAGAAATCAAGCCAGAATCAGTTCCTGTATGAGCAAGACAAGGTCAGCCGACCAGACACTGCCCACAACAGCACAACCCGTCTAACCCATGCTAGCGTGGAAGAACGGACGTAAAATGATGATGATGATATATATATATATATATCAGTTTTGCTTCCCTGTGGCACATTGTGTCCTTGAGTAATATAATTTGTTTCACATTTCTTCAGTGCATTCAGATGTCAAAAATGAGTTGTACCTGTGATTTAAAGGGCCAGCTTTGTCACATATTGTGTCATACTGAATATCCCTGAGAACTACATTAAGTGTGCACATATTTGTGGAATGCTCAATCACTCACACATTAATTTCATGAGCAGACTGTTCCATTATTTGAACAACTAGAACACTTGCAATCAGAACTGACAAAGGTCCCAAATCAACAGCAACTAATACATAAGGTGTTTCTTAAAAGTAGATGAGGAGGTGCCAGGAGTTCTGAGTGGAAGGAAGCAGCAGTAGAGATAAACCAAGGAAAACCAGGGCAGAAGTGCCAAGAGCAGATCTCAAAGTGTTAAACCTGTCAGAGGATATGATAAAGGAATAGGTGGAGAGAAGTTGTGCAGGAAAAGACCCATCAAACCCATGCATACATGGAAAAGACCCATCAAACCCATGCAAACATGGAAAAGACCCATCAAACCCATGCATACATGGAAAAGACCCATCAAACCCATGCAAACATGGAAAAGCAGAAGTAAAAGGATGATAATGATGATGTTCATTTACGTTAACTGTGGATAAAGTTATGTGCCTTGGCCTTAACACAAAGTGCCAGTGATAAGATTTAAACTTACTTTTATTCTTTTCATCATCCAAAACCTCAGGTGGATCTTTTTTAACCAAAGGTTTCTGTCTTCCAAAATTGAATTTGTGCCACCTGTAAAACATTTCCAATTAATAAGATTTAATATATATTTTACATTGTTTTGTTGTTTTTTTTCATGCTTATACGGATGGAATGATTAAAGCACATGTTTTTACAGTTGAATGCCCTTCCTATTTATTGCTAACCACTCAATCATGGAGCCTAGTTTTCTTTGTTCATTTAGGCAGACTGAAGCAGTAAAAACATTAACTATAGAACAGAATTAAGTACTTTCTTCAAAGACCACAATGAGAACAATCAAATCTGAACCTATAATCATGACAACAGTAAACAAGCATCTTAACCTCACAGCCATTTATTAACAGGGTGGGGAAAAATATTAATCAGCAATAGCCCTAATATAAGGTGATTCATGATAGAGGTTATACGAAGAGTATACAATATGTTTATGTATAAAAAAACATATATAAATCATGCTTTGATTGTTTTAAACCATCATCATGTCACAGTTATCTCAGTAGCCATGTAAGAATGCCAGAAACTAGTGTTTCAGGATTTCTTAACCCTTTAATGTTCAAACCGGCCAGAATTCTTTACCTCTTTCTGTTGAAACTGGCTGTAACTGGCCGCTCAAACTGATGTTAAGGTATTGTTTTCAAAATAAATACTTTCAAAATCTCATAGATTCGATATTATGTGAGATAATTATGTGAGGTAAAGCCTTTACCATTAAAATATAATAGTATATATAAAATAATGTGAATGCTAAAGGGTTAATCTACCATCAGTGACATTTACTTAATTCGGTACTGAGAGAAGAATAAGCTATAGCTTCTCACATGGCTATGATCACAGCTTAAAAATATTCATAGTTTATAGTATACATAAATATATCATATATGCCTTCATATATACCTCTATAAAAAAAATATTAGTTTCTTATAGAGACACAAAGTTTTAGATTTAAAGAAGATGGAACAATCATAATCACACATTTCTAAAGAGCAGGTAAGGTGAAATAGCTATGAATGGAAATGAAAACCAAGTCACATGATGTTCAATATTTCTACTGCAACATGAGTTTTTTTCAAGCAGAGGTAACAAAGTACTACTGAACAATAACCCCAGTACATAACTGGGATTTATTATATTTTCATCCTTCCAAGGTTGGTAACATATGTGGCATGGAGGAATGGACCTCCAGTTGGTCAATCAATCGAACAGCCTGCTCATAAAATGAATGTGTCAGTGGTTGAGCATTCCACAAACACATGTATCCTTAATGTAATTCTCTAAGAGATTTAGCATGACACATGTGTAACAAGACTGGTCTTTTGAATTACAGGTACAGTCCATCCAACGGGCTTCCAAACAGTTTTTGTCTACCAAATTTCACTCACAAGGCATGGATCAACCCAAAGCTATGGTAAACGACACTTGCCCAAGATGCCATGCAGTGGAATCAAATCTGAATCCTAATGTCTGTGAAGTGAACTTCTTAATCATTTGACCATGCTATGTCCACAATAAAATAAGTAACAGTTAAATCAATCATATCATCAACTAGAGCTGATATAATTGACTATTCCTTTCCCTAAAATGTGTATGGTCTTGTGCTTATGATAGAAGTCTTTTTGTTACTATATTTCTAATGTAAGACACTGCCTGTGATTCAAACATTTTAAAAATAAACTAACATTTTAATTGATTTCACAATATAACTAACTTTCTCATTAATAAGCTGGTGTTTGAATCATAACATAGATAAAATTATGATGGCAGGGACTTAAATAAATATAAACACTTTAACCATTTAGCATTTACATTATTTTATATATACTATTATATTTCCATGGTAAAGGCTTTATGTTACATAATTATCCCACATGAATCTATGAGATTTTGATTTGATTTTTTTTTAGAACAATACCTTAACATCAGTATGAGTGACCAGTTACAGCCAGTTTGAACAGAAAGAGGTGAGAGAACTCTGGCCGGATATGGCCAGTTTAAATGCTAAAGGATTAAAACAAACAGGTCAGTAGCTCCGCTTGAGTAATGACTCAGTCTGTTATGACCCACCCAACCCTTGCTAGCAGGGAATGTAGATGTTAAATGATGATGAGTTTTGTATTGTAGAACTAAAGACAGTTTCAGGCTTTTGGTATCAAAAGGGTTAATACTTACTCAGTATTATTATATATCCTTGGGGGTTATGAAGAAATAGAAATGGCATACTGCAAGACTGATAACTTGACAATATTTACTTTGATTCCTCTGCATTCAAGTTCAAATCAGATCAGAATGAAAATTACATTTTCACCTCTTGGGTTTGATAAAAATGCCAGCCATATACTGGGTTTGACTTAATCAATTAAACATTTTCCTCTACCTCTCACATATTCATAGCCTAGTGCCAATATATAAAATTCTTATACTTACTTGGTCATAGAACGACATAGTTGAGTTGTTACATTCAGACCTGTAGAGCCTTTCAAAACGACAGCTGTAACATTGGTGACTTGAGATAATGAAGCTACAAAAATATATATACAAATATTCTAAATATAATATATAGTTGAGGAAAGAGAAAAATAATTTGGTGAGAGGAATGATGGAAATAAATGTGGAAGAAAGTAGAGGAAGATCAAGAAATTTATGGCTAAAGATGATTGAGAATGAAATGAAAACCAGGGAGTTGTCAACAGAAATGGAATGAGATGACTGGGTTATGTGTTGGGGAAGGATAAATGTGACTGGGTGAGAGAAGTGATGGAAATGAATATGGAATGAAATAGAGGAAGGTGAAGAAAGACATGGCTAAGGATGATAGAGGAGAAAATAAAAGTCAATGAGTTGTGAAGAGAAATGGAATAAGAGGAAGGATGAATATGAAAGAAAAGGGAGGAAGGGGTACACCAAGAAAGATATGGCTAAAGATGGAGGAAGAAATAAAAATTAGTGAGGGAAGGAATCAAACACGATAGGGCAAAATGGAGAAGCTTCTCATAGAACCCGCAAGGCTAAAATGCCAGGCAAGCTGACAGAGAAGGATTCATGTACAGTAGTTAGACATAAGAGCAGCTCAGAATTGCAATTATGATGCTTGCATGTAAAGAATGTCATTACATGATAGCAAAACCTGAATGTGAAGAATGTGAGTAGACTGAAACTCTTGTCCCAGTAGAAATAGCAAACATTGTGTTGCAGGAATTAGAAGTGAGATGAAGTTGCATTTCATAGAAGTTTTCTCCAATGTTTTCATAATAGGAGCCCCAGTCCTATCATAAAAAGCAATGTGAAATGAAGCATACTGTTCAAGAACACAATGTACCACCCTGTCCAGAAATCGAATCCACGACTTTGATTGTGCACTTCAAACCTTAACCATTGGCCTTCACGAGTAAGGGTAGAAGACCTAGAGTGACTAAAGAGATTGTATATGTACATGCATGGGAGAAGTATAGACAGCTAATTCAGAGAAACAGTGATCGTTATAGTAGCAGTAGAATAGCCAGAAATGAAACTGAATAACTGTGAACTTGTTTATCCTAACTTGTTGATGAGTGGATCTTGATAATACATTGTGTAGCATATAGATAAAAAATGTGAAACATTGCAGTAGATTTGCAGTGGCTGATGATGAATGCTATACTGCTTCCATTGGTGGTAGTTGCTGTGAAAATAGAGGCAATAAAACCTTATTCCGCTACTTTATTTTAGTTATATGAGATATTTACGTGTTGTTAAAAAAAGTTTTCTTTGCAAAAACGACGAATAAGGGGAGGTAACTCCTAATTCTTATTGGGAAATTACAATTTACAATAAAAAAAAAAAAACGCCTTGTACATTTTGTTTACTGTTCGCACATTGGAGATATCCTCTAAGGAAGCGTTGATACTTTGTCTATTTAAAAGGATATCATTCGTTAACTATCTCTTTTTGATTCACTGCAGGATAAAACGTCAGCAACAATGCTGGTTTTAATCTTACCTGTCAATGCTAGTTAAGTGCAGATTAAACAGGATGCGGGATTTTATTCCGGAACGCAAAGGGCTGCGACAGATAATGCAAAGCAACTCATCTAACACCACTATAATAATTACACCAATCCATTGTCAGGGTTTTAAAAAAGTTAAAGGCTGTTTTAAGGCTGGGGGCTCACCAGGCCGGTGCTTATCCTGGCTTCATAGGCGTTAAATGACTGAGAGTACAAGACTCTCCGCTGGGCCGGATGTCGCTCCATAGCAAGGTTAACCCTCAGCTATTGCGGGAATTCATTTTCAGCTGAGTGGACTGGAGCAACGTGAAATAAAGTGTTTTGCTCAAGAAGATAACGCGGCATTGGGTCCAAGAATTGAACGAACGACACTATGATCATAGCCCCAACATCCTAACCACTAGGCCATGCGCCTTCACCAGAAATGAAAACAGAGTTGACTGCAACGGGATTTGAACCCGGAGTTCAGAGAGCCGGTAGAAATACCGCAAAGCATTTAACTCGATGCTCTAACGTATCTGCCAAACAATAATAGACTTCAAATACCTTGTTCTTAAACAGACAACACACATACTGCATAAAGCAAAGTCAACAAGTTAACTTAGCGGATTTGTTTCGATTTTTCATTAAAACTGATTCATTTCAATCGCTCGCTAAGGTAGTTGTTTATTTCAGATATGCCTTGATAAATTAAAGTTTCCCACCTCTAATCACAGTTTTTTGTTGTTGTTTTTTTTTAAAAAATATATTTCAGTATTTCCATGATTACTTTATCAAATGTGTCCTTCCTGGTTTTAAGATGATAGAATGTGAGATGATGGAGATTTAACTGCAATGTTTAGCAGATCCAGTGACTATACAGATGCTCCCTCTTTGACTTATAATTCCCTTGTAACAGTCTAGTTGTCTAGTACATAGAAAGGGTGCGAGACAAAACAAGCATGAGACATTGAGAATTAAAGTGCTATTTATTGAAAGAAAACTCTAATCAAATATATATATATATTACCAGAATTAACATAGAAACTGCAAAATGATGTGTGATATAAAATTATATATACTTACAGGTAGATTTGTTCGGCAGGCTTTGTAAAAACCTCGACAGGGGACAAAATGACCTTAACGAAGCAGCCATCTTGTACACATTCGATTAGTTACGTCGGCAAATTACCGAGTGCGACTCGTCATCACTGATGCTACAGTAAACATTACATCTAAGTTTAGAAACGGCACCAAAGACTGATAAAATAAATAAATCGAATAGGATTATTTTAATGGATTGGCAGTATCGGTAGAGGGTCGGACGCCATGCTTTCCAGCATAGTTACGTCCCTTTACGATCTGAGTTCAAATCCCGCCGAGGTTGACTTTGCCTTTCATCCTTACGGGGTCGATAAAATAAAGTACCAGTAATGCACTGGTTGATTGCTGGCCTTGTGCCTAAAGTAGAAACAATTATTTTAATAATTTATGTTTATATTTTTTGGCACTACAACGCTATTAGCTGTCAGTCCAAGCAGCCGATGGAAATAGGCGAAGGTGACGTCACTCGTCAAACATCGTTTATTTCCGTATTACTACCACGCGTAAGTGGAGTTTTCACGCGTTTTTTGGAGAGAGGGAGGGGGAAGAGGAGAGAGAGGGAGAAGACTTAAAAGAACCAAATAGAAAACAAGTCATGGTTATAAAGCATATCGATGTAAGTGGAGTTACTTAAATGAAAATATAGGTGGCTCTTAAAAGGGCCAAATTAGAAAACAAATTTAAGTTAAATAGAAAACAAGTCAGGTTATCAAATAAATTTGATTTATTCATTTATATTTTCATTATTCACCAACCTTATTCAAAAGCATGTTTAGAAACATTTTTTTCACCAACCTTATTCAAATACATGGAATTAGATGACGGATATGTTCTAATAACTTTTGGAAAATTTCTCCTTTAAATTCATACCGCCACATGAATTCAATGAGATGGGTTTGAAGCAAATTTCTGGCTGTCCCGTTTTCCCTTTTATTCCTATTTTTTACGTGTTTCCACAAGTATTCTATGTGATTCGTTGTGGCAAATGTTACTGGATCAACAAAATTGATCGAATGGTTCACCGTCAAATGTTGATAGCCTAGCTGATAGATCAGATATTATGGTTGTCCCTGGCAATATACGATCCTGTATAATGGTTAAAAGTGTCCCCGCTGTCCTGTCTTCTACTGCTACTAAAATACATCTGGTACTTCTTTCCAAAGCACCAAAAACCCACTGTGTTTTCACAGAATGGCCACGATGGTATTTCCTTCTCACGAATGCGCTTTCATCAATCTCGACAATTCGGTTCGGCCCGCCAAGCTTAATGTTTTGTGCCACATAGTACTCTGCACATACATCACGGCAAAAATTTCGCCAATCTGCTACGGCCACATTCGCGATACGACATTCCTCTGAAATCTTCTTGGCTAAATCTTCTTTTACCCAAAAATATAATATATCAACTATTTGTTCACACTTCAAATTGCTATTTTCTAAAAATGTGCCTTTTCTAATAGAAACCTGTTTTCTACATGGTCTTTTACATGACCAGATAATCCCATCTGACACATTTTGTTTCGCTACTTCCAACATACGTTGACCACATGAAGGGCAGACCTTTTGTGTATTCAGAAGTCCTTGAATTTTCAACCAATTGACGGTATCTGCTGTAGTAGCGGTAGCGATGGAAAGATCGCGATGGTTAATTCCCTTAACACTTGGATATATTATAGAACTCATTTTTCAACTTGCAGATGCGTGTTTTATCACAAAGTGAAGATTAAAGTTTATTTATTTACACGTGGTGTTGGTGATGATTGTTGCTGATTGGTGGGGATTGTCTCCATGGGGACTGTCGCTTGTCTCCATGGGCACTGTATCCATGCTTTTGAATAAGGTTGGTGAAAATAATTTGTTTTCTAAACATTTCTTCATAAATATACAGAAGTGAAAGTAGTGGAAGGTTGACGAATGACATCAGATATTTTCATGTGTGTGTGTGTGTGTGTGTGCAAATTTCAATAATATTAAGACACCCTAATGGGGGTTAAACGCCCTATAGTGAAAAGTTTGGCCAATGAATGGAACAAGATTTTACGAACTCCTCCTATGGTTTTGGAGATAGACCCCCATAACCATATATATTCTGAAACTACATTGCCCAGGGTACTTGTATAAGTATATTTCATTTTAATCAAAGGGTTCATCGGGGGCACAAAACCGCCGCTGAAACTTTACCTTCGATTTATATGAAATTTAAACCATAGGTAAATGACAAGATATGATGCCTATTCACAAAATTTCAGCAAATTTCAATAAAATTAAAATACCCTAATGGGGGTTAAAACCCCTATTAGGGTTCACCGGTGGTACAAACCCCTGCTGAAAATGTTTTCCCTTCAATTTATATGCAATTTAAACCATAGGTAAACGACAAGATATGATGCCTATTCACATCATTTCAGCAAATTTCAATAAAATTACAATACCCTAATGAGGGTTAAACCCCCTATTAGGGTTCACCAGGGGGCACAAAAGCCCCGCTGAAAATTTTTTCGGTTCGATTTATATGCAATTTAAACCATAGATAAATGAAGAGATATGATGCCTATTCACAAAATTTCAATACTATAAGACACCTTAATGGTGGTTAAACCCCCTATTAGGGTTCCCCGAGGGTACAAACCCCCACTGAAAACTTTTCCCTTTCGATTTATATGAAACTTAAACCATAGGTAAATGATAAGATATGATGCCTATTCACAAAAGTTTTCAATTGATATTTTGAAAAAAATTATTTACAAGAAACAAAATAAGAATAAGATTTAATAATGCAATTTTGATTTGATATATTACAAAAAATGATGTTTTCCAATTTTTCATGCATTATATTTTACATTGAGTAATATTGAGTTTTTCTCCATAAATTATATCACTGATTTAAAATCAATTATCATTTTCTTACAAAAAAAATGTGTGAAACGCAGCAAGGCGCTGGTAATTCGTCTAGTATATATATATATGTGAGTGTGTGTATATATATATATGTGTGTGTGTGTGTGTGCTTATTATGTAGGAGAGGTGTAGGTAGAAACTCCATCCTCTGCCCCATATGCAAACTATGGGTACACAAGAGATGTAGTGGGATCTCAGGAAGTTTAGTTAAGAATGTAGGCTTTACATGTAGCAGTTGCACCAGGACAGTAAGCAGCAAACAATCACTGAAAACAAGTGACATCAAAGTCTGGGAGGACTTGGTAAAAACAATACCGAATTAGCAGCGGAGGGGGGTGTTCTGAAAGAACAGGATGGAAGAAGTTGAGGGAGTTACTGCCACAGCTGGATACAAAAGGCTTTTCCCTCAGAATAAAAGGTAGACTGTATGATGTATGCATATGAACGGCAATGTTGCATGGTAGTGAGAGCTGGGCGCTGTGTGTAGAAGACTTGCGTAGATTAGAAAGGAATGAAGCTTGTATGCTCCGATGGATGTGTAATAGTAATATACGCGAACAGCAAACCATAAACAAACTGAAAGAGAAACTAGGCATAACAGGAATCAAATGTTGTGTGCAGGAGAGGAGATTATGTTGGTATGGACATGTGATTCATATGAAGGATGACAGCTACATAAAGTCCCAGAAAGACTTGAGATGAAGTGATAAAAGCCGACCTTGCCCAATTGCACCTCTGAAAGGCAATGACACAGGACCAAGATCTCTGGCGTTATGAGGTAATACAGAAACCCCAACTTCCCACGGGACGAGGCCAAGGCTGAAACATACATACAGTATGCACTACTCCATCCCACCCGCCAATATATCTTTCATGAGAACAGGCCGAAACACTGTAAAGTGGTCGTGATGGTGACACGGTAAAAAACACCCAGTCCACACTGTAAAGTAGTCGTGGAGGAATCACAAAAAACACCCAGTACTCATTGTAAATGAGCTTGGCATTAGGAAGGGCATCCAGCTGTAGAAACCAAGCCAAAATCAGTTCTTTATGAGCAAGACATGGTCACCTGACCTAACATTGCCAACAATAGAAGGCACATGGCTCAGTGGTTAGAGCATTGGGCTTGCAATTGAAAGGTTGTGAGTTTAATTCTCGGACCGAGTGATGTGTTGTTTCCTTGAGCAAGACACTTTATTTCACATTGCTCCAGTTTACTCAGCTGTAGAAATGAGATGATAGGACTGGGGTCCCTATCATTCCACTACAAAGTGGTTGTGGAGGTGCCACGGTAAAAAAAAAACACTCAGCACTCACTGTAAATGAGGTTGGTGTTAGGAAGGGCATCCAGCTGTAGAAATCAAGACAGAAACAGTTCCCGTATGAGCAAGACAAGGTCAGCCGACCGGACACTGCCCACAACAGGACAACCCATGCTAGCGTAGAAGAACTGACATAAAATGATGATGATGAAATATAACAGAGTTTTATAGCTTGCTTGAAGCATTGATGAATAGGAAACACAAATTTAAATTTTGAAAATCAAGTTGAGAGCCTTTGAACCCCAGGCTATTGCAATAGCTGCTCCTGATTTTAGATGTGGAAGACGGGACCTTTGGTACCACACAGTGACGTCCTGTTCGAGAATTGGTCCAGCTCTCGATGCGAAAGTTTGGTCTTAGTCCCCCCCAGGATTTTCCATATGTATATCATTGCATATCTCTCCTGTCTTCATTCCGAGGAGTAGAGTTTCAGTTCTTTTAGACTCTCCCAGTAGCTTATCTCCATCGTGGCAACCTTCTTGGTGTAGCTTCATTGGATTGCTTCAAGCTCCATGGTTAGTTTGATACTATAGGGGTGACCACAGCTGGGAGCATTCATCATTTCATTTTACGTCCACTTCCCTGCTTGCAAGGGTGGGACGGGAACTGATTCTGGCTTGATTTCTACAGCTGGATGCCCTTCCTAACACCAACCTCATTTACAGTGAGTGCTGGGTGCTTTTTTCCCGTGGCACCTCCACATCCACTTTGCAGTGGAATGATAGGGACCCCAGTCCTATCATCTCATTTCTACAGCTGAGTAAACTGGAGCAATGTGAAATAAAGTGTCTTACTCAAGGAAACAACACATCAGCCGGTCTGAGAATTGAACTCACAACCTTTCGATTGCAAGGCCAATGCTCTCAATATTTATGTATATATATATACTCACACATATATATAAACTAATATATACACACACACACACACATATATATATATATATATATATATATATATATATATATATATATATATATATATATATATAGTAATAATAATACATATGAAGACTAAAATCCAAAGAGGGCTTGATAGGGATAAATATATATCAATTATATAAGAACCGTAGAGCAAATATTATTAAAATAACAGATTAAAGTTTAAGCAAAGAATCAGCTGCTTTCACCCTTAATGGGATCTTCTGAAACTAAAAAAAAATCAATCTGTGAACGTAGAAGTAAATATTTCGAAAAACGTTGCAACCGAAGGAAGACAGGAAGACGATACTTTTGTTCATGGAGACGTAGTTTTAGGTATTTCTTCCTGCTTGGTGCGGGTATGTTCTTTGTAGAAATATTCAGATGTTTCTGCATGATGAATATAAGTCAATAGAGTACTCAGTCAAGGGAGCCAAATAGTAATAATAATAAATTTGAAGACTAACATCCAAAGAGAGCTCGATAAGGATAAATATATATCAAACATATAAGAACCGTAGAGCAAATATTTATTAAAATAACAGATTAAAGTTTAAGCAAAGAATCGGCTGCTTTCACCCTTCATGGGATTTTCTGAAACTAAAAAAGATCAATCTGTGAACGTAGAAGTAAATATTTCTAAGCCGACCTTTCCCAATTGCACCTCTCATGGGCAATGACACACGACCATGATTTCCACTGCAATTAAAAATGACTAGCTTTGTGAATGGTTTTTCCACCCACTTTCTGCCTTCATTTTTCTACAAAGCTAATCATTGACGATAGGTTTCAAAGTTATATTCATTTATAATATGTGAAAAAAATAGTCAACTGCGAGTATTGGTGTGATGTAAATGGTAGGAGTAGGTGTTCTGTAATAAATTTACCATATGGTGAAGTATGGTTATGGTAAAGTATATGGTGTGGATTGGGGCAGATTAATGTGCTGTGGTGTGCTTTGTTATAAGCTTGCTGTGATGTAGTATGGTGTGGTTTGGTGAAGTTTCTACAAAGATAGTAATTTTCGACAGGTTTCCATGTCATAATTATTAAGTAGAAAAAAAATAGTCAATTGGGAGCACCTTTAATCTCAGATTGGGTGGTAAGCACACACACAAAAAAAAAAAAGGAAACGGGAAGAAAATGTTTCACACCAAGATCAATAGCTTGGTGCAATGTAGTATGGTGTAACTTGGTATGGTGTGGTTTGGTTTGGTTTGGTGAAGTTATGAAATGGAAACCAATTGTAAACGATAGATTCCCATGTCATATTCATTGATAATGTGTGGGGAAAATAGTCATTTGCAAGCACCTTTGATGTTATTTTGAGGTGGTAACCACAAAAAAAAAAAAAAAGCAGGTAGTAAATTTGTCACATTGATCTCCATACCATGGTGTGATGTAAATGGTAGGAGTCCGTGTTCTGTAATAAATTTACCATATAGTGAAGTATGGTTATGGTGTGGATTGGGGTAGATTAATGTGCTGTGGTGTGCTTTGTTATAAGTGAGGATTTAAATTTCCACTTTGATTTATGTTAGAAAAAAAATTTTTCCTTCATTTTTGCATGTGCTATCAACTTCCAAGATGCTCGCAGTGGATTATGCTTTTAGCATATTAACAAAAAATATGACTTCCGCTGCAATAAAAAATGACTAGCTTTGTAAATGGTATTTCCACCCACATCCTTCCTCTTTTTTCTACAAAGCTAGTCATTTTCATCAGGTTTCCATGTCATAACCATTGATAATATGTGCATAAAATAGTAATTTGCGAGCACCATTTATGTCAAATTAGGTGGTAAGCACAAAAAAAAAAAAAAAAAAAAATTGCCAGATGAAAATTTGTCACACCAAAATCAATAGCTTGGTGTGATGTAGTATGGTGTGGTTTGGTGAAGTTTCTACAAAGATAGTAATTTTCAACAGGTTTCTATGTCATAATTATTGATAAGTGGAAAACAAATAGTCAATTGGGAGCACCTTTAATGTCAGATTGGGTGGTAAGCACACACACAAAAAAAAAAAAAGGAAACGGGAAGAAAATTTTTCACACCAACATCAATAGCTTGGTGTGATGTAGTATGGTGTAACTTGGTATGGTGTGATTTGGTTTGGTTAAGTTATGAAATGGAAACCAATTGTAAACGATAGATTCCCATGTCATATTCATTGATCATGTGGGAAAATAGTCATTTGCAAGCACCTTTGATGTTAGTTTGGGTGGTAACCACAAAAAAAAAAAAAAAAGCAGGTAGCAAATTTGTCACATTGATGTCCTTACCATGGTGTGATGTAAATGGTAGGAGTAGGTGTTCTGTAATAAATTTACCATAATATGGTGTGGTTTGGGGTAGATTAATGTGGTAGGGTGTGCTTTGTTATAAGTAAGGAATTAAATTTCCACTTTGATTTATGTAAGAAAAACATTTTTTTCCTTCACTTTTGCATGTGCTATCAACTAATACAACTTCCAAGAAGCTCGCAGTGGATTATGCTTTTAGCATATTAACAAAAAATATGACTTCCGCTGCAATAAAAAATGACTAGCTTTGTAAATGGTATTTCCACCCACATCCTCCCGCTTTTTTCTACAAAGCTAGTCATTTTCGATAGTTTTCCATGTCATAATTATTGATAATATGTGCGAAAAATAGTCAATTGCAGCACCTTTGATGTCAGATTGGGTGGTAAGAACACACAAAAAAAAAAAAAGAAACAGGAAGAAAATTTTTCACACTGAGATCAAAAGCATGGTGTGATGTAGAATGGTGTAGTTTGTTATGGTGTTGTTTGGATTGTTGTAGTTATGACATGGGAACCTATTGTAAATGATAGGTTTCCATGTTATATACATTGATAATGTGTAAAAAAAAAGTTATTTGTGAGCACCTTTGATATCAGATTGGGTGGTAAGCACACACACACACAGAAAAAAAAAAGCAGGAAGAAAATGTTTCACACTGAGTTCAATAGCATGGTGTGATGTAGTATGGTGTAGTTTGGTATGGTGTGGTTTGGTTTGGTGTAGTTTGGTATGGTTTAGTTTGGTGTAGTTATAACATGGAAACCTATCATAAATTTACCAAGGTATGGTATAATCTGGTTTGGTGTAGTGTTGGTAAGTGTGGTGTGGTGTGTTATTGTGTTGCATCATATAGCGTGATTCTCTTTAAATTAAAATCATTAAAATGTAATGCCTATCTTCTATATCTTAAAGAGTGACCTTAAATGTGATTGCAAATGACTTTTTTTCTGGGTTAATGTTAGTGTTAGGGTAAGTTTTACTGTTAATGGTAAGTTTATTGTTAGTGACTGTGTTACTGTTAGCATTACTGTCACTGTTAGTGTTACTGTAACTGTTACTCTTACAGTTACTGTTTGCGTTACTGTCTGAATCAGCGTTAGCATTTCCATAAGCGTCTATGTAAGCTTTTGTGTTAGTGTCTGTGTAGACTGGTGTTAGCATCTGCGTTAGTGTTTGGATTAGCCTTAGTGTTTGCGTAAGTGTCAGCATTTGCGTCAACGTCTGCATTGGTGATAGTGATTGTGTCAGCATTTCCCTTAGCGTCTGAGTCAACATTAGTGTTAGCATTAGTGTTTGTTTCAGTGCCTGCGTCTACGTCAGCTTCTGAGTCAGCATTATCATTAGCGTCCGCGTCAGCACTTGTGTCAGTGTCAGCATTTCCTTCAGTGTCAGCGTTTGCATCAGCGTGCACGTCAGCATTTGCATTAGTGTTTGAGTCAGTGTTAGCATCAGCGTTTGCATTTGTGTAGGGGTTAGCATTTGCGTCAGCATCAGCATTCACATTAGCATTAGCGTTTGCGACAGCGTTTCCTTTAACGTCTTTGTCAGCATTTCCGTTAGCTTCTACGTCAGTGTTTCCGTTAGCTTCTACGTCAGCATTTCCGTTAGCTTCTACGTCAGCGTTTCCGACCCCGTCTGTGTCAGCGTCAGTATTTACATCTACATCAGCGTCAGCGTATCAGTTAGCGCCTGTGTCAGCGTTTACGTTAGCGTCTGTGTCAGCGTTTACGTTAGCTTCTACGTCAGCGTTTCCGTAACGTCTACGTCAGCGTTTTCAGTTAGCATTGGCGTTTCCATTAACCTTTCCTGTGGCGTCCGCATCATTGCAGCGTCTGCATATCCCATGTAAGCGTTAACTTCAGCATTTGCGTCAGCGTTAGCGTTAGCCTTAGCCCTAGCGTCCGCATCAGCATTTGCGTTAGCGTCAGCATACACGTCAGCGCCTGGCAATACTGCCTCGACATTTGCGTCAGCGTTAGCTTGGCTTTGGCTTCAGCAATCCGCATCAGCAATTGCGTTTTGGAGATCAGCTTCGACGATAAGGGTAAACGCTAACTTCTACGCCTGCTTCTACGTTAACAACTACGTCAGCGTTTTGTTAGCTTCTACGTCAGCGTTTACGTTAGCATCTACGTCAGCTTCTACGTTAACATCTACGTCATCATTTACGTTAGCTTCTACGTCAGCATCTACATTAGCTTCTACATCAGCGCTTACATTAGTGTCTGTGTCAGCGTTTGTGTTAGCTTCTACGTCAGCGTCTGTATTTACATCTACATCAGCGTCAGCGTTTACATTTGCGTCTGTGTCAGCGTTTACGTTAGCTTCTACGTCATCGTTTACATTAGCGTCTGTGTCATCGTTTACGTTAGCGTCTGCGTCAGTGTTTATATTAGCATCTGCGTCAGTGTTTAC
The DNA here is from genome assembly GCA_964016885.1 of Eledone cirrhosa. Lineage (NCBI taxonomy): Eukaryota > Metazoa > Mollusca > Cephalopoda > Octopoda > Eledonidae > Eledone > Eledone cirrhosa. The sequence continues at coordinate 144,007,525 of OZ024741.1, read as the reverse complement.
GTTAGCATCTGTGTTAATGTGTGTTAGCGTCTGTGTCAGCATTTTCATTAGTGTTTCCTTTAGCTTCTACGTCAATGTTTACTTCTGCGTTAAGGTTCACATTAGCATCGCTGTCATCGTTTGCATCAGCATTTGCGTTTGCTTTAACATCTGCATCAACATTTGCGTCAACATTTGCGTCTGTGTTTGCATTAGTGTCTGCATTTGCTTTAGTGCTTGCATCAGCGTGAGCATTTGTGTCAGTGTCCACGTCAGCGTTAGAGTCTGTGTAGCATTTACATCAGCGTGTGCGTCAGAGTCTTTGTCAGCATTCGCCTTTGCACCTGCATCAGTATTCACGTTAGTGTTTGTGTCAGCGTAAGCGATTGTGTCAACATTTGCGCTAGCGTTTGTGCCAGCATAGCCATCTTCGTCAGTGTCAGCGTTGGCGTTAGTGTTAGTGTTTGATTTTGTATTAGTGTTAGTGTTCAGGTTAATGTTGACTTAGTTTTCTGGTTAGTGTTAGTTTTCAGATTAGGGCTCGTGTTACTTTTAGTGTTAGTGCTCAGGTTAGTGGTTTATGGTAGTGTTAGTGTTCAGGTTAATGTTCGTGTTAATGTCAGTTTTAGTGTTAGTGTTTGGGTTAGTGTTTACAGTAGTGTTAGTTTTAGTGTTAGTGTTATTTTTTCCATTAGTGTTAGTGTTTTATTTTGTGTTAGTGTTTCCATTAGTGTTAGTGCTAGTCTTTGTTTTTCTGTTAATGTTAGTGTTTGTTTTAGTGTTGAGGTTAATGTTAGCTTAGTTTTCTGGTTAGTATCAGTTTTCGTGTTAGTTTTAGTGTTAGTGTTCAGGTTAGTGTTAGTTTTTATGGTAGTGTTAGTGTTAGTGCTCAGATCAGTGTTAGTGTTTGTGTTACTGTTTATGGTAGTGTTAGTTTTAGTGCTAGTGTTTAGGTTAATGTTAGTTTTAGTGTAAGTGTTCAGGTTAGTGTTAGTGTTAATGTTAGTTTTAGTGTTAAGGTTAGTGTTAGAGATTGTGTTAGTGTTTGTTTTTGTGTTAATATTTGTGTTAGTATCTCTGTTAGCATTAGTGATTAATGTTTCCATTAGTGTTAGTGATTGTGTTAGCGTTAGTCTTTGTTTTTGTGTTAATGTTAGCATTAGTATTTCTGTTAGTGTTAGCATGAGTGTTTGTGTTAGTGTTCAGGTTAATGTTAGCTTAGTTTTCAGGTTAGTGTTAGCGTTCAAGTTAATTTTAGTTTTAGTGTTAGAGATTGTGTTAGTGTTTGTTTTTGTGTTAGTATCTCTGTCAGTGTTAGTTTTAGTGTAAGTGTTCAGGTTAGTGTTAGTGTTCAAGTTAATGTTAGTGTTAGTTTTAGTGTTAAGGTTAGTTAGTGTTAGAGATTGTGTTAGTGTTAGTATTTGTTTTTGTGTTAATATTTGTGTTAGTATCTCTGTTAGCATTAGTGTTTGATGTTTCCATTAGTGTTAGTGATTGTGTTAGCGTTAGTCTTTGTTTTTGTGTTAAGGTTAGCGTTAATGTTAGCATTAGTATTTCTGTTAGTGTTAGCATTAGTATTTATGTTAGTGTTCGAGTTAGTGTTCAAGTTAATGTTAGTTTTAATGTTAGTGTTGAGGTTAGTGTTAGAGATTGTGTTTGTGTTTGTTTTTGTGTTAATGTTTGTATTAGTATCTCTGTTAGCGTTAGTGTTTGTTTTAGTGTTGAAGTTAATGTTAGCTTAGTTTTCTGGTTAGTATCAGTTTTCAGATTAGTGTTTGTGTTAGTGTTACTTTTAGTGTTAGTGCTCAGGTCAGTGTTAGTGTTTATTGTAGTGTTAGTTTTAGTGCTAGTGTTCAGGCTAATGTTTGTGCTAATGTTAGTTTTAGTGTAAGTGTTCAGGTTTGTGTTAGTGTTTACAGTAGTGTTAGTTTTAGTGCTGGTGTTCAGGTTAGTGTTAGTGTCAGTTTTAGTGTTAGTGTTCAGGTTAGTGTTTGTGTTAGTTTTCTATTTAATGTTAGTTTTCAAATTTTGTGTTTGTGTTAGTTTTCATGTTAGCGCTAAGTTCACTGTTAGAGCATGTGTGAGTGCAAGTGTTAGGGTAAGTGTTATTTTTAAAGTTAGGTTTTCTACTTTCCAGGAAAAAAGTTGATCCTCTCTAACTTGAGTGGTGTGATATAGTGTGGTAAAGTATAGTGTTTCATAGTCTTGTGTGGTGTTGTCTATTGTTGTATAGTGTAGTATGGGATATTGTTTCATAGCATGGTCTGATGTGAGGTTGTACAGTGTTTCGTAGTGTGGTGTTGGATAATGTGGTATGGTATAATGTTTGTCAGTGTGGTGTGGCATGGCATGGTATAGGTTGATGTAGTGTGGCTTAGTTTGATTATAATAATACAAATAATAATAACAATAATAATAGTAATAGTAATAATAATTGTTCTTCTTGTTCATTTTCTTTGTCTTCTTCTGTGCCTTTAACTTCTTCTGTGCCTTTGACTTCTTCTGTGCCTTTGACTGCTTCTGTACCTTTGACTTCTTCTGTGCCTTTATCTTCTCCTCTGCAATCTAAATACCAAAAACAAAGAATGTAAAACATATATGTTGCCTATCTCTCAGACTTTACAAAGTGCTGAGGAGATAAAGTTAATTTAAAGAGCAGTGTGCTCATGCACTGTGATCCTATAATGTAGCTTATAAGCTATTTCATAACTAAAAAACAATGTCAAACATCAACAAAAGTATATACAAATATCTTTGAATGTTTAAGTTAAACCTAAATAGATCGTATCTACAGGTCATTAGGTTAAGACTGAACTAAGATCATATCTATAAATCATTAGGTTTAGACTGAACTGAGATCATACTTTCTTCTTCTATTCATCATCTTCGTTTCCCGTGTCTTCTTTGTCTTTGTTGTCATTTTCATTTTAGTCGTCTGCTTCGTCGTCTTTTTCTTCTTTTCCATCTAAATATTTTAAAAAATTGTAAACAAATATATAGATTTCTATTTATTGCCACTAGGGCGCAAAAGAAGGGGACAAATACGAGGGGGGAGTTTACACAAAAAGGCGAGTAAAGAAAACAAATAACAAATATAAAATTAACAATAAAGTCCTCAATAGGGAGGGGGCGTTTGGGGGGTCGCACACACCCCCGAAAAAAGTGTGCAACCCCTTCTCCTCAGGAGCACACAGAGAGGGTGCTCCCTCGTTCCTTCCTTTTTCCACCTACAGGCTGATGTAGAGAGAAGGCCCATTCACACGGGCCATTCTCGCCACTTTCACCTACCTTTCATAAAAACGACTGCGGTTGAGCATCTCTCTCCATCCTGATCCTTCTTCTGAAATGATATTGGAAGAAACGGATCAGTTGTTGGCCAGAGAGAAAGGTGCCTGACCTGAGTCCTTTCAGATGCGTCCACCATACAACCTCTTTCACCATGGCTATTACGCACAGAAACACCGCCTCTCCTTCATTTTTGAAGGGGGGAGGCGGCTTAATCGTTACAATTGCCTCGGTTGTCAACCGGATCGGTCCCACCCGTGATAGCAGTCGTTCGACATAGCCCCACAGATCGGCTACACCCGAGCAGTGTACCAATGCGTGTGCAACGGTTTCCTCGTCGCACACACATCTGGGACAGATCTTTTTGGCGGGGTCCCTACCCGGGCGCCCGTGTCTGTAGAGCTTTTCTCGAACGGTTAGAGCCCCTCAGTAGCACTGCCAGGCCAGGGATTTCTGGAAGTTTTCCATAGGTCCCGGGCTGAATGTCCTACCGAACAGGCTGGCCAGTTCGTCTTCCTCCATGTCTAGGGCTCCTCCGAGGGCGTCGTCGCACCTGCTGCGTACCAGCCCTCTATAGAATGTCACGGTGGAGTCTCCACTGATAACCGGGTCCACCTGCCAGAGGGCCGTGAGCGCCTGGGCACACTAAGTATGCCAGGCGCCCAGTTTTCTCGGTCGTTGCTTGATCCAGGATTGCAGCTCGGTGAGTGAGACGAGTCTGGGAAATTTTCGTCTCACAAACGGAGCCCACGCAAATATATAGCTGATCTCTCAGACTTTCACGAAACACCGAGGAGATACAGTTAATATAACGAGTGGGGAGCTCATATATTTATATATATGGTATAGCATGGTGTTATGTAGTCTGGTGTGGTACAACATGGTGTGATGTGGTGTGGTATGATATGGTGAGGCGGGGGAGGGAGGGGGGACAACGTTAGATTAATGTTAACAATACACATGTAGCATCCACATGTGATGAGAAGGGGGAAACAGTGTTTAACTAATTTTAACATTACATGTAGCATCCATCTACAGGTGATTAAGTTAAGACTGAGGTGTAATCATATGAAAAGGTCAATTTAAAACTACACTGAGATTCTGCTTAAAATAATGGTCTATGAAGTGTTTACTTACTCAGATCCTTTGAAATAACTTTCTTTCTCTTACTGTAACTGGACATACCTACGAAATAGAAAACAGTCGAATAGACAGTGATGTGGTGTGGTGTAGTGTAGTGGACAGTGGTGTGGTGTAGTGTAGTGGAGTGTGGTTTAGTGTAGTGGACAGTGGTGTGGTGGAGTGGAGTGTGGTTCAATGTAGGGTGGGGGATATGGTGTAGTGGAGTGTGGTAGCATGTGGTGTGATGGCATGTGATGTGATGTGGCGTGGTGTGGTGAAATGTGATGTGATGTGATGAAATGTGGCGTGGTGAAATGTAATGTGATGTGATGAAATGTGGTGTGGTGAAATGAGGCGAGACGAGACGAGACGTGGTGTGATGTGGTGATGTGGTGTGGTGTGATGTGATGTGATGTGAAATTTGTTCATCCTATTTTTCATGTGCTATCAACTAATCCAATCTCCAAGATGCTTGAAACTGACTTTTACCCCCCAGGAAAACGGCGGGGTGAGGTGGTTCCCCCTTCACTCGGATAACCCCTGTTTACTCGGAATTTTCTCTTTGATTCTATTTTCATGCGTTATCAGTGAATATGACTTCCAAACCAGTCAAAAACAACTAGCTTTGGAGAAAGAGGAGGGAGAGAGGAAGAGTTTTGCAGATCTACACCCCTCACATGTTGTGGGACTTAATCATTTTCGCTATATTTCCTGTGCTATTAATTTCCTGTGCTATTTCCTATGCTATTTCCTATGCTATTTCTTATGCTATTTCCTGTGCTATTTCCTGTGCTATTAATTAATCTGACCTCCTAGATGCTTCCAACCAACTTATTTCCCTGGGTTAGGTTTAGGGTTGGGGTAATGTTTAGGGTTTAGTTTTAGGGTTGGGGTAATGTTTAGGGTCTAGTTTTAGGGTTGGGGTAGAGTTTAGGGTTTAGTTTTAGGTTTGGGGTAATGTTTAGGGTCTAGTTTTAGGGTTGGGGTAAAGTTTAGGGTCTAGTTTTAGGTTTGGGGTAATGTTTAGGGTCTAGTTTTAGGGTTGGGGTAATGTTTAGGGTTTTGTTTTATGGTTGGGGTATAGTTTAGGGTTTAGTTTAAGGGTTGGGGTAATGTTTATATTTAGATTTAGCTTGGTTTGGTTTAGATTTAGAGTTTAGGGTTGGGGCTAGATTTAATTTTATGTTTAATTTAGTTTTAGTTTCCAAATCCCAGAAAAAAAAATTGATTCAGAGCAACTAAAAGGTCAGATTAGTTGATAGCACTCAAAAGGAGACCAAAGAAAAATCATTAGGCTATATATCTACAAAACGACAATGGTTTTTCCACCTGCTTTACCCCTCCTTTTTCCTAGAACAACTAATCATTTCCAACTGGTTTGGAGGTCATATTCGTTGATAACATACGAAAAATCTTAGAGAAAACTCTGGGGTTAAATGAGAGAAGTCCATCCACCTAAGTTTTCCATGAAGAGAGAGTCAATAACAAACATCTTGGAGTTCGGATTAGTTGATAACACATGAAAAAAAGATGAGGAAAAAATGTTGGGTGTTATGTGGTGTGGAACAGTGTGGTGTGATGTAGTGAGGTGTGTTTTTATGTGGTGTGATGTAGTGAGGTGTGGTGTGGAGTAGTGTGGTGTGTTTTTATGTGGAGTAGTGTGGTGTGTTGTAGTGAGGAGTGGTGTGTTGTGTTGTAGTGAGGAGTGGTGTGTTGTGTTGTGGTGTTATGTGGTGTGGTGTGGTGTGATGTGCGGTGCACTGCAATGTGGTGTGGTGCGGTGTGGTGTTGTGCAGTGCGGTGCAGTGAGGTTCTTCATCTTTATCTTTCTCTACTTCATCTTTGTATTCATCTTCTTTGTTTTGTCTTCCATCTAAACAAAAAAATATATATATAAAACATATATGTAGCCAATCTCTCAGACTTTTACAAAGCTCCAGGGAGATCAATTTAATATAAGTGGTGTGTTCCTGAACAGAGATACTACAAAATAGCTTAAAAGCTATATATATAAATAAATATACACGGGTGTGTATGATTGTGTATAGAAGATTATATTAATAAAAGGAATTCCAACTTTGTCTGATTTACTCGTTTTATTTACAATCCTTTAAAATTATAATGGTATTAGAATGAAATAGCATGGTAGAATATTAAGTGTTAATTGAACAAGTAATTTCATGCTTTCGCAATCTTCAGGTTCATATTCTGTGGTGACATTCAAGTTTACAATTTTCAACTGTAATGAGATGGGTAAATTTTGTGCCTTATATACAGTGAAAAGCGGGTACAGAATGCTAAATTTTGCAAACTGTATTTCGACCAATCGGTGTGTAGTTTCACTGGATTACTGAAGCTGATTGGTTTAGGCATCACGGTTGGTTGGGCATGTCTAACGACTTTTATTTGGCTCTATTCAAAGCATCAATTGTTTTGCTATTTTTAGAAATGATGAAAATAGCATTTTCTAGGGTTTTTAGACTGGCTTGTGAGAGCTATACAAGCCATGTATAAAGAAACAGTCAGCAAGGTTAGAATTAACAATGAATATAGTGAAGAGTTTAGCGTAAAAGTTGGTGTTCATCAGGGCTCCGTTCTTAGCCCCCTATAGAATGCACCTCTCAACATAGACTCATAATTAGCGACGTCATAGTCAGGACGAGACGTTCTCGCCAACAGAAGAGGACTATTCTCAGGAGAAAAATATGGAATCTAAAGGACCCCACAGCCAGTAATAAATTTAAAAGCATATTACTTGATGCTTTCGACAGTAAGGAAGAGCAATTAGAGTCGTACAATATAGAGGAACAGTGGGAATTCCTGAAAGCAAAGCTGCTGATGGCGACAGATAAAGTCTGCGGCTGGAGCAGGCCTATAGGCTGGAGGAGAGTAACGTGGTGGTGGAACAGTAAGGTGGAGGAGTCAATTAAGGCCAAAAAGCAGGCTTGGAAAGTATGGCGGGGTGGGGGAAGTAGAGAAGACTATCAAGTGGCCAGGAGGGAAGCTAGGAGACAAGTGTACTTCGCAAGAAGAGAAGCAGAGGAAAGAAAGTTCAAGCATGTTCTACAACGCGAGGACCAAAAACGTGAGGTGTTCAGGATTGCTAGGCAATGTGTCAAGGAAAACCGTGATATTGTCGGGGAGAAGTGTGTCCTTAATGATGATGGCGTACTTGCCATCACTGACGCTGATAAGAAGGTAGCTTGGAAGTTTCACTACGAAAGTCTACTAAATGAGGAGAATAAATGGGAGAAAGACAGTCTCCCCCACATCGATCCAATAGAGGGACCAGCAGTGCTAGTTGAAGGTAGTATAATAAGTAAGGCAATCAAAGATATGAAGACGGATAAGGCAGCTGGGCCTTCGGAAATAGTTGCTGAAATGCTGAAAGCATCTGGAACAGTGGGACACACTATGGTCACCCGGATAGTAAACCAAGTCATACAGAATGGGGTTGTTCCGAAGGACTGGCGTAGCAGCATCATCATTAACTGCTACAAGGGTAAAGGAGATGCCCTAGATAAGGGTAACTATAGAGGCATTAAATTAATCGACAAGGTCATGAAGGTCACAGAAAAAGTAATAGCGCAACTAATCAAAGAGCAAATTGATCTAGATTAAATGCAGTTCGGGTTTGTGTCAGGTAAAAGTACCACAGACGCTCTTTTCATTGTACGACAACTACAAGAGAAGTACCTAGCTAAAAGTAAACCCCTATACTTAGCTTTTGTCGACTTAGAGAAAGCCTTTGACAGAGTCCCCCGTTCCATTATCTGGTGGGCTCTTAGAAAACTAGGGATTGATGAATGGCTTGTGAGAGCTATACAAGCCATGTATAAAGAAACAGTCAGCAAGGTTAGAATTAACAATGAATATAGTGAAGAGTTTAGCGTAAAAGTTGGTGTTCATCAGGGCTCCGTTCTTAGCCCCCTATTATTTATTATTGCCCTTCAAGCTATAACAGTGGAGTTCAAGACCGGCTGCCCATGGGAACTCCTATACGCAGATGATCTAACGCTCATAGCTGAATCAATGGCCGAACTAGAGAAGAAATTCCAAACATGGAAGCATGGCCTAGAATCAAAAGGTCTTAAAATTAACCTGTCTAAGACTAAAGTTCTAGTTTGTAGGAAGGAAAATAGGGCACCGGTCTCATCTGGGAAATGGCCATGCTCAGTGTGTAGGAAAGGAGTAGGCATAAACTCCATTTTATGTCCCAAATGCAAAGTATGGGTGCATAAAAGATGTAGTGGGATCACAGGTAAACTAACTAAGAATATAGATTTTATATGTGGCTGGTGCTCTGGTGCAATAAGTAGCAGCAAATGCCCACAGAATACAAGCTCATTCCATTGCACAGATGGTTCTATAGAAATAGTGGACACCTTCCGTTACCTGGGTGACAAAATCAGCAGTGGTGGAGGGTGCTCCGAAAGTACTGTAACTAGAGTCAGAACGGGGTGGAAAAAGTTCAGAGAGCTTATACCACTATTGGCCGCTAAAGGTTTCTCTCTAAAAATGAAAGGCAGGCTGTATGATGCCTGCATACGAACAGCGATATTACATGGCAGTGAGACCGGGGCATTGTGTGCAGAGGATATACGCAGACTGGAGAGGAACGAAGCTAGCATGCTCCGCTGGATGTGTAATAGTAATATACGTGAACGGCAAAGCATAAACGAACTAAGGGAAACATTAGAAATAAGAGGGATCAGATGCTGTTTACTCGAGAGAAGAAAACGTTCGTACGGTCACGTGATGCGCATGAAAGACGACAGCTGTATAAAAAAGTGGAGGCGATAAAAATAGACGGTAGTCACGGAGTAGGCAGACCCAGAAAAACCTGGGACGACTTGATAAATTCCGACCTCACACACTTACACCTCTCCAAGACAATGTCACTGGACCGAGATCTTTGGCGCTACACAGTAATACAGAAGACCCGCCTTACCTAAGTACAAAGTGAAACCTACCACAGTCAGTAGGCCTCTAACAAAAATACACCCCCACCCCATCCACACCACCCCTTTCAATGTAAAGTTATGTTGGTAACACAACATCCAGTCCGAAACAAATGAGGTCGTGTAGGTGTTACGACAAAAAAACACACAGTCCACGCTGTAATGTGGCCGTGTAGGTAACACGGTAAAAACCTCCCAGTCCACACTGTAAACGTGGTTGGTGTTAGGAAGGGCATCCAGCCGTAGAATACCCGCCAGACAGTCCTATGCGAGCAAGACAACCACTCTTGCCTCAAGTGGGAAAACTCCCGTCCAAACCCATGCAAGCGTGGAAGATGGACGTTAAACGATGATGATGATGATGATGATGATGATATACATACATACACACATATACATATGTACAAATACACATATACATGCATATATATTCACATATACATATATATACATGCATATATATATATATATACATATACAATATGTATAGGATTCCTTTCCCTTTGAGCACATAATTTACAGGGAATAACGCGACTCTATGGCTCCGTTAATTTATCTTCATATATATATATACATATATATACATACACACATATATATACATACACACACATATATGCATACACACACACACATATATATATACATACACACACACATATGCATACACACACATATGCATACACACATATATATACATACACACATATATACATGAGAATGAATGAGACTAAAACAAAATATCTGGTAGAGAATGTTGAGAAGCCAGAGGGGATCACTAATGTAGGCGGGAAGCCGCTGGAATTGGTTGAGGACTTCCTGTATTTGGGAGCAAAGATTGGGAATACGGAAGATGATGTGGTTGAGAGGAAGAGCAAGGCCTGGGCGGCGTGTCACAGCTTGAGATCGGTGTGGAAGTCGGACCTTCGTAGAGACCTGAAAATCCGCCTCTTCATTGCTGTAGTGGAGTCTGTGCTGCTGTATGGGTCTGAGACTTGGACACTGACCAAGAGACTCACTCAGATGGTGGATGGGTGCTACACGAGAATGCTGAGGATGGCTCTGAACATTAATCAGTATACACTGAGGATGAAAAACTCAGAGCTGTATGGGAGCATCCCAAAAGTGACACAGAGGAGACTGAGGTTGGCTGGACATGCTCACCGACATCCAGAGTTGACATTGCACTCAGTGCTCCTTTGGGAGCCCCTACATGGACACACTAGAAGAGGAAGACCAAGGTTAACATATGTTGATGCCCTAAGGACAGACACTGGTCTGTTGGAGATGCAGGATATGGCAGCGATAATGAGGGACAGAGACCGCTGGAGAGAACTCGTCCATGGATCTCGGGAATTTTACCCGCCTTAGATAGATGGATAGACATATATACATACACACACACATATATATAGATATACATACATATATATACATATATATAGATTCATACACACACACACACACACACACACACACACACACACACACACACACACACACACATATATATATATAAAGTACTTGACGATGAGCATTCTAGTTGTTCAATAAACTGATTGAATAATACAAACGATGTTTTAATATACAGATTCATTATTTGTGTATATATAATATATACAAAGCATATAAATAAATTTACAGTAGAATAACGTAGCAAATATGTTTTAAATAATACATAAATAACATTACCAATGCTTAAATAACATTATAAATTGCTCGCGATTCTTTCAGAAGGATATATTCCTTTAATGTTGCAATATTAAAGAAAATATACGTATATATATATATATACATACATGGAAAGTTATATTTAAATTGTTGGGTTACAACTAGTAAATATTTATAACTGATATAAAAGCACTCGACAAATATTTGGAGTATATTTACAATATTAAATAAATGGAAACTATATTTATAAAACCATATCTATTTCATTATATATATTTCCTCGCCTATATCTGGTTATTTTTATTTTTAAATTTTTTCTCTCTCTATATTTTTTCTCTCTCTATATTTTTTTCTCTCTATATATATCTCCCTTACATTAATACTAGAGCTAAATAAATAAATAAATGTATCATTGATACGTTTACTCAACAGACCTCCCACTACCTAATTTTCTATATATATGTATCTATCTCTATTTCCTCTCTCTCTCTATATATATATATCTTTCTGTTTCTTTACATGAAGTTCTTCTCTTTATCTATCTTTCCATCTCTCTATTTTGTTCCATGCATTTCTTCTTTTTCTTCTTTTTCTTCGTTTTCTGTCTTTCTTTCTTTTTTTTTTTTTTCTCTCTTTCTTTCTCTCTGTGTACAATTTTTTCACTGCCAAATCAACCTTTTCAAATACAAGTCGATGTTGTTACGGTATGTCGAATCTATTTATCTATAAAACTGTTTATATTGTATTTTGTCTGAGGAAGGCATAGCATATTGTTAATATGATATCCCTGAAATATATATAATGAAATAGATATGGTTTTATAAATATAGTTTCCATTTATTTAATATTGTATATATACATACATATATTTATTCAACTAAGGAAAGTTGGTTGATTGAAAATCTGCCGACTCTTTCATAAGAGATGACAAACACACAACAGTTTATGTTTATCCGGAGTTTTATTAAAATAATTGTTTCTACTTTGGCACAAGGCCAGCAAATACCCAGTGTATTACTGGTACTTACAATGTAAATTTTCAAATGTATTACAGAGCCGAGATACAAAATATAAAACAATAAAATCTTAGTTTAATACAATTGCTGATATTTTTTTTTTTACATACATACATATGTATATATACATACATACATACATATATATATATATATATATACTATTAATAAATGGAAACTATATTTATAAAACCATATTTATTTTATACATATTTTAAGGGCCACCGCTTTCATCAGATAAAATACATATATATACATACATACACACATATATATATGTATGTATGAAACTTAATTATTCGTGTAATGCGACTCCTGTAACGTTTTTAATAATTATTTGATATTACTTATATTTTCTTATCTTTTGCTTTTATTGTTTCTACTTATCTCCTGCGTTTGTTGACCTGTGCCTTGTTAGAAAAATGGCGCCAAACTTTTCCCTTTGAAAGAATAATGTGATTGTGTTCACGTGATATATAGCTGTCAGTCGTGAAAGCAGCCGATGAAAGCAGGCGAAGGTGACGTCATTCGTCATCGTTTATTTCCGTATTACTACCACCAAGTAACTTCACTTACGCGTGGTAGTAATACGGAAATAAACGATGTTTTGCTTTCATCGGCTGCTTTCGACTGACAGCTAATAGCGTTGTAGTGCCTATTTTTCCACTGATATTGTAACGTAGGGAAGCTTCATCTTCGAATAAATGATTTCACATGTATTGAGTACTTTTTATTCCCAATTTGTAAATTCAAACGAATACGTTTACTAGTTTCAAACTGCGATCATATTTTAATCGACCATATCGATCTAAGAACTTAATTTATCGATCTTTTTGCTGTCGAACCGCTATGTTATGGGATCTAAACGTAACCCCCCCCCTCTACACATACACACGCACATAGAGAAAGAGAGGGTGTCAGGATCTTATCAGTTTTAAACTAGTAAGGCCATTATTCAACAGAGTTCTCGATACTTGGGATAGTAGATTCAGTTTCTCATCTCCCCGGCCCCATCCCTCTGCACAGTACTCGTCTCCATCGTGGGTGATCATTAGCGACTCCTTCCCATCTCTGGATGTTCAGATCAATTGACTTCATATCCCTACTGCAGACGTCTTTGAAACGGAGATAAGGTCGTCCTCGTGCTCTTGTGCCGGTGGCCAGTTCCCCATACAGAATGTTCGTCCCTTTCCAACAGGGAATTGTAAGAAGCTCTCCAACAACGGAGTGAGTTGGGCTTATCTGTTCCTGAGAAGGTGGAGGACAGTCAAAGTCAGAGTTCTTGCGACAGCATAAGTTCGAAGGCCACCTTTGACTCTTTCTTCCTCCAGTCGGATCAGTTTTCAATGTGTCGCTTACTGTCTGCCAGCGCCAAATACTCAGGTGACTGGGTTGATGCCCTACCCATGGCTAATGTTGGTGGCCTACTCAGGCGTCACAGTTAGTGACCCTTTTGCTTCTTCCCACATCCTGGATGCTGCGGTTAGGGCGAGAGCCACAGCTTCCATAGCCGAATGGAACAAAATCCTAAAATACCGTGATCTGTCGACCAACTACATTTTCTAGCCTGTGGTGTTCGAGACGTTTAGGGGAGTCGGACTACTGACTGCGAGATTCCTATCTTCACTGGCGGCTCGCCTAACAGAGGTAACTGGTGAATCTCGGGAGGGCACTTGGTTGTTCCAGCGCACCAGCCTGGGTATCACCCGAGATAACGCTGCGAGCATGCCGGCTTGCCTCAAAATCATTAGAACGGTTTCCCAGTGCTCCTCATTTTTTTCTGTTTTCCCTCTCCCGGTGGATTGGCAGTATCGGTAGAGCGTCAGACACTATGCTTTACAGCATAGAGTTATGGCCCTTTCTGGTCTCAGTTCTAATCCCGCCAAGGTAAACTTTGCCTTTCATCCTTACGGGGGTCGATAAAATAAAGTACCAGTAATACACTGGGATAATTGTTGGCCTTGTACCAAAAGTAGAAACAATTATTATATCTCTTTTTATACAACAGTAGGTCTTTCGGGATCCATCCGCCCGGCATACCATGTACGTGACCGAGCTAGCGCAGACGACGCTGTTTGAGCAGTGTGAAAATGCTGAGTATCTTGGTGCGATTGAGGACTTCAGTATTGGTGACCCGGTCAGTCCACTTCACATCCAAAATGCGTCTCAGGCAACGAAGGTAGAAGACATTGCAACGCCGCTCCTGGTTAGAGTAGAGGTTCGATGCCTCACTGCCGTAAAGTAGTGTGCTGAGGATGCACGCTTTGTAGACACAATCTTTGTGTTGGCAGTTAGTTTTATGTTCTCCCAGACTCTCTTTGTCAGTCTGGCAAATGTAGAGGTTACTCGTCCAACACTCCAGGTAGAGGTTTTCAGTGATGATGGAGCCAAGGTAGATGAATTCGTGGACTACCTCCAGCTCATAGTTATTGACGATGGTGGGGAAGGGGTGCTTGACACTTTGGCCCAGTACATTGGTTTTCTTCAAACTAATGGTCAGGCTGAATTCCTGGCAGGGTCTCGAGAGTTTGTTCATGAGGTACTGCATATACTCCCCATAGTGCGCTGTCAGTGCTGCGTCATCCGCAAACAGCATTTCTTTGATGAGTACCTGGCGAACCTTGGATTTCGCTTTCATCCTTGACAGACTAAACAGACTAAACCAATCCTGGCAAGGATCTTGAACATGCAGTCTCTGCTAATTAGATCGAAAAGGGTGACAATTTTGCAGTCTCATGTTTTGTGGAACTGTTCCCTCTTCCCAGTACTGACACAGTAGTTTCAACAAGTGGCTAAGTAGTACTTCCTTTGTACACCTGATGACCTCTGGGGCGATGCCGTCAGATCCTGGTGCCCTTCCGGCAGGTAAGCCATCAATGGTTCTGCACTGTTTTTCAGCAATCGGCAATGCATCTAGCTCCTCCATGACAAGTAGGCGTTCTATGGTGTCTAGCGCGTTGTCCGAGATATAGTTTTCCTTGACGTAGAGTTAGGAGTAATATTCTACCCATCTCTCTAACTGCTCTCTTTTGCCTTTGATGACCTCACCTGTTCTGGATTTGAGTGAAGCTTTCTTGCTCTGGGTTGGGCCGATGGCTTTCTTGATGCCCTTATACTTTCCCCGAATGTTTCCTGTGTTAAATGACAGCAGCATGCCTTCGCATAGCTGTAACCAGTGGTCATATGCACAGCGTCTCACAATTTTTTGTGTCTTGTTTCTAGCTTATCTCAATGATCCTGGTGTTGCCGTGGTGGGTTGATGTTTATACTTCAACAGGGCAATACGCTCATCCGCACTCGCCTCAAACCAGTCACGTGTCATTCTTCGCTTCCTCCCGAAGGTTTTCAATGCAGTGTCAAGGATAGTGCCTCTGAGAAAATCCCATATTTGTTGAATATCAGCTTCTGGTGGGTCTGCTAGGAGAGTGTCTTCCTGTGACTTGAGCAATGCGGCTACTTTGGCCGACTGCTGAGTCGCAGTAGCGTTGATATGCTGCCTTCCAGGAGGCTTGGCTGAGTACATTATTTTTGGTTGGAGTTTGAGATTGCAGCAAGCCAGTCAGCACTCTGAAAGGACCGAGTCAGGAGTACATTTCTCATGTGGTTATTTCTTGTGAGGATCAGATCTAGCTGGTACCAGTGTCCTGAGCGA
Organism: Eledone cirrhosa; assembly: GCA_964016885.1. NCBI lineage: Eukaryota > Metazoa > Mollusca > Cephalopoda > Octopoda > Eledonidae > Eledone > Eledone cirrhosa. The sequence goes on along the minus strand of OZ024741.1, from coordinate 143,991,839 downwards.
GGATGACGCCAGGAAACTTTATGCTGGCCTGGAAGTAGGTGTTGGTGACACATAGTCCATGGGGCATACATACCTCAAGCAGTCGTTACCCGTTGTCATTCGTGTTACCGATCCCGTGCCATCCCAGACACCTGTCAAGGAGTCGTAGTCGGCTCCCACTCTGACATTGAAGTTTCCAAGTAGCACCAGCTGTTCACCATTCGGGATCGCCTGTGTTTTTCTGGAGAGCTGAGCGTAAAACTTATCCTTGTCGCCTTGTGTCGAATAAAGGGTTGGGGCATAAGCACTGACAAGGTTGACAGGCCCATCCGGTGTGCAATCAGAGTAAGAGGATCCGCTCCGAGCCGTCGCTGCCGAGTTCAACCATATTCAACAGTGAGTTCCCCACGACAAAGCCAACACCATACTCTCTGGCTTCATCTATGCCTTTTCCCTGCCAGAAAAAGGTATATATTCTACCTCACGAAGGGTCCCCAGTTCTGGGAGCCGTGTCTCATGGAGCACTGCAATGTCCACTCGAAGTCGTAGCAGTTCGTTGTTGATAACTGCTGTTTTGCGGATGTCGCTAATCTTTTGAAGATCATCTGACAGACCAGTAGTCATGGTCCGTATATTCCAACTTCCAAGTCTGAATGCTGGTTTCTTACATTGTTTATTTGATTGCTTCTTCTTTGATTTTCTTGGTGCAGTGTTTACAGCCCACGATTCAGTACATTAATATCCCCAAGCATCACGCACCCAGTGGAACACTTGGGCTGTGACAGAACCGAATCTAACTGGCTGCGGGCTGCCCAGCTTGAGGTGGGCGGAAGTGGTCCAATGAAGCACAATGGCTTCACCCTCCATCGAAAGCAGCCCCTGGTGTCTTGCTCATATGCCAATCATGTGCAGACTTATAACCGGTAGACTGCTGCTTTCCCTGTTTTGTCGCCGCTGGAGTGACCTCTCCAGGGTGAAAGCCTGGGCAGGGTTTTATGGGAGATCGGCAGTTGCCCATGTAGCATGTCTCCTCTCTCCGCACCACCGGTGTGGTCCAAGGGAAGGGCAGAGGCCAGTACAACTTGGCACCGGTTGGGCCGCAGGAGTTGCTAGAACGAGGTTGGATATAGCATCAAATTGCCTTAGGGATTTCGACTCCGGATTTATCCTCAGGGTGTACTCCAAGAAGCCTTTCCCATAAGTGGGTATAGCCGCAAGGCAACGGAGGTTTAAGTTTGCTTTCTCTTAGATGGCCTGCCCTCCTAGGCTTGACGAGTATCATGTACTCGGAGCACTGATTTGAAGGCACCAGAAACCGCCTTCCTCTCTTAGTAGGGACAGTTCCGCCAGGATTACACTTTAAGCCACACGAGAAGGCTAAGAATTGGTCTTGGTTGCCAGAGGTTATTTGAGGCACATGCCGTGAGGGGCATTTTTTAAGCAATGCGAGCTCATCCCCATTGCCACCCCATGGCCAAGCAACCTTTTGTAATTTTATATATATATATATGTTTAATATAGAAAAGCTTCTACAGGACTAGAACTGTTTCATTCATGCGAAATCATCAGGAAACTGACTATCCAAGTAAATATGGTGGTATTTATATCTTTTCTGTTGGTAGGAGAGGGTGGGGGTTGGGATGGGTGGAGGTTGATGGCAGAAGGAATACTATAAACAAGTTCAGATTGGAGGGCCACTCCTTATTTTTAAGTTTGTCTTAAGCTAACAATGCCTGTATTTCAGGTGTCTACAGGATGGGTGGAGGTCTATGCTTGATGGGTTTAAAGAAAGAGGAATTCTTTAAAACTGCATTTAGAGTGACAGGCAGAAAGAAATCTATAAGCAGGTTCAAGTTTGGGTGCCTCTCCTTATTGTTAAGTTTCTCTTAATCTATTTTTCAGGTGTCTACACATTCACACACACACACACATACACACATACATATACACATATATCTACACATATATATATATATACATATATATATATATATATACATATATATATAAAGAAGAAATTAAAAGATTGTTAAAAAAGTTCCATATATTTTATTATGCACATTTCGAAAACAACATCATCCTGGGACAAAAATTGTGTTCTCAGATAAAATAAGGTAACATGATATGAGGCCTAAAAACATTTGTGAACAAGAAAGTGTCCAGCTACATATATATGATATATGATATATGCATAGTTTTATTGTTCTACAATATTACTCACCTCCTACATATATATATATATATGATCATCATCTTTTAACTTCCATCTTCCACGCTAGCATGGGTCTGGACGGGAATTATCCCACTTGAGGCAAGATTGGTTGTCTTGCTCGGGACTGTCTGGCGGGTTTTCTACGGCTGGATGCCCTTCCTAACACCAACCACGTTTACAGTGTGGACTGGGAGGTTTTTACCATGTTACCTACACGGCCACATTACAGCGTGGACTGTGTGTTTTTTTGTCGTGACACCTACACGACCTCATTTATTTAGGACTGGATGGTGTGGTACCAACATAGCTTTACATCGAAAGGGGCGGTGGGGGTAGGAGTAGTGGGACGGCGGTGTATTTTGGTTAAGAGGTGCCTACTGACTGTAGGTTTCGCTTTGTACTTAGGCAAGGCGGGTCTTCTGTATTACTGCGTAGCGCCAAAGATCTCAGTCCAGTGACATTGTCTTGGAGAGGTGTAAGTGTGTGAGGTCGGAATTTATCAAGTCATCCCGGGTTTTTCTGGGTCTGCCTACTCCGTAGCTACCGTCTATTTTGATCGCCCTGCACTTTTTTATGTGACCATACCAACGTAGTCTTCTCTCGAGTAAACAACATCTGATCCCTCTTATTTCTAATTTCTCCCTTAGTTCGTTTATGCTTTGCCGTTCGCGTATATTACTATTACACATCCAGCGCAGCATGCAAGCTTCGTTTCTCTCCAGTCTGCGTATATCCTCTGCACACAATGCCCAGGTCTCACTGCCATGTAACATTGCTGTTCATATGCAGGCATCATACAGCCTGCCTTTCATTTTTAGAGAGAACTCTTTAGCGGCCATTAGTGGTATAAGCTCTCTGAACTTTTTCCATCCCGTTCTGACTCTAGCTACTGTACTTTCAGAGCACCCTCCCCCACTGCTGATTTTGTCACCCAGGTAACGGAAGCTTTCCACTATTTCTATAGAACCATCTGTGCAATGGAATGAGTTAGTATTCTGTGGGCACTTGCTGCTACTTATTGCACCAGAGCACCGGCCACATATAAAATCTATATTCTTAGTTAGTTTACCTGTGATCCCACTACATCTTTTATGTACCCATACTTTGCATTTGAGACATAAAATGGAGTTTCTACCTACTCCTTTCCTACACACTGAGCATGGCCATTTCCCAGATGGGACCGGTGCCCTATTTTCCTTCTTACAAACTAGAACTTTAGTCTTAGACAAGTTAACTTTAAGGCCTTTTGATTCTAGGCCATGCTTCCATGTTTGGAATTTCTTCTCTAGTTCAGCCATTGATTCAGGTATGAGCGTTAGATCATCTGCATATAGGAGTTCCCATGCTTATATATATATATATATATATATATATATATATATATATATATATACAGTTTACTCAGCTGTAGAACTGAGATGATAGGGACTGGGGTCCCTATCATTCCACTGTAAAGTGGACGTGTAGGTGCCACGGCAAAAAAGCACCCAGCACTCACTGTAAATGAGGTTGGCGTTAGGAAGGGCATCCAGCTGTAGAAATCATGCCAGAATCAGTTCCCGTCCCACCCCTGCAAGCAGGGAAAAGTGGACGTAAAATGAAATATATATATATAGAGAGAGAGAGAGAGAGATATCAAATCTGACAAGCAGCATGTAGCTCCTCTTCCCGCCTCTTTTTACTTGGCCGTGATGAAATTTTTTCATAATGAAATGTTTACCTTCGCAAACAAATTATACTTCAAGTTTCATGTATATGTAAAGACAATTCTTTAAAAACGCGTGTATTATGTATGGACAGATATGAAGAACTATGCTTTGTTGGTGAGGGTTAATAAGTGTTTCTGTAGCTATCAGCTTGCCAGCCAACAAAGATCAAATTTGTCCCTAAACATAGAAATTAAATTTTCTGAGAATTGATTTTTAATTTCTTGAAATGATCACCCTTTCCCTGTAATAATTGCTAACGAATGATAACATTTTTTTTTTTTTAAATATTTTTCTCCAACTAAGAAATAAATTTCAATTCATTAAACATTTTCCGCGTGCGTCATACAGAATATCACCACCTTACTGAATCATCTCTTATGAATCAATGATGGAGCCTCTACATTGTCGTTCGACATGCTAGAAATAGCAGCAAAATTTCCCTTAAGTCACACTTTACAGTCTTGAAAAACAGGTTGGATAATATAGAGGGATGTTCATAGCCGAATTTTTTTTAAAAGAAGCCTGCTCGATAAGGGTTGGTCTGGGGCTAAACACCAATTTATAACAATGTATGTGTGCGTGTGTTTAATTCTTAATATGAATTCGACACAGTGTTGCATGTAATGTATGCCTGTGTAAGTTATGAACGAAGTGCATTAGATGCTGACTCATACATCTAACCATTGTATGGGGCACGCCTGTATACACATGGATATGTGCCAATAACATGCATGCGCGCGTGTGTATATATATATATATATATATATGTGTGTGTTGTAGTACATGTACAGGGTGTCCCCCCAAAATATATACACATATTTATTAGAATGCTGAAGTATGTATACATTTTAGGGACACATGTATATATACATGCAGGTTAGGCCATAATTTACTTACTGTTAAGAAATGGAAATATAAAAGAATCCATAATGAAGTTAAACTTTATTCCGAAAGTTATACACTGCAATTCATGTAAGTTTACATAATTATATTAAATATCCGAAATGCTGCACTAAGTTTCTTTGTAATCAATAAGGTAATTATGGTCCATCTTGCGTATTATATAGATAAAGAGTTATGTAATGTGAAAATGTATTAACAGATAATTAACGATGGATATATAGATAGAGAGTGATAGAGAGAAAGAGAGAGATTGCAAACAAACAATGAGAGAAGGGCAGAGAGAGAAAGACAGAGATAGAGAAAAAGCGGACGTTGTCGAGAGAATAAGGTTAAAAATGCGAAACAAGAAAAATATTAGCTCTTTTAAATGAACCAATGAAATTATAAAACTAAACAAGCACTGATTGGGATGATGAGGGTTTATTTTGGGTTTTCTTTATTTAATGCAGCCCAACACATGTTATTGTTGCAACATCTGAAAGGAATTAGTAACACATACTCCACGAACGATTTCTTACATATTTACTACCATGCTTTAATATCATGTTGTTGCTATTATTATCGATGTTATTGATATGTCCGTTTTCTGCTTCTAATTCACTTAAAAATTATTGTAGTTGTTGTGATATAGAATTATCTTACTATTCTTGACTTTGTATATATATATATATATAAACTGTATTGCTTATGGTCCGTTTCAAATAGTAGTTTCTCCCCCTTGTCACTTCTTTCACTTTCCCTACATTCTTTTTCAAGTTGCCGGCTCTTTCACTGCTAGTATCTCTTTCTCTCTCTCTCTCTCTGCTGTTTCGTTGATAATACATTGTTGTTTTTTCTCCGTTTATATATCCGAAATAATTGTTTCTACTTTAGGCACAAGGCCAGCAATTACCCAGTGCATTACTGGAATGTCATCGCTTTTTTCATACACACACACACCCTCACACTTTCTCTCTCTGAATATATATGTATGTGCCTTATTTTACTATACTCTTTCTCCGTATCAACCAACTTTCAGCTTTTCTCCTTTCTCATATCTCCTTTTAGATTCCCTATTGTCAAATTCCCAAGGTCCCACGCAGTTCGTCCGCAGATGTTTTCCCTATTGCTTCTCCACTGCTAGCGTCTATCCAATTTCTTCTGATACCTCCAACGTTATTGTTCATAACTCTCTCTTTCTCTCTCTCATATATATATATATATATGTGTGTGTGTTAATTTGCTATATACTATACTTTTTTTGTTTCGCTGTATTCTTGTATTCTCTCTCTCCTATCAAATCCACAAGTTGCCGATTCATCCAATGCTAATTTCTCCGCTTACAATCCCTTCCACCAGTTGCACAATTCTGTTCAGTTTTCTACTACTAGTTGCTTTATTCCTTCTCAACTGCAATGTCAAACAAAGTGAAGCATCTACAAACTATATATTTCAGTAAATTGAAACTTAATGAACAGATTGAAATTAAGTCTTTCGGCAGGCCGATGCCAAGTTTAAATATGCAACCATGTGGTACCAGCAGAAGTATTGAATACGTGAGGCAATTCAACTGTAACATTTACGATAAGTGTATTTGGCTCTGTGGCTGTGAAGAATCAAATGCATTATATTGTTACCCATGTTTATTATTTGGTGGGGATGTTCTTTGGACAGAAACTGGAGTCAGTGATTTAAGACAACTTCTGCAGAAGATAAAAAAACATGAACAATCCAGCAAGCACATGAATAACGTCATAAATCTCACACTTTTGGGTCTCCCACCCTGCTCTGGCCCTCAACACCAGGATAACAAACTTGCAGTTACAAAGCACAATGAATGGGTGAAAAGAAATAGAAATGTCCTCCACAAAATCATAAATTGTTTGAAATTCTGTGGAGAATATAATTTACTAATTCGAGGACTAGACCACACAGATTTGGACAAAAGTTTGAATGTATTTGAAGGTCTAATTGAGTACATGAGTGATTTGGATTCTAGTTTTAGATTAGACATCAGTTCAATTACTGTTTTAGAAGGTGTATCACAAGCCATTTTGAATAAACTTTTAGAAGCTATGCTCAATGTTTGTCAAATTCAAATCAAGGAAGAGATAAGACGTACAGAATTTTTGGCTGTTATGTGTGATGATATAGTTGATGTTTGTGATAAAATGCAAGTGGCAGTGGTTCTAAGATATATGATAAATGGGAAACCTGTAGAAAGGTTTTGGGGATTTTTCAATCCTGTTGATAGAACAGTTGGTGCTTTGACAGAAATGCTGCAAAGGGAACTGTATGGCTTGATACCCGATTGCCCTAGTATGCTTATTGCTCAAACATATGATGGTGCAGTGAGTTTAAGTGGAGATAAAACAAATGTTCATACACTAATGAAAGAACAGTATAAAAATGCTCACTTTATTCATTGCTATGCACACAAACACAGTGGAATTATTCAGAAAGCAACATGGCAAAATAGCAGCATGAAAGTATTTTTCAGTGATATATCAAGCATTTCAACTTTTTTTTCACGATCAGAAGTACTGGAGAAGATTTTAGGACAAATGGCAATGCCATCTTCTATAAGTTTAAAAGATACCAATATCATATTCACAATTAATGCTGTTCATGCCATGAAAGATACTTTAAAAATATGTTGTGATCTATTAGAACAAACGACTTTAACTGAAATAGGAACTGAAGCCTCGGCCATAAAGAGGATATTGAATGATACTGATTTTGAGTTCTGGCTCAATTTTTTCTCTAAAGTGATGCCTCATATTGATGAATTATTTTCCCAGTTTGCATACAAAAGCATTGATGTTAGAAAAGCTACCATCTCTTTAAGTTCTTTCTACCACATCATAAAAACCATTCGCAGTGAATATGAGGATGGTAAAGATAACTGTACAGAAAATAGCCGGAGAAAATATTGTCCAGATAAGGTAGCTCTCATAGAGGAAGTGTGTGATATAATTTTACTGAAATGTAGTGAAAGATTAAGTTTTATTAATCATTTGGAAGCAAGCAAGCTGCTTGTGCGGGATAACTTTTCTTCCTTTCTCTCAAAATTTCCTAACTATGAGCTAACTCAAGCTGTTGATGCATATCCTATGCTTGATAGAGAAAAACTTGGAACTGAGCTTTCCATCCTTTATGCCAGAAATGATATATACCAAACTGAGAAGCTAGTAGATTTATTAAGTTTTTTTAATGATAATAACCTACAAGCAACATTCTCTGAAACTGTCAAACTTATAAAAATACTAATTACCACTCCAATGATAACTGAGGAAACAGAAAGATGTTTTAAGACTTTACAGAAAATCAAATCCTTTTTACGGAACTCTATAGCAATTGATAAACTGACTGCTTTGGGTATGGTGTCACTGGAATATAACATGGTGAGGAAAATAAAGGAATTTAACAATAAAGTGATAGACTGCTTTGTTACAGCAAATAATTTCCAGGAAGATTTTATTTATAAATAACAGACTCTGTAGTCATTCCTGGACCTGGTAAATATGGAAAAATCTCAGAAATAAATGTGTATTATGTGAGAAATTCTCTTATACTGTTGTTTTAGCTTTTTGATTTTAATTTCTTTTTTGTCACCTATGAACATAGTTCTTATAAAACAAATCATCCATGTTTAGTCCTCATACCTGTAATTAGCTAAAAATCATGAAAGATTCAGCTTACTGCCATAAGCAATAGGAACATTAAATAATTCACAGGTGTTTTATTGTTGATCCATGCTTAATATAAAATCATACAAGATAATCTTTGATTTTTAAGCTCTATTAAGTCCCATTTTAGCCCCTTTAATCAAAGGTCACCCAGTCAAGACAATCTGTCGTTTTTTTCAGACTGTGTATCTAAGACTATATTAACCAGTGTGTTTTTTCTTTTTAAGATAGTAGAGTGTGAATTGATGCAGATTTAGCTACTGCTTATAGTTATGTGTAGAGGCCCCATTGTTGGAGCATAAAGTTTATTTTTATGCCACTCTTTTTTTAAATGGTCCTTATAAGACAACATCCCTTTGATCAAGCTTAGTTCTCCTATTTGATAGTCACAGCTTACTGCCTTAAGCAATGTAGATACTAAATGAAAATGGGGGCCTGTCGTCATTATCATTTAGTTCTAGTTCTATGATGTGATGCCAATAAGATGAATCTTTTGTTGGAGAGGAAACCAGCTTATCACAGGTAACATTTCATAAATAATCTTTTACCTTTTCCCTAATAGGTAGAAGGATGTTCAAGTCCAGGAATACAATGAAATGAATGTCACAGATTTGGATGATCACCTATGAGTCAATCAATCAACTTCCTGCAACTGGTGCAGCCAGTCATTAGGGTTCTATTCTAGACTGTTTGTCTATCATGGCATTTCAGTGAGCCTTAGAAATGCATGGCAGTGTCCATCATCTCTCCAAGGATCCAGCCTCTCATCAAGTTTAGCCTGCCAGTAGAAGCAGTTACCTGGGTGTGGTTGAAAAATGTTCTTGAGCCAGGGAGAGTCAGATGAGAACCAGTGTATCCATACCACTGCTGAACATCAACGTATTCTCTCTACTCGAACACCTTAGTTTTGAGATAATGTTTAAATTCTGGGTAACAATCCAGTTTTTATATAACATGTTTGGTATTGAAATAGCATTTCATCCTATGAGTAGATAGTCCAAAATCTTATCCATTCAATCATCTCACCTTTACACAACTTCATATTATCTGGAAGAAACCAAGAAGATTCCTCGTATATATGGTCTTTAATTAGATGTTTGTCAACTGTGAATTTACCATATATACTCGTGTATAAACTGATCTGAATATAAGCCAAACTCCCTCATCACCACCATTTTATGTTTAAGAAATAGGCAAAAATCCAAACCCTGTGTATAAACCAAGGTGGCTAATCAACACATTATGTTTAGATGGCACGGTTTTGTAAATTTTATGAAGTTTTGATATTTTGATTTCTAAAATGTTTTAAGTATCATTTAAAGTATAATTGTTGTTTCACAACTCCTTTGCATGTTTTTTTCCTATTCCGTCCATTTCATAAATTTTCAACAAGTTTCTCAAATTTGTATTTACTTCCTTTTAGCAGACAATTTGAAAGCCATCTTCCAAATGTTACAGGTTTTTATTTAACATACAAATCGAATGAAGCATATGTATACAATATTCATATATATATATATATATATATATACTATTTACATTTATATGGTCATAAGTATATGACACTGTCTATGCACGATTATAAATTTATGTATCAATATTTTACTGTATTCATAATGTTTCTAAGTTTTTATATTTATCGTAACAGTGTTTCAATGGACAATATATATATATATATATAAGCGAGAGAGAGAATTATAGTATTATTCAATTTTGGTTACTAATCAATTAGTTCAACAAGAATATATATATATATATATATATATATATATATGTGTGTGTGTGTGTGTGTGCATAATTAGTGTACTGCTCCCCACTTTAATTTGTTTCTTTGCAACTTCTGCAGATATTTTGGTGCCTTTTTTATGTGGATGTTGAAGTTGGTGAAAACCAGCAAAATATTGACCTTGAATATCTCATTTTGACACTGATATTTTTTGTAATATTTCTCAGCTTATACAGCATATCATTTATCATTTGTTAGTCTGAGCAACAAGCACAGCATAACTGAATGGTTAAGAAGTAAACTTTGCAGTCATAAGGTTTCAGGTTCCATCCTATTGTGTGGCATCTTGGCCAACTGTCATTTACTTATGCATAAAATTGAGTAGATGGAAACTGTTTGTAATTCAAAGGACCTACCTTGTCACACACTGAATCCCCATGAGACTTATGCTAAGGGTACATGTGCCTGTGGAATGTACATATTAATTTCACCAGCAAGATGTTTGTTCTAGTGATTAAAGAGCTGGAATACATATCATTGAAACTGATGTCCAAGAGCTTTAACTGTTCAACTCTTGCCAGCTGGTAAAGTGGACATTAAATGATGATGATATTGTTTGTAGCATTGATTGAACAACTAGAACACAATGTTTATTGTTGAAACTGGTGATCCAAGATCCTTGCCTGGGAAAGAAGTAGTGACCATAGCCTATTTTGCAGGGAGTGGTGATCACATTAGCTGAGTAATAGAAGTAACTAGCTTCATCATCATCACCATTCAGTTGCAGTAACTTGCAATGTTTGTTTAAATTTTCTCTTAATCTACGTTTTTTTTAAGCTTATGAAGCCTAACTATATTTAAAGGAAGGCCTGTGGATAGGGTGGAGAAACAAATATTGACAGGAATATAACACAAGTGAATGAAAAGACCCAGTCTTCAGTGAAGTAGCAATGCTAATTTCATATGTGTATTTATCAGAGATGCTGAAAGTTCTCAGCCTGACAGAGAAGAGGAAAGCCCTTATATATGTATTATCAGTGTGAAATATGTCAAAATCTTAATAAAAATATTTTCAAATTCCACATTTGTGTTGATTGTTCTTTTCATTCATTTGTACCTGTATGTATGTATATATATATATATATATAGAGAGAGAGAGAGAATAAAAACATTCTTTCCAGCTGCAGTGACAGGAAATTAGTTAAGCAAAAAACTGGTCAGCACCCCACTCATATGTATGTTATCTATCTCTATATATACCTCTGGTGCCTTACTCTTCATGATGAGATATTTTCGTAATGATGTGATGACCAAAGAACTGTCCAGCTTCCCACAATATTCCACTGGTATTCATTCCAACTCTGCACTGAGTTTATATCCTGCTGAGGTTAGCTTTACCTTTCATCCTTTTGCAATCAGTACTGAGATTGTTTCTCTCTCTTTTAGAAATTAGCTGTGTTCAGGGACATACATACTAACCTATCCACCCACTTTCAACATCCATCAACATCAGCCTGAAAGGTAAGTCAGGAGAGATTATGAATATGCTGGAACCGAGTCGAGTGTATGTGTGTGAAAAGTAATATATATCACACAACTAGTACCGCTAGAGATTTTCACCAAGAACAAGTAGACTGAATGAAATCTTAAAAGGTAATTACTTTGGTGTTCTACCAATACTGCTACTTCACTACTTTAAAAAGAAATATAACAACATCAATAACAATAATAATTTATTCATTAGTCTCAAGATCCTTGACATGAAAATAAATCAAATTAAAAAAAAAAAATCAACAAATAAGAATTAGTATATATCAAGATTATTTTTTTCATTTAACCTAAAAACTAATCTATAACGAAACTCAACTGTAGAATGCTTACAATCACATAATCAATATCAGAACTCCATCAAGCAGAAGTCACATCTTGTAACCTTTAAAGCTTTTAATACAAAGTTACTCTTGGTTCTACAATATCAAACTTTATTTTAAATTGTTTCGATTTATCTGAAAACCTTCCAGCATAATTTTATATAAGAACATTTGACAAGTTATGTTACAGACATAATAATGAGAAGCTAAGTTGCATCAATAAATCCCACCAAATTCTTGATTATTTTCAAAATCATTTGAAAATAATAGGCAGTGATTTTCATTAGAAATATGGTAATTGTTATTGAAACTGAGTTCTGAATTTCCTTCGTTTGGAGATCAACTCTTTTCTACCACAAAGTAGTAGGCTAGTAGAATCAGTAGATTAAAAACAATCTGTAGAAATTATTTTACATTCTTAATTTAAATCATGCTGATGTCAAGTTTGCCTTTATTCCATCTGAGGTCAATTTAACCCTTTTGATGCTAAAACTGCCTCTGGGTCTACGAATCAAAATCACCCATTTTAAAGGGTTCCTGTTTAAATTAATACCTTCCAACATTATTTGATACAAGGGCGGTGGATTGGCAGTATCGGTAGAGGGTCGGACGCCATGCTTTGACGCATAGAGTTACGGCCCTTATCATTCTGAGTTCAAATCCCGCTGAGGTTAACTTTGCCTTTCATCCTTACGGGGTCGATAAAATAAAGTACCAGTAATGTACTGGGTAATTGCTGGCCTTGTGCCAAAAGTAGAAACAATTATTTGATACAAGAACTTTTTGTTAATGAAATGATAAATAATTTTAGTACATTCCTTTCAATCCTTCATCATAAATGTTTTATTATAAATATGGTAACAAAGGGATTAAAAGATCCCTATTTAAATTTAACTTGATACAAAATTTATATATTAAGTTACTATATCAATAATGAAATAATTTTAGTAAATCCCTCAAAACTCTTGATTAATTAATTGAAATAGACTTTGGTTCATTAAAAATATGGTCACAAAAGCATTTTGGGGATCTACATGTTCACTCAGTTAAATTAATATAGCTACAAACAAAAGACCTTGTTGAGAATGATAAAAACATTATATGAAGAAACTATGAACGTCTGACAAAAAACATCTTCCAGCAAGGAGGAAAACTGTCTATGAGTAATGATCATTGATGGATGAGAAAATACACCTTAAGAGCTGTTGAGACCTCCATGCTTCCTGAGATTCGCCAACACTACACCTAATATTCCTCCTCCATACACATGCACACATGTATATCATGACTCACACTATTCACTTCCCTGACCGTGACTTCCGGCGTCACGCAGTAATACAGAGTACCCGACCTCCCATGGGTACAAGCTGAAGCATATAGACAATATGCCCCCACACCCCCCACTGCAAGGTGGTCGTGGAGGTGCCACGGCAAAAAAGCACCCAGCCCACACTGTAAAGTGGACGTGTAGGCGCCACGAAAAAGCACCCAGCACTCACTGCAAATGAGGTTGGTGTTAGGAAGGGCATCCAGCTGTAGAAATCAAGCCAAATCAGTTCCTGTATGAGCAAGGCATGGTCAGCCGACCAGACACTGCCCACAACAGGACAACCCGTCTAACCCATGCTAGCGTGGAAGAACGGACGTAAAACGGTGATGATGATGACATTTGTATATTATTCTATGTACTATACATGCACCTTTGACGAGTTGTAGTGCACCTGATCATTATTATTATTATTAAGATGCAGCTATGTCTAAAAGATTCGTGATGAAAATATAGGGGAAGGATTTAAATACCAGATCTTTCCGCTGCCATATGCTACAAAAATTAAAGTTATGCTCTGCTTTTATGGACCCTTGTAAATAAATTAAATTAATTATGGTGAGGTTAAAATATTAAATCTATCTCCAGCTACAAAAATACAATTTGTTAAAGCATGTCAAAGATAATGCAAGTTTGAATAAGAAATATTCTTCAGTAGGTAAAGACAGAGAGGAAGAAATGAAACTAATTTATTTTTATAATAATAGAGAAATGGAATTGGTAATCAAATCATAACCATTTATAGATTTTGAATACCGAGAGATATGACATTATAGATATACCATTATTTATTAACATAATTTACATTTTGTAGTCTTTATTTGTCCAGCTCCTTCGGAACACTGAAATTATTTTCAGAGAATTATAAGAATTTATGAATGAAGAGCAAATGCTTATAGCATTTGCACAGGTGAATTTTAGCATTATTTATTTATATAATGATTCAAGTAATTAACTTATACAGTAAAAATATAGATCAATTGGAAATTGTTTATATTTTTGATCATTTCTTTCTCCCCACTTCTTAAATCATAATATTACAGGCCAACCCATAGAAAAAAACGAATGTAAAAGTATGATAATGATATATATATATACATACATACAGGGTGTCCCAAAATGTATACACACTTCAATAGCATTCTAATAAAAGTGTGTATACATGTTTTGGGGACACCCTGTGTGTGTGTGTGTGTGTGTGTGTGTGTGTGTGTGTGTGTGTGTGTGTGTGTGTATATATAAGCACCATGATGAAATTATAATTATTACTCACAATGGTAAAAGTATATTCTCAAAATAACTCATAGGAAAGACCAATCTCGTCACACTATGTCATGCTGAATCTCCCTGAGAATTACATTAAGGGTATACATGTCTGTGAAATGCACAGTCACTAACATGTTAATTTTATGAGCAAGATGCACCATTAACCAATCAACTGGAACACTCATCGTCAGAACCAAAAAAGGTCCAAGACACAGTTATTTGATAATGATGTTACACATTATATAAGGTTAACATAGGGCGGTGGAATGGCAGTATCGGTAGAGGGTCGGACGCCATGCTGTGCAACAAAGAGTTACGGCCCTTTATGGTCTGAGTTCAAATACCGCCGAGGTTAACTTTGCCTTGCATCCTTACGGGGTTGTAAAAATAAAGTACCAGTAATACACCTGGATAATTGCTGGCCTTGTGCCAAAAGTAGAAACAATTATATAAGGTTAACAGCTGGTTTCATACCAGGTGCATTTTTTTTTTGTTGCCAATAATATACATTTGTTTTGAGATAATATACATTATTTTGAGACCTTCATGTATACAAGTGGCTAATTGATGAATTTAAAACAAAAAAACAAAAATTGTAAATGGAGGAGAAGTGTAAAGAGACAAACCAGGAGCGACAACTCATCATCTGTTTATATTAAGCTATTGCTCCTGATGTGTGTACAGTGACTATATCAAATAGTATATAGTCGATGAGGAATATTTCTAAGTATGAAAAATGGTACATTCACCTTATATATAGCTGTACTTGCTTCATGGAATAAGTTTCTAGTTCTCCATCTACCTCATTGGACATACTTACTGTAATGGATGCTACCTTTCATATTTCAAATTAACACCAATAAAAAATTTGCACCTGGCATGAAACCAGCTGGTAATCTTATGGATTTTACAGTGCTACAAGCATTTATGGTTATGTGTTGAGGAAGGATGAAAATGATTCGGTTAGAGAAGTGATGGAAATGAATAGAGAAAGAAGTAGAGAAAAGGGAAGACCAACAAAGATATGGCTAAATATGATAGAGGAAATGAAAGCAAGGGTATGTAGAGAATAGAGCAAAATGGAAAAATTTGTCCTGGGGCTCACAAGACTAACTTTTACTTTAGCAGGGAAAATAGCCTTACAATGCTTACTATTGTATGAGAGGGTTAAGACACTGACAGCAGAGTTACAGCAAAAATAGTTAGAAAAAACAGCAGCAACATTACATAGCAATAATGAATTGTGGAAAGGTTAAAAAAAAACATATTTCAGGTGCTGTGAGGGTAAAAAAAAACAACTGTAATATTCTAAACAGAGATAAAAATAAGAAGTTTGTTGGCTCACCTGGTAAAGGGTCTGGCCCTAAACATTAAAACTTACTTTCTGTGACACACAGACATATTTGATTTTGATTTTGTGAACTTTACTAACTGATTTTTGTTACTGAATACAATCACAAGATTTTTCATAGATTTTGGTACTTTAAAAAATTTGTGCAAACCTATGGCAATTAATTAGAGTTTATGGTCCTTAAGAGTCACTTTTCTGCTCTTGAGATTTCATCAATTCCTCATAATCATCCTGATTCATTGACTGACGAAGCCACATGGACAAATACAGAGAATGGGGTTGGTTTAACAGATATTGGTGAGTACCCCTCTCAACAATGCTCCCTTTATCCAAAACCAAAATCTCATCAGCATCAGTTACAGTGGAGAGGCGGTGAGCAATAACAATCGTTGTACGTCCCTCTGTAATCTGTTTCAAAGCTTTGAGAATATTCTGGAAAATAAATCAAAGAAATACATGAAAGATTGGATTGAATAAGATACATAGAGTTAATTTGGATAGGTAGATAGATATATAAAGATAGTTTTGACTGGATAGGTAGATTGGACTGTATGTATGGAAGGATAGACAAACAGATAGATAGATGTATACAATGTCATATGTATGTGCGTATATATATATGAAATATACTCAAAAGTCGAAATAATACATAGAAACAAATAACAAAATAATTAACTGTGCCACAATGTTTTCACTCCACTAACACCCACCACATTTCCAACCCATTCACCACCACCACCACCACCATCATTATTGCTTCCACCAGAACAAAGATCACCAACATCATTACCTCCATCACTACCACCTTTTCTAACACCACTATTGCCTCAATCACCATTACCTCCACCACACCCATTACCTCCATCACCACCATTTCTACCATTTCCTCCTTCTCTGCCACCATCACCACCACTGACTAGTACCATTACCTCCATCAACATTACATTATCCCCCATCCACAATTAAAACTCAAGACACTGGGTGTGTTAGGTCCTTTAAACAATAGAAACAAAGACACCACATGACTGAAGAAGCTGTGCTGACAATAATAATTACACACACACACACAACATACATACACTTAATATATGTGGGGGATTAGAACCTCCTCCTCCGACACATATTCATATACACACACCTCAGGCCATTCTCAAACTACTAGCCTACCACTTGATCCTCATCACCTGCTGCATCAAGCCCCCCCCCCCCACCTCCTTCATCACTACAAACAGTTTAAAACAACTCAGTAAGTAAGAGAGACAGACACTACCTGACGGTTGAACCTAGAGGTTGGCCATTATATTTACTGTATACATGTGTGTGTGTGGTTTGGTTACTTCTTTATTATATAGGAGGAATTCACCAAAACATCATTATAACCAGCACACCATATAGTTTAATCACCAGATGCCATCGTAATCTAGTTCCAGGGTTAACCACTACCTTATCAGCCTAACTACCAACACTACTGGATACCATTACAAACAACTGTATAACCACAAGTCATAGCTAATCATTAACCATCATCAATACATTGAAATAAGTAGACCACATCACATTATAAAGAACATACATAAATAACCACACACACACATACATATATATAATTATAGTCTTATATATCAAGACATGTCGGGACAGTCAAATAAGGGCCAGAAGAAACTAGCGGAATGTCCACCATCCACTAAACTGATGTCTCTCTGTGATCTCTGCTCCTGTTGGTGGAACTGTATGATGTAAGTAAACCAGATTACTTCAAACGATATTGTGCACTGAGTTCAAATCCTATTGAAGTCAACTTCGTCTTTTATCTTTGCAGGGGTTGATAAATAAAGAACCAGTTAAAGGGTGGTGGAATTGTTAGAGCATTGAATATGTTGATTTTCAATATCTTTTTCAGCCTTTTTCATTCTAATTTTGACTGGTGACCAACTATACTGGCGTTTGCCTCTTCCTTGAATAATATCATTAGTGTGGTGAGGGATGATTTGCATGCATGGGTGACAGCTTTCCCAGGCTTGTGTTATAGAGAGGAACTTTTCAGGTGCCATTCCATGATCTCACAACCCTTTCTACATACATACATAAATATATATATATATAACTGTACATATATTTTTAATCTTATATACTTTTCTATGCTTCTAGACAATTTTTGATTACCTAAGTGATAATTAAAGTTATAATCCTTTATAGATAATCTAACTTCTTGAAGAGCAGTAGAGTGGCTACAAGGTGGTAGACAATCACATTAGATATTATTAAACACTAAGTTCTATTATATATATATATATATATATATATATATATATAGAGAGAGAGAGAGAGAGAGGGAGAGAGAGAGAGAGGGAGAGAGATTTTGCATTGTTTAGCTGCTGGTCAGCTCTGATTGAGAAGACTTATGATCAAAATTATTCCTATCATGACCATCCCATCTTTTTGTATATCAGGAATTCACATTAGCTAGATATTCTTGAAAAGTATAAAATAGCATCACATTAAAAATTACAGCCTTTACTCTAATACTGCTAGTTTTCACAATTATCTATCCTTTAGTAAAAACACTCAATATTTTAATTAACGCTAAATTTTTAAAGATATTTTCACTTAATTAACACTAAATTTTTAAAGATATTTTCAGCTAAATCATTAAAGAATGTTTACAGTTAAGAAAATAGGGTTGGATTTGAGGATGATTTGACTGCTGTTTCTAACTGGTACAGTGTTTCATAGCATATCAGATCCACAGACATATATTACACTCCCTCATTTCAGCAGGGAATATTTTATAAAATAATTAAAGGTAAACATCTTGTATTAATAAAAGATGTAGCTACTACATAGCAGAAACTAAAATTTAAAAATAAGGGTGCACTTAAAATGTAGGTGCTGGCCCTGTTGCTTAAAGAATGTGAAAAGTACAACTGTCAGTCAGAATGCGTATGTGAATTACAATGTGTGTGTTCATATGGAAATTTAATATTGTATGTAATCAGTTCACCAGGAGCTATCTATTATCTCTATCTCAAAAGGCTTTTTCAATGTGTATTTATTTGATGCTGATACATAGACTCTCACTAAAAAAAAGCTGTGTTTCCATTTGTTTAACACTTAATATATTGTATCACATAAAACCGCATTAGCAAAATATTTTTGAAAAGTACAAACAGTACTATGACTGCATAACATTAAAAATTAAAGTCTTCACCTTAATGCCACAGATTTGCACAAGAATCTGTCTGCTAGTAAAGATACTGTAAACATTTAAATTAACAAACCCATTTTTTTATATTTGCAGCTAAATCATTACAGGATGTTTAAAGTTAACCCTTTTGTTACTATATTTCTAAAATGCACTCATCATCATCATTTAACATCCGTTTATCCATGCTGGATAAATTAATGAAGAATTTAGAGGGATTTACTAAAAGTGTTTATTTCATTATTAAGATGGTATTTGTAACATAACAAAACTCTTATGAAATTATGTTGGAAGATTTTAAGTTTGCTCTTTCAATACCAAACTGTCTGAAACTGCCTTGTTTCTATGATACAAAACTATTTATTTCAAAGTGTTTTTATTTATCTAGAAACCTTCCATCATAATTTTATGTAAGAACTTTCAGAAAGATAAGTTTTAAATACTAGATAAATAATTGTTTCTACTTTTGGCACGAGGCCAGCAATTACCCAGTGCATTACTGGTACTTTATTTTATCGACCCCGTAAGGATGAAAGGTAAAGTCAACCTCGGCGGGATTTGAACTCAGACCGTAAAGGGACGTAACTACGCCGGAAAGCATGGCGTCCGACTCTCTACCGATACTGCCAATCCACCGCCCTATAATACTAGATAAATAATGAAAGTTACTAAATCTTTTAAAATGTTTGATTATTTCAAAAATTATTTCAAAAACAGGCAATGTTTTCATTAAAACCAGAGGTGGTTATGGGCAGGTTGGTATTGAAAGGGTTAACTAAAAGAGGAAAATAACATATTCAAAATAAGCTTAATAATCAGAAACTTAAAGTTATTTACTAAATCTTTCCAAATTTTTTATTATTTTCAAAATTATTTGAAAATCATAGGCATGGTCTTTCATTGGCAACCAGAGGGTTGAAAGCAAGGAGTGTTGTTTCATAGAACCGGAGGCAATTTTAGGTGGGTTGGTATCAAAAGAAGAAAGTAACTAATAAAAAACTGAGCACAGAAATTGGGTACACACTGACATATGGTTATCTATTTATTCTATTGTTGCAGGCTGACAGCTGTCAAATTTTGTTTCCACCCTACAATCTTATAGGAATGCAACAGTAGGTTTTTTGTTTTGTTTTTTTGACAGACATCTTCAGATGACAATTCAAAATATGTGTGTACATGCATTTGTGTCTGTATGTATGTCCATGTATGGACATGTGTGTCAGTGTGTGTATGCATGTGACTATGCTGTGCATGTGATTGTGCTGTGTGTTTGCATGTGTATGTCTTTGTATTTTTTCTTTATCATTGTAAGAGGCTAAAATATTAGATAAAGGCCAGAGAAATGAGATCTTATGATGTTTGTGTTTTAGCCCAGACAAAATAGTAAATGACAACACAACCAGGAGTTGAAAGCATGCTACTCAATTAGCTTGCAAGAAACTTACTTTCTATTCTGTAACATTTGTTACATCTCCTCTAGACATTAACTGAATCATAGTGTAAGAGAAAATTTCCTGCACCCAATGCACTCTGTAAAGCGGTTGGTGATAGGAAAGGTATCCAGTCATAGCAAACATACCATACTTCAGCTGTGTCCAAGACATGACAACTTCAATAGTGCTGGTGCCATGATAAAATATACTCTGAAGAGTGTAGCAGTGCATGTAAGTAAGATGTGGACAGGTCATTGTGAACAATTGCAAGTAAACCAAAGTAAAGACTTTAAATTTTTATATGATGTAGTCTCCTTTCTAAGACAATCTTGTTAATGTGGTTTTACTGTACGTGGTTTGTTAATTCAACTTTTTACAGTATACTACTGGACAGATCATTGTGAAGATTTGCAAGTAAACTAAAGACTTGAAATTTTCATATGATATTTTCATATGAATTTTGTTATAGTGTTTTGGCATTAATACACTGGTTAGGAAGGGCATCCAACCAGTGTATTAATGCCAAAACATTTATGAGCACAACAACAAATATATATCGTAATAACTGTGTAAACAGCAATAACACTAACCATGTTAGTGCTATGCACGGTAGTTGGGTGACTGGTGCGGCCATGTGCGAGAACCCCCCGACCGTCTTCAATCAATCGCACTACAGGAAAAGGAACAAGAATATAAAGACGTTGCATCTCAGAGTTGCAACACTTAATGTTGGCACTCTCACAGGTAGATCTAGTGAAATAGCAGAGATGCTGGAGAGAAGGCATGTGGATGTGTGCTGCATGCACAAGGTGAGATGGAGAGGTGCCTCTGCAAGACTAATCGGAGGCAAACATCTTAGTTATAAGCTTTTCTGGGTAGGTAAGGATGATGGGTTATGGGTAGTAGGCATTTTCCTGGCTGAGAGATGGATCGATAAGACAATAGAGGTAGTTCGAGTTAATAATAGAATAATTAAGCTTAGATTAGTTGTAGGCAAGAGACTTCTGACAATCAACTCTGCCTATGCTCTCCAAGCAGGCCTAGGCAAAGATGAGAAAGACTGCTTTTACGAGCAACTTTTACAAACAACCGCAATGACAGAGGCCGGAGACATGCTTATGCTAGCAGGGGACTTCAATGGTCATGTTGGATAGCTCCAGGATGGTTACACTGGGGTACATAGTGGGCACGGTTATGGTTCAAGAAATGAAGAAGGAGTGAGACTTCTTGAATTTTGTGATGTAAGTACACTAACCATTTGCAACACTAACTTCCAGAAACCTGCCAACCACCTAATAACTTACATATCAGGCAAGCACATAAGCCAGATTGACTTCTTACTAGTTAGGCAGCGGGACAGGCAGATGGTGTCAAATACAAAGGCATACTCTGGGGAAGAACGTACCCCACAGCATAGGCTAGTCGTTAGTGATATCTCAGTAAGCAAGAGACGGAATGAGACATACAGGAAGGTGTGGAGAAGAAAGGTCTGGAAGCTAAAAGACCTTTCACTAAAATACAAATTTAGGAAAGCCCTTCAAGATGTGCATGACGAAAAAGAAGACGATTTAGAGTCGTATGACATAGATGATAACTGGAATTTCTTATGTGACAACTTACTGCAGGCCACTGATGAAACTTGTGGCTGGAGCAGAGCTCCAACCAGACAGAGAGTGACCTGGTGGTGGAACAGCACAGTAGATAGGGCCATTAGAGACAAAAGACTAGCATGGAAGGCTTGGAAAAAGGGTGGGAGTAGAGAAGGATATACAGCCACTAAGAGAGAAGCTAGATGTCAGGTGTACTTAGCACACAGGGAGGCTGAGAGTAGAAGGTTTGCCAATGTTCTGCGACGGAAAGATCAGAGACGTGCGGTGTTCCACATTGCAAGGCAGTGTGTCAATGCAAATCAGGATGTTGTTGGAGATAAATGTGTCCGGAATGATGCCGGTGTACTTAGTGTCATGAATGACCTGAAAAAGGAGGCCTGGAAATGTCATTACGAGAGATTGATGAATGTGGAGAACGAACGGGAGAGTGAGAAATTACCCTCAGTAGATCCGACAAAGGGACCAGCTATTGAGATTGACGAATATAGGGTCCAAGAGACGATTAAGGAAATGAAAAATGGTAAGGCTGCTGGACCATCGGGGATAGTTGCTGATATGCTGAAGGCATCAGGAGACGTAGGCACTAAACTGGTTGCACGCATCATCAATCAGGCTATATATGGCAGTGTCATACCCAAAGACTCTTCTTTGTCAGACAACTACAAGAGAGGTTCTTAGAGAAGAATAAGCTACTATACTTAGCTTTTGTTGACCTAGAGAAGGCCTTTGATAGGGTACCCCGATCTGTCATCTGGTGGTCCCTAAGTAAACTAGGTGTTGAGGAATGGCTTGTGAGGACAGTGCAAACTTTGTACAGAGGTGCTGTCAGTAAAGTGAGGCTAGGAATGGAGTTTAGTGACGAATTCCAGATACAAGTGGGAGTACATCAGGGTTTGGTCCTCAGCCCGCTCTCGTTCATTATAGTCCTCCAAGCCATAAGAGAGGAGTTCCATGGGAACTTCTCTATGCTGACAATCTGGTTCTTATAGCAGAATCAGTAGAGGAGCTAGAGAATAAATTCTGGCTATGGAAACAGCAGTTGGAAGCAAGAGGACTGAGAGTGAACCTAGCTAAGACAAAAGTGTTGATGAGTAGAAAAGAGGACAAAATTCTGATTCCGTTAGGGAAATGGCCATGTTCGATATGCAGAAAAAGAACTGGCATAAATTCTATAAAATGCACACAATGCAGATCTTGGGTACACAAGAGATGTAGTGGGATAGCAGGCAAACTAACAGGTAGGGAGAAATATGTATGCAGTAGATGTACAGAGAAATTAGACAGTAGAAGTCGTATTGATAGACACATTTTTCAAATGCAGGTGAGTACTATAGAAGTGGTTGATAGCTTCCGGTACCTAAGAGATCAGATTAGCATGGGAGCTGGGTGTTCCGAGGCCATAGTATCTAGAATAAGGACAGGTTGGAAGAAGTTTAGGGAGCTGCTTCCTCTGCTGACGAAGAAGGGTTCCTCCCTGCATACACAAGACCGGTTATATGTTGGCTGTGTGAGGTTCGTGATGCTGCATGGTAGTGAGACATGGGCAGCAACTGCAGAGAAATGAGGCAAGCATGCTCAGTTGGATGTGCAGTGTCAATGTGCGTGAACGGCCGAGCATGGATGTGTTGAGAGAGAAACTAAATTGTTGTGTGTGGGAGAGGAGACTGCGATGGTATGGACATGTGATGCGTATGGAGGATGACCGATGGGTGAAGAAGTGCCAGGAAATGCCAGTTGAGGGAAGACGTGATAGAGGTAGACCACGAAAAACATGAGCGCAGGTGGTGAGAGCAGACCTCAGATCGCTGAAGCTCACGGTGGAGATGACGAAGGACTGTGACAAGTGAAGAGATGCTGTGCTGAATAGGACCCGTCCCACCCTTGCAAGCAGAGAAAAGCAGACATAAAATGATGATGATGATGATGATGACGATGTTGTTTTGTACTTTCCATAGCGGTCATGTATGTGTCAAGACAAAAGTGCCCAGTCCACACTGTAAAGCCAAAACCAACCTCGGGTGAGCGAAACATGATCCTTTGACCCCATCTCTCCCAAAGGGTCAGCCTGTCCTACCTATGTAGGGTGGAAAATTGACGTTAAACGATGATGATGATGAAAATAGTGCTAATGTGACTTCATGAAGTATAGGACATTGAGAGTTAATTAATTGGAGAATGAAAATTAAAACGTTGTTAACTCAAATGTTTATATCTTTGCAAGTGGACAAATCATTGTAAAAATGTACAGTATTAGACTAAAGACTTTATTTTTTTAATGTGATGGAGTCAGAGTGCTGTTTTGTACTTTCCAAAAATGTCTTAAGTGATTTAATGTGGTACAGGACGTTAAGAGTTAAAATCCTCCAACAATAACAACAGCAGCTGCAACAACTGAAGGTTTAATATTTCCTTAGCAATGTCTGAAATACTATTTTTGTTATAAACTTCTATAAGACTATTTATAGAACAGATACTACAACATCTTTGTTTTTTAAGGTAATCCAAGGTAAACCAAGATTAAACAATCATAATTTAAGCTGAATCAGTAATTTAGTACAATATTAATAAAATGAAAAGATTAACAACCAATGTATAATCTGTTGAACACTTAACACTAAATAGTGAAGGAGCATAGTCTAGTGGTTAGGGTGTTGGACTCACAATCACAAGGTCACAGGTTTAATTCCTGGACTGGTTGGTGTGTTGTGTTCTTCAGCATAGCATTCTATTTCACATTACTTTTCACAATAGGACTGGGGACCCTATCATTAAAACACCCAAGAAACTTTTTATGAGATGCAACCTTGTGTAGGTATAGTTTAAGCTGTAAATTTCATTTTATTTAACACTAAATCTGTCTAGGTACAAAATAGAAAAAAAAGTAAGATTTTGCTCTTATCAAGATTCAGTTTGTAATCAGATTTATAACAACATATCCACTTTCAACATAAACATTGTGAACTATATGTACCAAAACCATGAGTCTCCTAAATTGACAGTCATGTTCTAAAACTAACTTATTACAGAGTAGTATTTGGGGAGATTGGGGTTGGATCTCTGTCAGTACTGATGATGAGTGTTTCAGGGGTTGAATGACAGTAATGCCTGCTTGAGAAATTAACATACAAGTGGTTGAGCATTCCAAAGACATTCTCAGAGATAATCAGCATGACACAGTGTGTGACAAGGCTGGCCCTTTGAATTACAGGTACAACTCATTTTTTTCCAGTTGAGTGGACAGGAGTAACATGAAATAAAGAGTCTTACTCAAGGACACAATACACTACCAGGAATTAAACACATGACCTTGCAATCATGAGCTGAACATCCTCACTGCTAAACCACATGATTTCACCAAAGACGCACACATAGATATTTATAAACTCATATCATACTGGGATGAAACTAGTAGTCACTGTAAGGTACTGGGCCTTCTAATTCTAATAATAATAAATTATTACTCTATAACAACAACAATCTAACCTTAGCCTACTCTAGGGCTGGATTAAGCCCTTTTGAGGTCCTAAGTGCTTAAAAGATTATGATGTCCACCATATATAAAGTTTGCAAAAAAAAAACAAATGGGCCGGGGAATGATAAATACAATTAATTTGATTAAAATGGTGCCCCTTTTTCCGTGATGTCCTAAGCATGTGCTTATTTTGCATAATGGTTAATCTATCTCTGACACTACACCACACCACATGAACAATGACACCAGCTTACTGCTGTTATAAAAACAAAGGTCATAAGCCCCCATGCAGTCATGGTTTGATAAATTCCATTCTTTTAGCAACACTACAAAGATGTATGAAAGAAACAATACATCACTCCGCCCCCATCATTTAAAACATAAACACAATGGTAAAAAAAACCCACATGAATTAGAATAACGTGTTTAGTTACGACTGCTTTGTTAATTGACTGTATATTAGATTTAACGAGTTACACAACTAGGTACCTATTGTAAACAGTATTTTACTACTATTGTTAGCTAAACAAACATATAAAAAGGTATTCTATTTCAAGTGTCAACTGTTTACTAGAATTATTTACATAGCAAAAAGCTGTGATAAATTGGTTTAATTCCATTATAATATATGAATATGAATATTATTTGAAATGGAGGGGAGGCAGTATCAAATGATTCAAAAGAATCATCATCATCATTGTCGTTTAACGTCCACTTTCCATGCTAGCATGGGTTAGACGAGTTGTCCTATCTGAGGCAAGTTTGGTCAGGTGACTGTGTCTTGGTCATATAGTACTGTTTTGGGCAAGATTTCTACAGCTGGATGCCCTTCCTAACACCAACCATGTTTGCAGTGTGTACTGGGTGTTTTTTTGTCGTGACTCCTACACGACCACTTTACAGTATGGACTGGGTGCTTTTTGTCGCAACACCTACATGACCACCTTACAGTGTGGACTGGGTGCTTATTGTCGTGTCTCTTACATGACCCCTTTACAGTGATGGCTGAGTGCTTTTTGTCATGACACCTACAAAATAGCTTTTAAAATTACCATTTCTGTTTTACACAATGAAAGGTTGGTCTCTCTCTCTCTTTCTGTATGATGAAAAATTTTTGATTTAAATATATGCACTTTAAAATGGGAGGTTTTGTATCATAGAACCAGGGCACTTTCAGACAGGCTGGTATGAAAAAGATTAATTCCATGGAAATTCCTTTATGTTGCTTCTGACAGACAGTATGGTATATTAACTCTTTTGATACCAATCTGGCTAAAACTGACACTATCAACATCACTTCATCTTCATAATTTTACATTTATTTTTTTCATATCAGCACAGATTGGTTCTATGAAACAAAACCAAGAGCTCCTATCTAAATTAAACTCTTCCAACATAATTTTATATAAAAATTATCATAATTTAACATATATTTTCCCTGCTAGCAAAAGTTAAACAATCTATTAAGTTACTATCTTAGTAATGACTTAGTAATAACTTTAGTAAATCCATCAAAATTGTTTATTAATTAATTAAAATAGAGTGTATTTCATTAGAAATATTGTTACAAAAGGGTTAAACCTTATTCCAGAAAGTAATTTGAAAGTATGTAATTTCTAATGGAGTCATAGGGGCACTGTAATGACATACGACATGTCTTGGGCATTCTAAACTTAGCGGAGCCCATCTTTCTCCAAGTCTGAATGCAACTGATTTCTTTCATAGAAGGAGAGTGAGAAAGTGAGAAAAAGATATACAGGAAGAACCAACCCAAGTACTGGACTGGTATATTTTTATAATAATTTTTTTTATGAAAGGACAAAAGGCAAAGTTGAGATTGAAGGGATTTGAATTATCCGTTGTTCCAACAATTTTGCCAATTCATTGCATGTAAATCTTTAAAGTATGCTCAATTTTTTCTTTTCCTTTTCCTTCTTCAGATTTAGTGAATCAGCAACACTAGATCCTTTCATTAATAACATTCCTGACAACTTGCAGGAGTCGAGTACTCCACAAGACATAGTGACACAGCCTACTTCTACAGCTCTGGTGCCAATGAATTTCGACAAAAGATGGCAGTTTGATGGTGGAAGAGTGAAGTCAAATTTTGGGCATGTTTCTTTCTCAAAAGGCAATATGTCGAAAGAAGATAGGAAAAGATTAATGGACATGAAAGAGGAGAGGCATAAAATCAAAGTGGAAATTCTGAAACTGGAGAAGGAAATGGTTCAGAATAAGATGCGTAGTGATGATGACACAAGGATAAAATTGATAACTGAAGAAGTTATTTCATCATAAACCATAAAATCATTGGTTCTATCTACACTGATTGACTTTTTTTTTACTTCTTTCTCTTTTTTTAAATATTTTTTCTACTTTTTAAAAAAATATTTTGATAAATAAATAAATGAATAAAACAAAATATTTATATGTTTTCCTCCTTTCTTACAACAAGGAAAAAGAAATAAGAACCAATCATCATATCAAACCAAGACAATGTTTCCATTGCTGATACTATCTGTTGGTCACAACTCCTGGCAGAAAGAACGCGAAATGAAATATTGTTGCTCAAGTATACAAAGCACTGCCCAACTCAGGAATGAAACTCATGACCTTATGATCATGAGTTTGTCCAATACCTCAACCCATAGGCCAAGTATCTTCACAACAAAATATGGATGATTGAATGGTGACTATAGGGTAGAGAGGACTCTTTAGTTTTGTAAAGTAGTTGGCAACTCCTCAAGTGTTTATGCCACATTAAATGCACCCAGTACACTCTGTAAAGTGGTTAACAATCAAAAGGAGACAATATAGTGTAGAAAAGACTCTTTAGTCTTGTTGAAGAAATGACAACCTGTTTAAAGTTGGTGCCATGATAAAGTGGTTGGCATCCAGCCATAAAAAACTATAACAAAATTGGAATGTTTAAAAGTGGCATGGCTCCCTGACCTGTCTAAGAAAGTATAAACTCCAAATAAGGAATTGCAAACTATGATGACTTGTCAAACCTATGCCATCATGGAAAGCAGGAATAAAATGATGATGATGGTGAGACATGGGATGATGATTAAAGAACTGATCAGGGATTTAGTTGTCTTATGGAAGTTGGTGTATATCCAAAGGGGAAAAAGCATCAGAAATTGACAGTGGAAACTCTGTGCAGTAAATAGATCAAGGGAAATATGGAAAAGAAAGTTGAGCTTATGATTCAGAGTGTTGGGCTTCACAGACAAGTAACAATATGCTATATTTCAGCAGCAGAAGTCTTTCCCATCAGAAAATGCAAAGAGTTGAGGTGATAAGGTTCTGGACAAACAACCAGTTCGAACCAATAACAGAGCCTCTACATGGTCATTCAACACCAGCTTTAAAAAGTGTATGGGTTGACACAGTGGATAATGTAGTCCTCGAGTACTTTGTTTTCGGTAGTTTTTCTAAAGCTGGATACCTTTCCTGACACCAACCTATAATCTATTTATAAGTATGGTTATATCTAAAATACATCTTATTAGTGTTATAACAATAAAAAGATATATAAAGATGTTACAGCTAACATGTATATAGATTTAACTGGCCTCTTATGAGTTGCATCTCATAGAAGGTTTCTCAAGTGTTTTCATGATAGGGGCCCCACTCTTATCATAAAAAGCAACATGAAATGAAACATTTTGCTGAAGAAGACAATACGCCACCTCATCCAGGAATCAAACCCACAAACTTATGATTGAGAGTCCAACATCCTAACCAGTAGGTCACATACTTTTACTGTTGTTTATATATATATATATAATAATAATATAGAAATGGCTTCTACAGAACTAGAACTGTTTCATTCATCAGGAAAGTATTGAGTACCTTACTTACTGTGGTTACCCCCAATTGAACTCGGGATAAACATATATATATATCATAACTGGTGTGTAATCTTAAACATATTACCAGCCTTACAATGGTGTGTTTGAACCATGTATTATAACTGTTGTGTAATGGTAGATCTAAGACATATGTTATCAGCCTTGTAATAATTGTTTCTACTTTAGGCACAAGGCCAGCAATTACCCAGTACATTACTGGTACTTTATTTTATCGACCCTGTAAGGATGAAAGGCAAAGTTAACCTGGTTAAACAATGTATCATAATAGTTGTGTGATGGTACAACATCTAAAACATATTATTAGCCTTGTAATAATGTGGTTAAACAATGTATCATAATAGTTGTGTGATGGTACAACGTGGTTAAACAATGTATCATAATAGTTGTGTGATGGTACAACATCTAAAATATATTATTAGCCTTGTAATAATATGGTTAAACAATGTATCATAATAGTTGTGTGATGGTACCGCCGAGGTTAACTTTGCCTTTCATCCTTAAGGGGTCGATAAAATAAAGTACCAGTAATACACTGGGATAATTGCTGGCCTTGTGCCAAAAGTAGAAACAATTATTAACCTTGTAATAATATGGTTAAACAATGTATCATAATAGTTGTGTGATGGTACATCTAAAATATATTATTAACCTTGTAATAATGTGGTTAAACAATGTATCATAATAGTTGTGTGATGGTACAACGTGGTTAAACAATGTATCATAATAGTTGTGTGATGGTACAACGTGGTTAAACAATGTATCATAATAGTTGTGTGATGGTACAACATCTAAGACATATTATTAACCTTGTAATAATATGGTTAAACAATGTATCATAATAGTTGTGTGATGGTACAACATCTAAAATATATTATTAGCCTTGTAATAATGTGGTTAAACAATGTATCATAATAGTTGTGTGATGGTACAACATCTAAAACATATTATTAGCCTTGTAATAATGTGGTTAAACAATGTATCCTAATAGTTGTGTGATGGTACAACGTGGTTAAACAATGTATCCTAATAGTTGTGTGATGGTACAACGTGGTTAAACAATGTATCATAATAGTTGTGTGATGGTACAACATCTAAAATATATTATTAGCCTTGTAATAATGTTGTTAAACCATGTATCTTACCTGTTCCGTAATGCTGTCTAGCGACGATGTTGCTTCATCATAAGCAACTATGATGGGGTCCTTCAAAATAGTTCGAGCAATGGCTACTCGTTGTTTCTCTCCTCCTATAAATAAAGGTGGTGAACAATAGAAAATATACAAAACAACAGATTTTCTCTAAATATTTACAGTCCGCACTGTAAATGTGGTTGGCGTTAGAAAAGTCATCCAGCCATAGAAACCAAGTCAGAAATGGTTCTGTATGAGCAAGACACAACCATCTGATCTGACTGGACAACTTGTCTAACTCATGCTAATGTGGAAAAAATCAAAATTAAACACTGATGATGTTGATGATTTACATCTTTATGTTTATATTTACCTAAAATGTTTTTCCTCATAATTTTATGTAAAAACTTTCATTAAGCTATGCCCCAAACACTAGCTTAACAATGAAGTTATTTTACTAAATCCATCCAACTTCTTCAATATTTAAAACATT
Source organism: Eledone cirrhosa (assembly GCA_964016885.1). Lineage (NCBI taxonomy): Eukaryota > Metazoa > Mollusca > Cephalopoda > Octopoda > Eledonidae > Eledone > Eledone cirrhosa. The sequence goes on along the minus strand of OZ024741.1, from coordinate 143,960,609 downwards.
ATTTGAAAATCATGAGCTGTATCGTTTAGGAGAAATCATCTTCATCATTTTATGTCCACTTTTCATGCTGGCGTAGGTTGGACAAAAAAATGTGATAGAACTGCTAAAAGGAATGAAACCACATATTTGTTGTATATCAGGCAACTGCATAAATACTGCACTAAGATAACCTGACAATGGTGACAAAAAAGTTCAAGTTAGGGAAAATACTATTCCATACCTGAAAGTTTTAGACCTCTTTCTCCAACCTGTGTCTCATATTTCTGTGGGAACATCTCTTCAATGGTTTGATGTAACTCAACCATGCTAGATGCTTTGTAGACTTCTTCTTTTGTGGCATCCAGTTTACCATACTGGATATTTTGATATATGGTGTCATGGAACAGCACACAATCCTGGAAAGGAAAACGTGTTATTAAAGTGAAGGTGCAAAGGTTTCAAACACGTGGCCCGCAAACTACTTTTGTAGGCCACGTGTTTGAAATGGCAAAACAATTTTTGTGACTAATATTTTCCTAAAACTTAGTAATTTGTCCCTCACCCCTTCCATACTGCAGCAGCAGCAGTATAAAGCTTGACCTGCCAAACTAATGCAAACAGACAATCAATTTTAAAATAAGTCCGTGTCTGACCATGTTTCTCTCCCAGGGAAGGCATACATACATTAAAGCTCCGATGTCTGACAACTGACTTGGTAGACATCCACAAGATTATTTACTATTTTTCCAACAACAACCCTGAGCACCTTTTTGAATTCCATGTGGACATTTTTACAAAATCAGAAAACAGTACAGCTCCCATGACTTTCAGAAACATTTTTTCACGCTCAGAGTTACTAAAGCATAGAACAAACTGCCTGTCAGGACACTACATCCTTCAAAACTTCCATGTTTCCCGAAATTTGCCAACACTACACCTGATATTCCCCCTCCATACACATGTACGCATGTGTGTGTATATATCATGACTCATACACTGTTCATTTTCCTGACATTTGTACATTATTCCATGTACTATACATGCACCTTTGATGAGTTGTAGTGCACCTGAGCACTGTACACAATAATTTTCATTATTATTGTATTTCAATCGTTTTCACTTCAAGATGAAAAGCTGAAAAGTAGCAATATGTATCCAATTTCATATACATTGAAAAAAACATTGCTAATAAGAATGTTAGTGAAATCTATATTGGCTTGTTTCAAAGACCTATTGTGGTGGAAGTATGACTGAGAAAACTAACTCCCACAACCGAACATGAGAACACTTTTTTTGTTTCATAACATGAGAAGGGGTATATTTGACAACTCATATTAGTGTGGAGGGTGTACTTGAAATGATAGACAACTAACACACAACAGAACATGAGGAAATTTGTTTGGTTTCATAACGTAAGAAATAGATTTGTCAACTCATATTGGTATGGGGAAGGTGTACTTAAGATGGTGGAAATCATGCCCTCCCTACCCTTATCTCACTTTTGAAACGCTGTGCTGAAATGGCCCGTTTGAAACTTTCAGTTTGAGACACAGTCTAGTAGTTAGGACATTGGACTCATAAACATATGGTCTTGCAGTTGATTCCTGGAGTGGGTGATGTGTTGTGTTTTTGAGCAACACATTTCTTTTCACATTGTTTTTCATCATAAGACTAGGGCCCCAACAATTATAACACCTGGGAAACCTCCTATGAGATAAAATCTTTTAAGAAGCCAATTAATCCCTATAGGTGTGAGCTGTAATTTCATTCCATTCTTTTCAGCATCATCATTATCACCATTATAAGGTTCCAGGTACGGTCCCACTGAGTAGTATCTTCAGCATGTAATATTTTCCCTAGCTTTAAGTGTGATCCACAGGAGCACACCTTACCATTGAATGTCAACAGTTGCAATGGGAGTGTTAACCAAGGAGGAAACTGCTGAATATTGGGTCAGGCATGTCTAGGATTTCATAGAAGACAGTGACATACAGTAAACTATTTGCAGATACAAAGGTCAACACCACCAGATCACAAGGCAGGCACATGTAGATTGTTAGGCGAGCAATTTGAATAGTCACAGCACTATACTCTCACTTTCACACCTAATTCTATTTTGTGGGGCCAGTGCTGGAGCATAGAAACATGAGAGAAGAGTTTCTTTGGCAGAAGTGACTGTGTTACACATGACATAAGGGGCAACCTTTGAGGCCAGTGGGAACTCAGCTCCAGCTATCTTGTTCCTATGATACCAAACCTAGAAACATAGAAACTACTACATTCTCTTTCACTCTTTTAATCACACCCTAACATTAAGCAATCAGACTTGCAACCTTCTTTAGTGATAACAAGCGGGCTTTCCAATGCAAACTACTTTCATCATCATTGTTGCCAGCAGTAATACCATCACTATCACCACCATATTCATCACAATCACTATCATCACCATCCTCATCACTAACACAATACCTGCAGCACCAGCGGCACCACCACCATCACCACCACTAATATCACCACCATCATCATCACTATCAACAGCATCAATCAGGTTGAACTAATAATACCAAATATGTTGTAACAGCTATAATATATTTACCTGTGGAACAACACCAATAGCTTTTCTCAGACTGTCCAATGTAATGGTCTTTATATCTTGATTATTTATAGAAATGGATCCTTTCTGAGGGTCAAAGAAACGGTACAACAGCCTGACTATCGTAGACTTTCTGAATAAAAAAGAAATGGTCATAGTTATTTTCCATTAATTAGCAGAAGCTGGAGACAAATAAAGTGAGCACATTTCAGTGGATATGTGATGTTAGTGTGCATGAATGATGAGGCATGGATGAACTGAGAGAAAATCTGGGTATTACAGGAATCAGATGTAATGTGCAAGAGAGAAGACTGCATTAGTTTGGACATGTGAAACATATGGATGATAAACACTGGGTGAAGAAGTGTCAGGAGATGCCAGTGGAAGGAAACTGCAGTACAGGAGGATCAAGAAAAACCTGGACAGAGGTGGCTAAAGCTGATCTCAAGATGGTAAACATCACAGAGAAGATAATGAAAGAACTGTGGAAAGAGGCTGTACTGGAAAGGACCCATCTAACCCATGCAAGCACAGCAAAAGAGACATAAAATGATAATGATATCATTGGTTCCCAGCTTTTTCACTACCAATGACACTTTATATTTGAATAAATTTTCCTATTGACCACCTCACTAAAATTACTTCACTCTCAGATTGTTATATAAAAATAATTTTCTATGGACACCCAATAGTATGTGCAATAAGGTTTTTATTAACAAAGTACTTGACATTTTGAACTTAGTTCATGGACACCCAATTCTACATTTTCATACCCCCATGTTGGGAACTACTGGTATGTATATATATATATATATATTGCCCAATAATCACCAATCCATGTTATCAACCAGTTCTATGGAGCCTTCCTGTGGCTTGAAGAGGTTTATATCACTGATGCTCTCCCCCTCAATTACTCCTGTGCATCTACATACAAAGGCTTCCTTTCCTGTTAATCTACCTGTTATCCCACTGCATCTCGTGTACCCAAGATTTATAGTGTGTACACCGTATGGAGTTTATGCCTACTCCTTTTCTACATACTGAGCAGGTCCACTTCTCTGAAGGGATCAGGGTCATATCTTCTTCACTACTTACTAGCACTTTAGTTTTGGCTAAATTTACTTTCAGACCCTTTGATTCCAAATTCTGTTTCCATATACAGAACTTATTTTCTAGTTCTTTTATGGATTTGGCTATAAGGACCAGATCATCTGCATAAAGAAGTTCCCATGGAGAGCCAGTTTTAAACTCTTCTGTTATGGCCTGGAGAACTATGATGAACAACAGTGGGCTAAGAATCTAACCTTTATGAACTCCTACCTGTACCTTGAATTCCTCACTAAACTCTCTTCCTACTCTCACTTTACTGACAGCACCTCTGTACATAGCTTCCACTGCTCTCACAAACCATTCTTCTACACTTAATTTTCTTAAGGATCACCTAATAACGGATCAAGGTACTCTGTCAAAGGCCTTTTCTAGATCAACAAAAACTAAATATAGTAGCTTATTCTTGGCAAGGAACTTCTCTTGTAGTTGCCTCACTAAGAAGAGGGCATCTGTAGTACTTTTCCCAGGCATGAAACCAAACTGCATTTCGGCTAATTTGACTCTTTCCCTAATTAGTGGTGCTATAACTCTTTCTGTAACTTTCATAACTTGTTCCTTTCTAGAGTATCACCTTTACCCTTGTAGAAATGTATGATTATGCTGCTGCACCAGTCATTGGGTATGGCCCCATCCTGTATTACCTGACTGATGATGCAGGTTACTAGTTCAACTCTTAGTTCTCCTGATGCTTTTAGCATCTCAGCAACTATCTCTGACAGTCCCCCAGCTTTACCATTCTTCATCTCTTTGATTGCTTCTTTGACTCTATAACTATCAACTTCAATAGCTGGTCCTTCTGTTGAGTAAGTTTGGGTAGTTTCTCTTTCTCCCATTCATCAATCTCTCATAGTAACATTTCCAAGCATCTTTCTTTTGGGAATCAGTGGTGCTAAGTGTCCCAGTGTCATTTCTAACAGATTTTTCCACAATAACATCTCAAATTACACTAACACACTACCTTGCAATGCAAAAGACTTCACATCTCTGGTCCTCATGTCTCAAGACATTGGAAAACATTCTTTTTTCAACCTCATTCTGAGCTGTGTATACCTATTGTCTAGCTTCTCTCTTAGTTACCTGGTACTGGTCTCTGCTACTCCCATTTTTCCATTCTTTCTATACCTGTCTCTTGGCTTTAATGGCTCTATCCACTGTGCTGTTCCACCAATAAGTCACCCTCTTTCTGACTGGCACTTTACTCCAGCCACAAGTCTTCTCGGTAGTTTGCAAAAGGTTGTCATGTAAGAATTTCCAGTTGTCCTCTATGTTATGTGTACCTAGCTCGACATCCTTCTCATCTACTACATCCTGTAGGGCCTTTTTAACAGAAAGGTCTTTTAGCTTCCAAACCCTCCATCTCCATATTTTCCTGCGTATCTTATTCTGCCTTGTGTTATTTTGATGTTGCTAATGACTAACTTGTGTTGCGCAATGCATTCTTCCCCATGGAAGGCCTTAGTATTTATTACAGCCCATCGAAACCACAGTCAAAATGTGATATAAAATACAATAACTATCTTGTAAAACATTAACTCTTAAAACCCTATACCACATGAAACTATATTAAGACATTCTTGAAATGAACAAAACAGCACTGAGATTGCATCACATTAAAAATTAGAGCCTTTAGTTTAATACTATACATTTTTACATCAATTTCTCAACTAGTAAAGACACTATAAACATTTGCTTTAACAAACCCGTGTTTAAATATTTTTTGTGAAATCATTACAGGATGTTAAAAATTAAAACAAATATCTGAGATTTTGTATTTCAAATTTGATTACTATGAGAAAACTTACCCACTGCCACTACCACCAACGATAGCAATTTTCTTGCCAGTAGGAATGGAGAATGTTAGGTTATTAAATATAGCACGTCCAGGAACATATTCAAAATAGACATCTTGAAATGTGACTGATGAATTTTCTGGAGAAACATCAAGGGCAGGAGCTGTTTCTGAAGTCTATGAATAAATTAATTCAAGGAAATGTATTCATATCAACAATAATACCACCACTACCATCATCGTCACTCGTATCACTGCTACCCTCATCATCATCCATACCACCACTACCATCATCACTCATACTACCACTACCATCATCACTCATACCACCACTACCATCATCACCCATACTACCACTACCATCATCACTCATACCACCACTACCATCATCACCCATACCACCACTACCATCATCACTCATACCACCACTACCATCATCACCCATACTACCACTACCATCATCACTCATACCACCACTACCATCATCACCCATACTACCACTACCATCATCACCCATACCACCACTACCATCATCACCCATACCACCACTACCATCATCACTCATACCACCACTACCATCATCACCCATACCACCACTACCATCATCACCCATACCACCACTACCATCATCACTCAAACCACCACTACCATCATCACTCATACCACCACTACCATCATCACCCATACCACCACTACCATCATCACTCATACTACCACTACCATCATCACCCATACCACCACTACCATCATCACTCATACCACCACTACCATCATCACCCATACCACCACTACCATCATCACTCATACTACCACTACCATCATCACTCATACTACCACTACCATCATCACTCATACCACCACTACCATCATCACCCATACCACCATTACCATCATCACTCATACCACCACTACCATCATCACTCATACCACCACTACCATCATCACTCATACCACCACTACCATCATCACCCATACCACCACTACCATCATCACTCATACTACCACTACCATCATCACTCATACCACCACTACCATCATCACCCATACCACCACTACCATCATCACCCATACCACCACTACCATCATCACTCATACCACCACGGCCATCTTCATCACCCATACCACCACTACCATCATCACCCATACCACCACTACCATCACCCATACCACCACTACCATCATCACTCATACCACCACTATCATCACCCATACCACCACTACCATCATCACCCATACCACCACTACCATCATCACCCATACCACCACTACCATCATCACCCATACCACCACTACCATCATCACCCATACCACCACTACCATCATCATCACTCATACCACCACTACCATCATCACTCATACCACCACTACCATCATCATCACCCATACCACCACTACCATCATCACCCATACCACCACTACCATCATCATCACCCATACTACCACGGCCATCTTCATCACCCATACCACCACTACCATCATCACCCATACCACCACTACCATCATCACTCATACCACCACTACCATCATCACCCATACCACCACTACCATCATCACCCATACCACCACTACCATCATCATCACCCATACTACCACTACCATCATCACTCATACCACCACTACCATCATCATCACCCATACCACCACTACCATCATCACTCATACCACCACTACCATCATCACCCATACCACCACTACCATCATCACCCATACCACCACTACCATCATCACTCATACCACCACTACCATCATCACTCATACCACCACTACCATCATCACCCATACCACCACTACCATCATCACCCATACCACCACTACCATCATCACTCATACCACCACTACCATCATCACTCATACCACCACTACCATCATCACACATACCACCACTACCATCACTCATACCACCACTACCATCATCACCCATACCACCACTACCATCACCCATACCACCACTACCATCATCATCACCCATACTACCACTACCATCATCACCCATACCACCACTACCATCACCCATACCACCACTACCATCATCACCCATACCACCACTACCATCATCACTCATACCACCACTACCATCATCACCCATACCACCACTACCATCATCACTCATACCACCACTACCATCATCACTCATACCACCACTACCATCATCACACATACCACCACTACCATCACTCATACCACCACTACCATCATCACCCATACCACCACTACCATCACCCATACCACCACTACCATCATCATCACCCATACTACCACTACCATCATCACCCATACCACCACTACCATCACCCATACCACCACTACCATCATCACCCATACCACCACTACCATCATCACCCATACTACCACGACCATCATCATCACCCATACCACCACTACCATCATCACCCATACCACCACTACCACCATCATCACCCATACTACCACGACCATCATCATCACCCATACCACCACTACCATCATCACCCATACCACCACTACCATCACCCATACCACTACCACCATCATCACCCATACTACCACGACCATCATCATCACCCATACCACCACTACCATCATCACCCATACTACCACGACCATCATCATCACCCATACCACCACTACCATCATCACCCATACCACCACTACCATCATCACCCATACTACCACTACCATCATCACCCATACCACCACTACCATCATCACCCATACTACCACTACCATCATCACCCATACCACCACTACCATCATCACTCATACCACCACTACCATCACCCATACCACCACTACCATCATCACCCATACCACCACTACCACCATCATCACCCATACTACCACGACCATCATCATCACCCATACCACCACTACCATCATCACCCATACTACCACGACCATCATCATCACCCATACTACCACTACCATCATCACTCATACCACCACTACCATCATCACCCATACCACCACTACCACCATCATCACCCATACTACCACTACCATCATCACCCATACCACCACTACCACCATCATCACCCATACCACCACTACCATCATCACTCATACCACCACTACCATCACCCATACCACCACTACCATCATCACTCATACCACCACTACCATCACCCATACTACCACTACCATCATCACCCATACCACCACTACCACCATCATCACCCATACCACCACTACCATCATCACTCATACCACCACTACCATCATCACCCATACCACCACTACCATCATCACCCATACTACCACGACCATCATCATCACCCATACTACCACTACCATCATCACCCATACCACCACTACCATCATCACCCATACCACCACTACCATCATCACCCATACCACCACTACCATCATCACCCATACTACCACTACCATCATCACCCATACCACCACTACCATCATCACCCATACCACCACTACCATCATCACCCATACTACCACTACCATCATCACCCATACCACCACTACCATCATCACCCATACCACCACTACCATCATCACCCATACTACCACGACCATCTTCATCACCCATACTACCACTACCATCATCACCCATACCACCACTACCATCATCACCCATACCACCACTACCATCATCACCCATACCACCACTACCATCATCACCCATACCACCACTACCATCATCACCCATACCACCACTACCATCATCACCCATACTACCACTACCATCATCACCCATACCACCACTACCATCATCACCCATACCACCACTACCATCATCACCCATACTACCACTACCATCATCACCCATACCACCACTACCATCATCACCCATACCACCACTACCATCATCACCCATACCACCACTACCATCATCCCCCATACCACCACTACCATCATCACCCATATCACCACTACCATCATCACCCATACTACCACTACCATCATCACCCATACCACCACTACCATCATCCCCCATACTACCACGACCATCATCATCATCCATACCACCACTACCATCATCATTGCTCATATCACCCATTGCATACATTCAACCAGATGATAATTATCTGACAGTGGAGGGGAGATACAGAGGGAGAAATACAAAAGGAGTGAGCATAGGAGAGGACAGAGAAAGAGAAAGAGAAAGGGATAGAGGAAGTATGAGAGAGAAGAGATATAGCATGAGAGAGGGAGATGTGAAAGGGAGGAGAGAGAGCAGAAGAGATGAGAGAAAGAGAGAGAAAAGAAATAGGAGAGACAAACAGAGAGGTGAGGTAGTAAGGAAAAAGAGATAGAGAAGAGATGGAGAAAAGAAAGGCGGGTGGAAGAAAGAGAACAAACAAAACTAAAGGAAAGTTTCAATATGAAAATGGGTAAAATGTTTACCTTTACAGCAGATTCCAAATTAAGCAAGCTAAACATGGTTTGCATATCAATGAGGGATTGTCGGATCTCTCTGTAGACAGATCCTAGAAAATTCAGGGGTAAGGACAACTGGAAAAGCAATCCATTTACCATCACAATATCTCCAATTGTCATTGTGCCTGGAAAATAGGAACATAATTGTTATTTTTTTATAAAATGCATTAACCCTTTAGCATTTAAATCGGCCATATCTGGCCAGAATTCTCTCACCTCTTTCTGTTCAAACCAGCTGTAACTGGCCGCTCATACTGATGTTATGGTATTGTTCTCAAAATAAATAATATCAAAATCTCATAGATTTGATATTATATGAGATAATTATGTGAGGTAATGCCTTTACCATGCAAATATAATAGTATATATAAAGTAATGTAAATGTTAAAGGGTTAAGATGCACAGAATAATACATTAGGACAGACAGACACATACAATAGGGTTCCTTAGTTCCTGTTTACTACATTCACTCACAAGGCATTGATCAGCCCAATGATATAGTAGATGACATTTACCCAAGGTGTTACACAGCAGAAAAGGACCCAAAACCATGTATTGCAAAACAAGATTCTTAACCACACAGCCATGCCTGCGCTTTACTTTAACATTCTATAGAAGAAATAAAAAGTCTGCCAAAATGAATCATGGCAGTAGGTCTTGTTCATAAAGAGGGTGGAATAATACAAGGATCTAGTAGTAGGAAGAATAGGACATCGTTAAATGATCATACTGTGAAAGTCAACCCTTTAGGTATCAAACTGCCCCTGATTCTGTAATTTAAAAGTACTTATATTTATATAAAAACCTTACATCATAATTTAATGTAAGAACATCTGTTAAATTATGTTCCAAACACCAGCATAACAATGAGAATATAAGCTATGATTTTCAAAATTATTTGTAAATTACAGAGTGCTTTTCATTAAAAATATTGTAATGAAAGTAATAAAGAATCTTACCGTTTAAGACATTTTGACTAGCCAGGTACATAATAGCTGTCAGGCCTATACTAAAGATGGCATTTTGTCCCCAGTTCAGAGCAGCCAAACTTGTTGTGGTTTTCAAAGAGGCTTTTTCATACTTACTCAATAATGTATCATACTTTTGAGCTTCATACCACTCATTGTTGAAATACTGCAATGACAAAGTAGTGTTTAAAAGGTTTAACAGACATAAAAATATAGAGCTACATACATTGACAAACACAAACACACTTAGATACACACAGACACCCACATGCAGACACATACCATATAGCTATCATGAATGACTTTTCATGCTGATATGGGTTGCATGTGTTGTTACTAAGTCAGTTCATAAGTGGAGCTACTATCATCCTTTACAGATCAAGGAACCACATGATGCTCAATATGTTCCATTTTTTTCATGTTTTATACAACTGGGTGCCCTTTCTATAACCAACCACTTTACAGACTATACTAGGTGCATTTTATCATGGCACCAGCACTAAAGAGATTGTCATCTTTTCGACATGACTGAAGAGTCCTCTCTACCTTTTTTTATATGGTTTCTATGGCTAGATGTCCTTCCTAACACGAACCACTTTACAGAATATATAATGACACCAACACTAGAGAAGTTATATTCTGACCTGACTGAAGAGTTCACGCTATCCTTTTTGGCATGATTTCTACAGCTGGAAGCTCTTCTTAATGCTAGCCACTTTACAGAGAATATTGGTTGTCTTTTATCGGAGCACTAGCAACTAGAGAAGTTGACCGAAGAGTCCTTTCTACATACAACCTATGAAAATCTTAATTAATAAATTCCCCATACCTTGACTGTTTCATAATTAATCAAAGAATCAATAGCTTTTGTACCAGCTTCTTGATCAGCTTTGTTCATGATGACTCGGAATTTTGTTCTGCAAGTAACAGAGAAACGAATTTATCAAGTTAATCTTAGAATTGATAGAAATATATATTTTAGAAGCCACCATTACAATTAGGTAACTGATATCTTGAATTACAAGTAGTCATAAAGACAAAAATAGTTTTCTTTTAAAGTCTAACCAGTCTATCCCTTCTAATGTTTAACCCTTTTAATACTATTCGACCAGAACTGTATCTGGTTCTATGAAACAAAACCATGAATTTTAAAACATTCCTATTTAAATTGATATCTTCCAACATAATTTTACATAAGAACCATATATTAAATTACTAACTTAGTAATAAAATATTTAATAATTTCAGTAAATACCTAAAAACCTTTCATTAATATATTGATATTGTGTATTTCATTAGAAATATGGTAATGAAAGGTTTAATTCTACTAAGAGATTCAAATCATTCTGGTGAAATGGGCTAATCACCTAACTCTGGGACTACAACTGATTATGAAATATATGGAAGAGGATTGATTGTGGTCATTTGCTTCTGTAGTTCAACGATGATGATAATGACAATAAACATCATACCTCAAACGGAATAAGTGTGAAATCCCCTATTAACAAAGTTATGTAGAATTAATGCCAAACAGGAGAGGTTAATAGTGAAACTTACCTCCATTGAGTCATTAGAAATGTAAAAACTGCATATGAGCTAATACAACCCAAGGTAACAAGTGTGAACTGTCCTCCACATTTGTACATCTGTAATAGAAACAACATACATTGTTATTTTTAACACTTTTCATACCAAACCACCTTAAAGCAGCCTTCAAAGCTGTTTATATTTATTTAAAAAACCTTTCATCATAATTCTATGTAAGAACCATTTTGTTAAGATATGTTCCAAATAGCAATATAATAATGAAAAAGTTAGTTATATTATTAAATCCCTCGAAATTCCTGATTATTTTCAAAATAATTTGAAAATAAAAGGTAATGTCTTTCATAAGAAATAAGTAATGAAAGGGTTAATTATATTTAATGTTGTTTGTTTTATTATAACTACTAGAGATGTGAACTAACAATAACATCAACATCTGGAATGTTAAATTTAATTATACATTTGGTGTAGCAGATTTTAGTCATATATCTAAACCCATAAGAATCAGTCCATATCTGAAGAAACAGGTATGGCTGTATGGTTAAGAAGCTCACTTTGAAGCTATCCTACTGCATGACTACTTGTATAAGTAATGTCTTTCTCTCTAGTATGATCACCTGTAAGTCAAGCAAGCACAAATGTCATTCATTTTATCTTCACCAGAAGCCGAGACAGACTGATGGTTGTAAAGACAAAGTCACTTTCCGAGGAGGAGTGTCTAACCCAACATAACTTAGTGATCAGTGACTTTAGAATCAAAGCTAGGCGAATATGGAAATGGAAGGCAAATTAGAGGAGATGGACATGGAAACTGAAAGATTTCTCAGCTAGTGACAAATGCAGGCAAGCATGTGGTCAGCTTTTATCACATTGCCACACACTTTCCTAGGTCTTCCTCTTCCATAGTTTCCATCAACTTCGAGTTCCCTGCCCCTTTCAATGCATCTGTCATCCTCCATATACATCTCATGTTCATACTGTCATAGTCACCTCTTCTGCACATTGCATCTGATACCTCTTATGCCCAGTTTCATTGTTGATTCATTGTTCATGTACTATTACACATCCATCAGCAAATGCATGCCTCATTTCTTTCCAATTTCCATAGGTCCTCTGCAAATAAAGCCCAAATCTCACTTCCATGCAGTATTGTCATTTGCACACAAGCATCATATAATCTGCCATTCATTTTGAGGAAAAATTTGTTGGAGCTAGCAGTGATAGTAGCATCCTGAACTTTTGGCTACTGTACTTTCAGAACATATATACACATATTCATCACCATCATCATCTTTTAAAACGTCTGTTTTCCCTGCTAGCAGAGGTTGGACGAGTCTTCACAGACTGAGTCAGTACTGAAGCTGGTCTACAGGCCCCCCCAGATAGGTCAAGAACGTGCATATCACATACAGTCCCATGCTCTACCGAGTACACATTACCATGGCACCAGCACTATGGAGGTTATCATATTTTTGACACAAGTGAAGGGGCTACCCAACGCTATGTTTGGCAAGCCTTCTAGGACTTCCTATCCCCAACCACATTACAGGATTTACTGGGTGCATTTTCGTAACACCAACATTAGAGAGGTTGTCAGTTATTGTCCAACTAAAAAGCCCTCTGCTCTGTGGAAGTGGAAGGAAGAGGAGAAGGGAGATAAGTACGAAGTTATGGATGTATGATAGGGTGTGATTTGATAGGGTGATAAGTAGGGGTGTGGACAAGGGTGAGCTCCAATAGCATAGGGTATGTAGTGATGGTGAGAATACCTAAGCAGTGACAGTGGTGGAGGTGTTGATGATGTGGTCACTAGCATGAGGTAGGGAGCAGTGTAGTGATGGAGAGAATAGCTAAGAAGTGATAGTGGAGAAGGTACGGTAAGAGAGGGGTACACAGGGTTGGCGGGAGTAGCTACTATGGTGTGATAGAGGGGGGGGGTAGTTAAGGAGTGGCAATGGAGGAGGCATTGTAGGGTGGTATGGACAGGGTGGAGAGAGTAGCTACTAGGATGCAATAGGGAAGGTATCTCAGGACTTTAGGGATGGAGGAGGAATAGCTAAGACATTATACTGGAGGGGGCATGAAAGGGGTAAGGGTGTTTAGATGAGTCAGGTCACATTTATGCTAGTGGCCATGTCTTCACCAGCATATATATATATATATATATATATATATATATATATATATATATATGTGTGTGTGTATCCCGGGTTCAATTGGGGGTAACCAGAGTAAGTAAGGTACTCAATACATAGAGAATATACAATATTTGATATAGAAATGGCTTCTACAGGACTAGAGCCATTTCATTCGAAGGAAATCATTTGACATTCAGCAGAAATATTTCTATCATCATCATCATGCTAGCATGGGTTAAACAAGTTGTCCTGTTGTGTGTAATGCCAGGTCAGGTGACCATGTCTTGCTCATACAGAACTGATTCGGGCTTGGTTTCTAAAACTGGATGCCCTTCTTAATGCCAACTTCATTTATAGTGAGTACTGGGTGATTTTTGTTGTAACACCTACGCTGCATAAACAGAAATCCTGCTAGTCAGAGTTTAGATGCATGAAGATTTTACCCAACTTAGAAAAACTAAGTTTAGTGTCAGGAAGGACAATCATGGAAATGTCCACAGGGAAACTTCCAGAAAACACAAATATTCCACTTACCAATATACTACTGACCAAAGCTACTTCAAAGGTTGTTGGTACCACATTGAAGACTAAAGCACTTAAAGTGAAATTGATGCCTCTAAAAGAACAAGAGTAGAATTATAATGGTGAATCCCTGTGTGTAAAGAAAACAGTTTTATGTGATTTAAACCTCGTTTTAACCTTCTTCATACCAAACTGACTCCAATTCTGCAATATGAAGCTGCCTGTTTTAAAGTGTCTATATTTATGTAAAAAATTAGATTATAATTTTACAAGATCTTTTGTTAAAATGACAAGTATGTTTTGAAACAGTGAGCAGGTTTGAAATTAGAAAATAGAATAGCTTTCACCGTATTTTTGACTAAAGGAAATTTAGCCTGATAACCCCATTATCAGGCTAAAATTCCTTTAGTCAAAAATACGGTGAAAGCTATTCTATTTTCTAATTTCAAACCTGCTCACTGTTTCAAAACATACTTGTCATTTAAACTTGCTCAGAATGTAGCTTCTAATTTGAATGGAAGGAGATAGGTGATGTGTTGGTGTAATGGTAGCACAGTGGTCGCGATAACCAAAGATGTGGGTTCGACTCCCATGTACGTCAATACTCATCTTTTTCCATTTATCTGAGGGTTCTAAACCCCATTATCAGGCTAAAATTCCTTTAATCAAAAATACGGTGAAAGCTATTCTATTTTCTAATTTCAAACCTGCTCACTGTTTCAAAACATACTTACTTGTCATATATATATATATCATCATCATCATCATTAACATCATCATTTTATGATGATGATGATGATGTATATAATATATATATATCTAGCGTGGAAGATAGACGTTAAATGATGATGATGATATATATAAATAGTCAAGGGTTGTGGGAAAATCAATGAGGTATAAATGCTGATGTTCAATATTTTGTTATTAGTAATTCTGGCATGCGATTCGATACATTATGTAATATAATATCCAGTCACAGGCCTATGAAATCTGGATTATTAGACAATCAATTACTTCAAACAGCCAGGGAATATTATAACTGCATCTCTTCAGAAAAAGTGTACCTATAATTGTTTGTGCAATCAGGAAAAATAAATGTATATGTGTGTGTGAGTACTTATGGGCTTCCATAGGAAAATGATCAAAATGATGTTTAAGGGCAGATGGGATGGTTTGGGTGTTGACAGTTAGTGAATAATTGTTCATTTATGCTGACCACTGTAGATGATTCATTGAGAAACATTAATGGGTGATAAGCTAATATTATTACTGAGAGACTTAAAAGAAGAGGAGGATGAGATGAAGAGTAAAGAAAAGAAAACTAACATCAGCCACTAAATTAGGCATTTTGATCTCTATCAAAGCCATTTGTGGTCACCAGTATGTCTCCATGGGGTACTAGAATTTTCAGATGGCCTTTGATGTGTGTCTGTATGTGGTTTGCATAGTGTTTTGATTAAGATAAGTTAAATTCCTAAGGGGGATGATGTATAGTAGTGACACTATGAGCGATAGATACTGTGCTGTTTTGGTGTAAGACTATGTGTATGTTATATTTGTTGTATATGGAGAGAGCATTAGTTCGAATTATTTAGAGAGATACTTGTGGGAAATCCCCTTTTTTGTGCTAATATTATCTTATATATTGTTGCTACCATGTCTCTATAGCGAATCTATGAGTATTTGGGATAGATGGGTATTCATATTAATATATAATAATGAAATTATTGTCTACAATGCTCAGGTGCACTACAACTTTAATTTAATTTATATTAAATGTTCTAGATACAGATGGGTTGGTAGATAATAATGTTTATTTATAGAGTATGGTTTTGGAGCTTAATGTGTAGGTTAGCTGGAGATATAATATAGCTTTAGATTAATAAGGATTAGAGCTTTGAGTGACAGGTAAATTGTATTTAGAGAACGTTCTTAATGCTTTGTATTGTCATATAAAAGATCTAATCATGCCTGGAATTTAATTCCTTTCCTGGTCATGATCTTCAGTACTTCAATGGAGCAGAGGTTACACTCTCATCACATTTCCCTGATAGGACCTAGCGGATTGTATGATGGACCACAAAATTCTGTTGTAAATTTTACTCTGCTTGAACTACCAGATATTTGTTTGCAAACTTGGTTGATTTCTGTGACAAAGACACTCGCCTCTGAAACATCCCAGTCTGCTTAGATTGTAAATATGTACGAGTGACTAAGTACAACCTGCCACTAAAACAACTGAATCACTGTAATATTTACAAGTGTGTCTTAGGTTAACAGTGCTCAGTTCAAGTCTTCTTATGGACCAGAAGGAAATGGGGAAACAACTCCAGTCAAATTCCTCTCTTATCAAAAACAAAAGATTCTTTAGAGATGCCTATGTAACCACAATATATTCATGGAATTTACAAACACAAGTTTTACTCATTTATCATTGACTAGGGCTAGTTTTTAATTCAGTGGTTCTCTTTTCCCTTATAAGGACTCCTTTTATTTAAATGAATTACAACCGTTCCCACTACAATTACTCCTCTCCAAGATTGTTATACAGTGCAAATAACAATTGAAGGAGAGAAATATTTATACTAAGATAAGTATAGGAAGTGTGCATATTATATTTTAAAGAAATATTGAACTTAGCTGATGGATGCCAGGTTAGAAACCACTATGCTAATGTTTTTGATACCAACCTCTTCAAAACTACGTCTGGTTCTATGAAACAAAACACCCCATTTTAAAGAGTTCCAACATTATTTGATGGAAGCCTTGGAGTGGGGAGACCCAAGAAGACCTGGGATGAGGTGATAAAAGCTGACCTTGCCCAGTTGCACCTCTCGGGGGCAATGACACAGGACCGAGACCTCTGGCGTTACGCAGTAATACAAAAGACCCAACTTCCCATGGGTACAAGCCGTAGCTGAAGCATATATATAATATGCCCCCTCCCTCCCACTGTAAAGTGGTTGTATGGGTGTCACGACAAAAAAGTACCCAGTACTCACTGTAAATGAGGTTGGCGTTAGGAAGGGCATCCGGCTGTAGAAATCAGGCCAGAATCAGTTCTGTATGAGCACGAGATGGTCACCCGAACTGGCATTGCCCACAACAGGACAACCCGTCAAACCCATGCTAGTGTGGAAGAATGGACATAAAACGATGACGATGATGATTATTATTTAATATAAAACCTTTTATGTTAAAAATCTCGTCTTAATAATGAAATAATAATTTTATAGATTTCTCCAAATCCTTCATTAATTAATTCAAATACTGTGTATTTGATTATATATATAATGAAAGACTTAATCAAACCCATAGAGTTTACAGGGGATAGCCTTCATCTTTTCCAGAGCTAACTGGAGCCGTATCTACTTATTTTACACATGTTTGATTGGGGTTTAAAGATCATAATTTGGCTAATTACAATTCACAGAATGTATACACCCTAATCTACTCCAATTACAGCTGGGGATGGAAAACTAACTACAATAAGAAGGAGCATAGTTGCATAAATTCAAACACATAAATTCTTACCTGGTTCCTCTGTCAATAGCTTTAGACAAAGCCCCTGTTTGGCGACCAAGATGGAAATTCAAGTCCAGGTTGTGTAAATGAAGAAATACATTGTGAGCCACTTGTCGTATGGAATTGTGTGATACTTTGGCAAAAACAGCATTGCGGAGTTCATTAAAACCACTGGCACCAGCCCGCACTAATCCATCTATGATGAAAGTAAGCAATTATAAAAGACTGAAAGTGAAACAAGTCAACAGAAAAGAATTAATGGGAACACAAGCTGAACAGCAGATATTGGAATGAAATAAAAATTAAATGTATATAAAGATCCATGAGCCCTTAACTCCTGATAGAGTTTTATGGACAGAACACATCCCTCTCCAGATGTGACTACAACCAACCTTTTCTAGAGAGAAAGTGAGAAAGTGACACAGAAGACTCAACCCCAATACTAGTATTTTATCGACCTTAAAAGAATGAAAGACAAAGTTGGCCTCAGTGAGATTTAAAGCCAGAGTGAATACTGCAAAATATTCTATCTGATGTTCTAGCAACTCTGTCAATTTATTGTATGTAGGTAAAAAGTTCTGTGTGTATCCCATTTAAAATAGCTATACCATATCTCAACATGCCATAAGAGGTGACTATAAGGATTGGCACCAGGAAGGCATCCAGCATTGCCTCAAAAAGGATATCATGATCAATATGAAGTCTATCTTGAGGCCTGTAACGTTTAAACCCTGCATTAACAAAGAAAATGAACTTAAAACGTTTGTTGATGTGCTTGTAGGCAAAGATAATACCATAGAATACCTTGGAGAGAGTTCAGTGAATTACTAGGATCCCACAGTAAATACTGCATGAAATATTAGTTCATAGAAACTCTAAAGAAGCCCATTGTGTATGTGTCAGTATGTGTCGATTTACCACATGTGTTTTCATTTTGACACTGTTTAAAGTAAGCAGTGTCATTTGTATAAGCCTTGTGTAAACAATACACCCCACTGCATAGTGTTTTGCCAAAGATTAGCTTTATGTGCCAAACTTATAAATAAAGTATGGGTTTGCATCATGAAGGATATCCTGATGTAGAATAACTGCTTCAAAATGTATTATCCAACCCATGCCTCTTCTTCTGTGTCTACTTATTCCTGGGAGGGGGGGGGGTAGTTGGGGCAGAATCCTCAAACATACCTTCCAGTAGGTCCTATCAGAAGCATCTGTCTCCAAATAATTTTGGCTGCCTGTATTCACTATCATATTCTTTTAGTCATTACCCAAGATTCCTGACCATAGGATAGGATAGGCATGAACACTGAATTGAAGATAGTGAGTTTGGCTTTTACACCTACCACCCTTTTTCTGATGACTGAGTGCTGAAGCATTACTGTACCAGCTCCTGCAATTCTTGCATTTAATTCAGCCTTCTACCTTCCATCATTCATGAAAACAATCCTGAGATACTTGAAGTTCTTCACCTGCAGAGTGCACTGCGCAAGTTTTCTTGAGAGGACGAGTGTCACAATCTTCGCAGTACTGATGTTCATTCCTGCTGTGTAGCAAAAATATCCAGTGCATGCCAGAGATCACCTTCCAATGAGTTAAGTAGTATCATGTGGTGTACAAATTCAAGTTGACTAATCCTACATGCTAACATCAAAAAGTTATCACTACCAAAACTTATACTATTATAACAAGACAACACAGCCACTATCTTCATTATCACTACTTTTATATCATATGCTATTTAACTCCTGCCACCATCACCACCACCATACCACACAATTTCCAAACCATCACTACACTCGACCCAACTACAACCATCATATATCAAGACACATAACCACCATCCCAACCTTATAAAAGAACCAACTGCCACTACAACCACCTCATATAAGAACTATCATTACTACTACCACCTGAAATAAAAACTAACTACCACTATCACCACACTGAAGAGGAATTACCACCATACTGAAATGGTTACCCTCACCACCACCATCTCATATGAAAACCAACTACAATCACCCCAACACCACAACACAAAAGAACCTACAAACAGCAAGACTGCACAGAAGAGCCAGTTACTACTGCAAAGAGCAGTAACATTTTTTTTTAATGTGAAGTATGGGAAGTATAAATGACATACTTACAGGCAATAATCAATGAGGTGGACACAGTGATAATGGTTGACGGTGCATTGGCCAGGCTGAGATACTCATTGGAACCATTCAAATGGTCAATGATGTATTTGAAAAGAAATGGTACTTGGACCAACAACAGCTGCAGTGATAAAGAGAGAGAGAGTTAAAAAGAGGAAGACAGACAAACAAAGTTAAAGAGATTAAGAGAGAACTATAATTGTGTCACAAATATTTGAAACTCCTGCACACACATTAATTAATTAAATAATTAATAAATTATTTTATTTACATATAAATGTAATTTCATTAACCATTTTGTGAGTATTTCTAATTAAATATTCTGATTCCATGTATCAATTCCTTTTGAAAATAATGAAGAATTTGGAAGGATTTAGTAAATACTTAATTTTTCCACCACAAAAGTGTTGTTTGGAACATAAATTAATAAGAGGTTCTTACATAAAATTATGATGAGAGGTTGTATTTTAATTAATATTAATACTATTTGCCACTTCACAGGGAAAGTTAGTCCATCATATCATTTTGAAATAGAAAGTAGCAACATATATATATATCAGTCTGGAACCCCTATCTTGCTCAGAACATTGACCACCTGGAAACTGTTCAGAGACATGCAACCAAGTGCATACCCTCCATCAGACATCTACCATACTCTGAACGCCTTGCTTCCCTGGGCATGGATTCATTGAATCTCCGACGTCTGGCAATGGACTTGGTAAACACCCACAAAATTATTAACCAACTCGCCAACAACAACCCTGACCACCCTTTTGATCTCCATGTGTCTAACACACGTGGACATGCCTACAAAATCAGAAAACAGCACAGCTCCCATGACTTTCGTAAACATTTGTTCACGCTCAGAGTTGCTGAAGCATGGAACAAACTGCCTGCGTCTGTTGTTAGCTGCCGAGACACTGCATCCTTTAAAACACTCATGCTTCCCGAAATATGCCAAAACTACACCTGATGTACCCCTTCCATACACATGCACACATGTGTATATCATGACTCATGCACTGTTCATTATATCATGACTCATGCACTGTTCATTTTCCTGACGTTTGTACATTACCCTATGTACTATACATACACATTTTGATGAGTTGTAGTGCACCTGAGCACTGTACACAATATTTCATTATTATTATATATATATATATATATATATTTTAAAAAACTATTAATTTTCGTTTACATGTATTTAATTTTTTATTGTGTATTGGCCTATTATATGTGTTTCGCAGAGGATTGGCTCAAGGTCACCCATTGAAGTTATGGACCCGATTCCATTATCAAACTGCTCATATCATCATCATCATCGTGGAAGATAGACGTTAAACAATGATGATGATGATGATATATATACATATATATTGCTGGTGTGTGAAGGTGCATTGGGCTTGCAATCGAAAGGTTGTGAGTTCAATTCTCAGACCGGGTGATGTGTTGTTTCCTTGAGCAAGACACTTTATTTCACGTTGCTCCAGTTTACTCAGCTGTAGAAATGAGTACCGGCCTGCCCGCCCAGCCAGTGGGATGGCGTTATCTTATGGCTAAAACAGCACGACGTGCTGTGACCAGCGGCGCTGATTGGCGCCCGACAGACTGGTCGGTCAAGGTGATATTGCTGGTGTATATGCATCCCCCACCATGATGTACATCAGTACTACCACCACCACAAAGACCATAACAATGTACATCAGTACTACCACCACCACTTCCACAAATACTGTTACCGTCAAGTGATATTCATTGATACCCTGTTTTAGAATTTGTAATAAATCTTACCTTTGAGCCAATGAGCAAAATGACAGCGATTGAAACCCTAGCTTTTATGCCCAACTGCCCCTGTGGCCACACATGCTTGCCGATGGCTCTGATAATGTCAACTCCAGTCACTTCTTTTGCTTTGCCCACACCAATGGAGTTTGTTGACCCAACTGACGCACTGGGATGGAAACATCCTCTTTTTCCAAGGGAGACAGGAAATTGCTGTTGAGTACAATAAAATACACCAACAAAGTTGGCATTTACTAGTCAATTTTAAGCATCTAGAATGAGGATTCTTTTGCATTGGCACATAGCCTTTTCGTTACCATATTTCTAATGAAATATACTGTTTTCAAATAAATTTTGAAAATTATTAAGAATTTGAAGGAATTTAGAAAAGAACTTTTGTAATTAGATTATTTTTTTAAACATTATATAAAAAAATATTGTTACATATAATTATGATGAACATCTTAATTTAAATATGAACAATTTAAAATGAGCAAGTTTTGTATCTCAGAACAATGGGCAGACTAGGATGGTTTAGTATTAAAAGTATTAAGAAACAAAATTGTAATGGAGAGGGTATACTTAATAGAATAGACACACAGTATATTATTTGTTTCTGATTTAGGCACAAGGCCAACAATTTTGGAGGAGAGAGGAAAGTTGATTAAATTGACCCCAGTGCATTACTGGTGCTTTATTTTATCAATCCCGTAAGGATGAAAGGCAAAGCTAACCTTGGCGGGATCTGAACTCAATATATTAAGGGCTGTAACTCTATGCAGCAAAGCATAGTGTCCAACACTCTACCGATACTGTCAATCCACCACCCTTACCCAGTATATTCATCATTTCATTTTACGTCCACTTTTCCCTGCTTGCAAGGGTGGGATGGGAACTGATTCTGGCTTGATTTCTACAGCTGGATGCCCTTCCTAACACCAACCTCATTTACAGTGAGTGCTGGGTGCTTTTTTGCCGTGGCACCTCCACAACAACTTTACAGTGGAATGATAGGGATCCCAGTCCCTATAATCTCATTTCTACAGCTGAGTAAACTGGAGCAACGTGAAATAAAGTGCCTTGCTCAAGGAAACAACACATCACCCGGTCTGAGAATTGAACTCACAACCTTTTGATTGCAAGGCCAATGCTCTAACCACTAAGCCATGTGCCTCCATTATTGATAGTAATTTTGTTGTTCCCAAATTGTAGACTAAAATACAAGATCAGGCCCATTGAAATCTGAACTCAGAACATAAAGAATGAAAATAAATACAGCATTCCACCAATTCTGAATAGCATTAACAGGCAATTACATCACCACCATCAAATTTTTTCTTTTCTGTCTAACCATTATTCAATTATTTGCCCCAATTTACTTGGTAAGTCAACTCAGTACATGAAATACTTCATACAAACCTTTTTGAAAAGTTTGCTGAACTGTGTAAACAATGAAGACTTTACAGTCTTAGGACTTTTCACCTTTCCAGTGGAACCTCGTACCTGTAATAATAATAATATAATTGTTTCTGATTTAGAAACATAAAATAACAACAACAACTCTTTTTAACATTAGCACCAAGCAATTTGGGGGAAGGGAGAAGTTGATTATATCAACCCCCAGTATTTAACTACTACTTTATTTTATTGATCCTGGAAGGATGAAAGGCAAACTGGACCTTAGTAGGATATATATATTAATTCTACCCAGAAGGTAGAAAGTCGTAACTAAACATTGCAAAGCATTTTCTTTGATGCTCTATGGCTCCTGACAATCCACTGGTACAAGGCTAGCAGTTTGAAGAGAAGAGGAAAGTTGACTAAATCAATCCCAGTGCATCACTGGTGCACTATATTATCGACCCTGTAAGGATGAAAGGCAAAGCTAACCTCAGCAGGATTTGAAGTGAGAACATAAAGGGCCATAACTATATGCTACAAAGCATGTTATCCAATTCTCTACCAATATTGTCAACCCACCGATGTATAATAATTGTTTCTGATTTAGGCACAAGGCCAACAATTTGGAGGAAGGGAAAGTCGATTAAACCAACACCAGTGCATTACTGGTACTTTAATTTATCGAACCCTTAAGGATGAAAGGTAAAAATAACATGAGCAGGATTTGAAATCAGAATGTAAAGGGCCATAATTATATGCAGCAAAGCATGTTGTCTGACGCTCTACCGGTACTGCCAATCCACCATCCTTTTACAGCTGTACTGAGAAAAATATTGAATAATAAATTTTACAAATTCCTAGACATGCATGCAGTCATATTAAACAACATTAATTTAAAATGTTATACTGCATTAATTAACCAAACAATTATAATGATTTAAACATCTTTATGGGTGTTGAAAGTAACTTTTTTAATTAGTATATCAACAAGTTTCAACCATTTTTTATTTTTTTAAAATTTTTTTTTAGGAAATTTCATTAGCAGGTGATTTCAAATGGTGGTGGTGTCCAGTGAAGAATTCCTCAATCCTTCTCTATGTGGTAGCTTGATCTGCTTGAAACAGCAGTAAAATCTCTCTGAAACCACATCTTACCATCTTTAAAACAAAAAAAAAAAGGGAGGAAGGGACATATTGAATAATGTAACTTAGATACAAAAATGTTTAGAGAAAAAAAAAATCGAGATTGTTATGGCTGGAAATGTCTTTGATCATAGATTTGTTTGTTTGTTTGGAGTTGACTTGGAACTAAACAACAATCACTAATATGCAATGGAGGAAAGCAGATATTTGGAGAAAGGGACTCAAGGTTATGAATAATAATAATATTGATTTCTGATTTAGTCACAAGTAAATTTGGGGAAAGGGCAAAGTTGATAACATCAACTCCAGTACTTGACTGGTACTTTATTTTATTGACCCTGGAAGGATGAAAGGTAAAGTTGACCTCAGCAGCATTTGAACTCAGAAAG
The DNA here is from genome assembly GCA_964016885.1 of Eledone cirrhosa. Taxonomy (NCBI): domain Eukaryota; kingdom Metazoa; phylum Mollusca; class Cephalopoda; order Octopoda; family Eledonidae; genus Eledone; species Eledone cirrhosa. The sequence continues at coordinate 143,935,196 of OZ024741.1, read as the reverse complement.
TAAAGAGCCAGAACAAATACTGCAATGGCATTTTATCTGGTGTTCTACCGATTATTCCAATCTACCATCTTATAACAATATTGTTAACTAATATAAGCACAGGGTCACAGATTTTGTCGAATGGTATTGTCAACCTAAAATGATGGACCTACGTCATTTTCAACGATGAGGTTTCTAATTGCTCGATCAACAGAATAGCCTGCTTATGAAATTAATATGTAAATGACTGAGCAATCAACAGACATGTGTACACTTAAAGTAATTATCAGGGAGATTCAGCATGACACTGTATGTGACAAGGTTGGCCATTTGAATTACAGATATAGTTCATTCAACAGACTTCCATACAGTTTCTGTCTAGTCAATCTTCATTCACAAGACTTAGGTCAACACGAGGTTATGGTAAATGACACTTACTCCAATGATATGCAGTGGGATCAAACCTGGAACATAATGATTGCAAAGCAAACCTCTTAACCATTCAGTCATACTGCATCCACATACTCAACCTAATGGTTAGGGTAGTCAACACATGATCCTTTAAGTCAAGGGTTCGATTCCTGAACCTGACAATAAGCTATGTCTTTGAACAAAGCACTTCATTTTATGTTGCACAAGTCCACTCAGTTGAAAAACATTTCCACCAACAGCAGCTGAGGGTTAACCGTGCTACAGACTTCCACTCATAGAGGAATCTTGTAAATCCAGTCATTTAAAGCCTCATAAAAGTAGCATGATGACCTGGCCTAGTGAATCTCTAGGATCAAGCTGATTGACCTTTTTCTGACTATATTTCCAATGAAATACACTCTGGTTGAATTGCTCAATAAAGAATTTTGAGGGATTTATAAAAATTATTAATTATTCTATGAACATTGTAACTTAACATATGGTTCTGATATAAAATTATGTTGGGAAATCTTAATTTGAAAAGGAACCCTTTAAAACAGGTGGTTTTGTTTCATAGAAACAAAATATGTTTTGGGACAGGTTGGTCTTAAAATGGTTAAATCACCTGGTACTTCAATTCATCAACCATAGGAGGATAAAATGTGAAACTGACTTTGGCAGGGTTTTAACACAATATAAAGGATCGAAATTGTATTAATAACAAAAAATTGCCTTTCAGAGTTGCCATCTTTCCTTCAGATTTCACTATTACAACCAGTGGTCAATTCTAAGGAGTCAACTATTCATGACAAGTATTAATCAGCAATACTTCAATTAGGAGCCCCCATCACCCTGCAGCTCTATGATCAGAGGCATTCCAGCTGTGACTATTCCATGTTTTGTTTAGGTTTGTTATCATAGGCAAGGTGAAAATAGCTCGCATAAGTACGATGTTGTATGGCCGTGATACATGGCTAATAAATACAGAGGTTGGAGAGAAATGAAGCAAACATGCTCTGGGGGAAGTGTAATGTTAGTGCAATAACCATGAAACACAGATGAGCTAGGTATAAGTGGAATCAGATGTAGTATACAAAAGAGAAATCTGTGCTGGTATTGACATGTGATGCATATGAGTAATGATCTTTGGGTAGAAAAAAAATGCCAAGCGATTCAAGTAGAAGGAGGCTGTAGTAGAGGAAGACCTTGGCAGAAATAGTGGGGGCTAATTTTAAAGGGCTGAACCTCACAGAGGAGAGTACAAAGGAATGCAACATATGGAGGTAGACTGTAATAGAGAGGACCCATCCAGCCCAAATGAGCATGAAAATGAGGACGTAAAATGAAGACGATGATAAATGTATATATGAGTTGACATGCAAAATGAATCCAGTGAATGACATGCGATACTTTCATTTTCTTATGAGATCTATTGTCAACAATACATTATATAGCATAACTATAGTTTAGTTCCCACTTCTTTCCGAAAACGAAAGTTTATTACCATTACTTGGGAACAAGTTTGCGTGGGCAAAATTACACTAAAATGTAGTTATATCTCTCCTATTCTCGACAGCAAAGTGTGATTTGAAGGAAATTTTGCTTTTTCTAGCAGACTGAACGACCGCGAAGACACTCCTTCGTTGCACTAAGTGTAAATAAAATATACAGATAGATTTGTACATAGGTGCTAACACTTAATAGAGTAGGTAACTTCTACTTGCAACCATAAAATCACTTTAAGTTAGGGGAAATTCTAAATGAAATAAACTAACAGATAAACATATAATAAGAATCTAACCAAAAATAAACAATGACACCCTATAAATGTTAAAGTTCTCCTTCACCTTCAAACGAAGTCAAAAAAGTTAAGGCAGTTGTTACATAGCGGTCAATGTAATGTGGAATTTGATTATTCAGTTAACTCCATCTTATTCGCAGAAATGATAACTAATATAATTAAAACTATTTAATTTGAGAAAAGCTGAATGCCACACAATCTCATCTCTCTTCTCAATACGAGGGCTATGAAGAGAAAGTTCTTTACTACAAAGAATAAAGTTCCGCCAGTGCAGCGAAGCCTTAGATTTACTGATTACTTTTTCTGGTGAGATTTTGGCATACATGCATTTCTCAAAAGCATTAGAGGTGCCAATGTACCTATTGGTGATAGGGAAACGAAACTGAGTCGACGGTTCCCTTCGACTAGTCCTTTACTGCGCCGTCGCAACCTGAAGCGAAAAAATATAAAAAGAAAATTTATTCTCACCAAAGGTTTGAACCATATTGTCTGGAGTACCTTGTTCCGATGAGATCGTAATAAATAGGTAGTTTGGAAAGCTGATTTCGATTGACTTAAAGACGAAATAAGTTGAGAAGAAATATTCCACTCAATAAGTGCGGTGCGCAATAATGTGGTGGCCATCTCTGCGGTGCGACACCGTTTATTTACTTCCCTTGATTTACTCAAGCTGATGAGAGACGCTTACAACGTCAACAAACATTACTGTAAGAGTTATTTTTCAGAAGTGAAAGAATTTATCCAGACGCATATGTTAAAAATAATAAAATCTACTCCCTCCCCAATATATATATATAAATTATGGCTGGTACGAAATTTACTAAAAAAAACTTTGAAAGTCGTGCCTCTAAGATAAGTTGAAAATAGTTTTATACTAATTCCGAATTGATTATTTCTTTAATTTGCCGTTTAATTACAAAATAAGTTGAGAATTATTCCTAATATCTTAGTTAATTTGAAAAAAAAATTAAATCTCGATATCAGATAATTGTTTATTCCCAACTGTCGTGGCACCTGTTTTAAGCATCAGATCACACTACACAACTTACTGAGAAGTGGCCAATTGTCATGAATAATTAATTGTTTCTACTTTTGGCACAAGGCCAGCAATTATCTCAGTGTATTTCTGGTACTTTATTTTATCGACCCCGTAAGGATGAAAGGCAAAGTTAACCTCGATATGGATAATGATTATGAATGTGAATTTGATTACTCCACCACAGATTTTCTTTCATCATAACTTCTTAATAATTTTTAATTAAATTTTGCATGGTTATGTTGAAATTTAACGAGGAGGGGGTTAAATAATTTTATTTTTTTATTTTCACAATTCATCATAACTTTCTTTTTAAATGAAAACTTCGAAAGTATAGATTGTGATTATGTCGATGAAATTTCGAAAAAAAATTTCATTTTTTTTATTTTCGCAATTCTTAGTTGTAAAAATAACATTAAGTTCCTGTAGAAAATTAATGACAGTATCTTGATTGGAAGGTATGATGAACTAATACAAGGTTGTATTTACCCAACTACAAACAAACCGAAACTATATACAATAATTGTTTCTACTTATGGCACAAGGCCAACAAATAACTAGTGCATTACTGGTACTTTATTTTATCGACTCTGTAAGGATGAAAGGCAAAGTTAACCTCCCATAGTCTATATAAAGACTATATTCTCTTATAATCTAATGTGTCGACGTTAAAAATGTCTTGTATTTTATTTTCGATGACATCGAGATGAAATTACAGAAGAATAGTTTTCTATTTTGTGGAGAAGAATTAAAATTATGGTGAATAAAGACTGTGAGATACAGATTAATAATTGTTTCTACTTTTGGCACAAAGCCAGCAATTATCCCAGTGCATTACTGGTACTTTATTTTATCGACCCCGTAAGGATGAAAGGCAAAGTTAACCTCGGCGGCATTTGAATCTGAACATAAAGGGCCGTAACTCTTTGCTGCAAAGCATGGCGTCTGACCTACCGATACTGCCAACCCACCGCCCTCATACAGGTTAATAATGAAACACAGCCTGATAAGAAGGATGGATTTAACCACAGACATGTTCACACAGAATTGAAATTAAACCACTGTTATATTTGTGGTAAAGAATTTTCTCAAATTATACCATCGTGATATAATAATTAATAATAATAATAATAATAATAATGAAATTATTGTGTACAGTGTTCAGGTGAACTACAACTCATCAAAGGTGCATGCATAGTACATAGAATAATGTACAAATGTCAGGAAAATGAACAGTGTATGAGTCATGAAATACATGTGTGCATGTGTATGGAGGGTGGGACATCAGGTGAAGTGTTGGCGAATCTCAGGAAGCATGAAGGTTTTAAAGGATGCAGCGTCTCGACAGCTAACAACTGATGCATGTAATTTGTTCCATGCTTCAGCAACTCTGAGTGTGAAAAAATGTTTCTGAAAGTCATGGGAGCTGTGCTGTTTTCTGACTTTGTAGGCATGTCCATGTGTGTTAGACATGGAAATCAAAAAGGTGCTCAGGATTGTTGTTGGCAAGATGGTTAATAATTTTGTGGGTGTTTACCAAGTCAGTTGTCAGACGTTGGAGCTTCAATGTATCTATGCCCAGGGAAGCAAGGCGTTCAGAGTATGGTAGATGCCTGATGGAGGGTATTCACTTGGTTGCACGTCTCTGAACAGTTTTCCAGGCAGTCAATGTTCTGAGCAAGATAGGGGTTCCAGACTGGTGATGCAAATTCTAAGTGTGGCCGCACCATAGCTATATATAGCTTTGTGGTAAAACCTTCTCTGTTAATTTTTCATTATCCACACAGAAGAAAAACCATACCTTTGTGATATCTATGGTAAAACATTCTCTACTAATAGTTTGGTAACTCAACACAAATATATTCACACAGGAGAAAATTCATACCAATGTGATATCTGCGGTAAAGCTTTCACTCAAATGGGTAATTTAATGTCTCATAAATCTATTCATACAAGAGAAAACATTACCATTGTGATATCTGTGGTAAAGCATTCTCTGTTAATTCTTCTTTATATACACACAAACTTATCTATACAAGAGAAAAACTATATTATTGTGATATTTGTGGTAAAATATTTTCTGTAAACTGGTTTATCTTAACACAACCATATTCACACAGGAGAAAAGGCATATCAATGTAATGCATGCGGTAAATCATTTTCCCAAAGGGGTCATTTATTGTCCCGTAAAAGTATTCACACAGGAGAAAAACCATTATCTGTGGTAAAGCATTCACTCTTAATTGTTCTTTATTGAAGCACAAACGTGTTCACACAGTTTTGTGATATCTGTGGTAAAACATTCTCTGTAAATAGTAGTCTAGCTAAACACAAATGTATTCACATAAGTGAAAAACCATACTAATATGATATTTGTGATAAAACATTCTTTCAGAGGATTCATTTACTATCTCATAAAACTATTTACACAGGAGAAAATCCATACTACTGTGAGATCTGTGATAAGAAGTTCTCAACAAAGTAATATCTATGTATCCATAAACATATTCACACAGGAGTGAAACCATATCACTGTGATATTTGTGGTAAAAGATTCTCCCAAAACAAAAATTTATTGAATCATAAACGTATTCATATAGGTGAGAAACCATACCACTGTGATGTTTGTAGTAAAACATTCACTCTAAATGCTCATTTAACTAAACACAAATACATTCACACAGGAAATAAACCGTTCCATTGTGATATATGTGGTATGACTTTCTCTCATGGTTCTACTTTATTGACCCATAGACATATTCATACTGGAGATAAACTATACCATCTGTGGTAAATCATTCTCTGATTGTAGTTCCTTATCTAAATACAAATGTATTCATACAGGTGAGAAGCTATACCATTATGATGCCTGTGGTAAAGCATTCTCTGATAGTAGTTCTTTATCCAGACACAAATGTATTCATACAGGAGAAAAAGCAGACCATTGTCATATCTGTGGCAAAACATTTTCTGCTAGTGTGTCTTTACACACCAAATTATTTAAAAAGGAGAAAAGTGATATCATTGTGATATCTGTAGCATAAAATTCTCTCAAAATAGTCATCTATAGACATAATCACACAGGAGTGATAAATCATTCTCTTCTATTACCACTTTAAACATACACATATGTATTCTGTGGTAAAGCATTTTCTATAAAAAGTAGTTTACTGAACCATAAGCATATTCACTCAGGTGAGAAACCATATCACTGTGGTATTTATGATAAAGTATTTTCTCACAAATGTTACTTATTGAGCCACAAACATATTCACACAGGTAAGAAACCATACCACTGTAATATATGTGGCAAGAGCTTCTCTGAAAAAGGCAATTTATTAACTCACCAATATGTACATAGGTAAGAAACTATATCAAACTGATATTTGTCATAAAACATTATGGTAATCAATTATCTAGGCATTATGATATTTAAAGTGATTAAACAGATTTTTTTAAATTTGTATAATTTTAGGTTTTGTGAAGTAAACCCACTAATTAAACCTGTCATATTTTATTCTCCATTAAATATTCTATAACAAAAATAAAACATGTTGATGTATTTTTCTTGGGGCACTTCTTTATTTCAAGGTCCCCTCTGAAACTGAAAGTATTTAAAAGTTGAATTTCAGGATTTTTAGATAAAAGAACTTCAATTAGAAATTGAAAGCATTTAGGTTAGAAAAAAGTTAAAGCCTTTTTAATGTATAAAAAGTTAGTTTTATTAATCTTTCAAAAGAAATAATACATGGATGTAAAACTTTATTTATGGCTTAAATAATTGTTCAAATCCACAGTTATAATATTGCAAAAAAAGGTAACTTCAATAATGGTTTCTGATTTAGGCACAAGGCCAGCCATTTGAAGAGGAGGGGATAATCGATTAAAATCAACCCCAGTGTATTACTGGTGCTTTATTTTATCAACCTCGTAAGGATGAAAGACAAAGCTAACCTTGACGGGATTTGAACTCAGAATGTAAAGAACCATAACTCCATGCCATAAAGCATATTATCCAATGCTCTACCGATATTACCAATCCACTGCCCACTTCAATAATAATATTATCACACTGGCTGCTTTACAGTGTCAGAACAGGGTGGAATAAGTTCAGAATGCTGTTTTTTTGCTGGTAACAAAAGTGAATGAAAGGCAGATTATATAATGCTTGTATGCAAACTGCTATGTTACATGGCAATGAGACATGAGTTTTGAGTGCAGAAGATTTCTAGGTCGGAGCAAATATGTATATAATTAAATATTTGACACTTAAGTCGAACAATGTATATTGTGTCCTTGCCATGTAATTTCACATAAGTTCTGCTTCGTTTTCATCTAGTAAAATACTCTGGGAGAGTGTTTAACTATCTTGTTATAAACATTGTGACACTGAATGAACAAACAATACTGTTGATAGGGGTCAAAACTGATTACCTCTATTTCAACAGCCAAAGACAATGGAGTTATTGTATCTAATGGCAATGTTGCAGTATACCTGTGGCACACGTATTACCCCTCATCTTCCTTCGTTTGCAGTTGCAAATTCAATGTATTATCTTAAAAAATATTTCTCTCCTAATTTCGAGTTATATGTAAAAACTGGTTGAGAGGTTCAATTAGAGGAATAATGAATCTTCTCTTTGTTGGATTCAAATTGTGAATTTTATGGTTCGATAATGAGAACTACCCTGCCTTCTTTACTAACACATGACACTGAAATATTACTACCATAGCAACAAATAATAGTTCAATAGGAGCTAAGAATCAGGTTTAACTGAAGAGAGCCACTGAGGATAATATGCCAGTTCAGATTACCATACATACTCGAATATAAGCTGACAACCTCCCTATTTTATGTCTGAGAAATGGGCAAAAATCCAAACCCCCGTGATAAACCGAGGCAGCTAATCAACACATAGTATGGCTTTGAAATTCTCATGAGTGGAGAAAATATTTATGAAGTTTTAATATTTTGATATTTAAAATGTTTTAAGTGTTGTTTAGAGTATAGTTTTTGTTTCACAAATCCACTATGCACAAAACCCTTAAGTGAAAATAAGACAACCACTTCCCTCATTTTTAGAAAATTTTATTTCTTTATAATTAGTAAATAAAAAAAAGCATGAGAAAATTCTAAATTATAATATAAAGAAATTGAGAAATATTTTCAGTTTAAGGTATTATTTAAATGAAAAAATGATTCGGTATTCGTGCCAACCCTTACCTATGGTCATGAATCTTACCTATGGTCATGAATATGATCGCGAATACAAGTGGCCGAAATGGGGTTCCTCCAAAAGATCTTTGGAGTAACATTACAAAATAGAGTGTGTAGCTCGGAGATCAGAGAATCACTCTCCAGGTATGACTGCTACTTCTCCAAATTGAGAAATCACAGCTCTGATTCTATGGGCATGTGGTTAGAATGTCTCAGGAAAGAATCGCTGGACAGATTTTACAGGTAAAACCAACCGGTAGTAGAACCTGAGCAAGATAGTTGGATAACATCCATGAGCTTGGCTGGTTTTGCTTGGGCATCCTTCTGACAGGACCTGCTGGAAGGGGTGTTTGAGGCCACCACGACCCTCTCAGGAATAAGTGGACGAAGAAGAAGGGATTATTTAAAAAATATATATATATAGAAAATTACAAAAATATTATTAAAAACATCATTATCCAGATGTAACACATTGTGTTACACACGTATTGCATCATATGTATTACATATAAGTCTTGATCCGCTAACTTTTGATTATTTCATAATTCTAATTGAATTAACTCACATCCAACTGCTTAGATATGTAGTTACAATGAATTTTCCACTTTGAAAATTCGTTGTAACTACATAATGGTGTTTTAAATAATATTTTTGTAATCTACTTATATATATAACCAGCAATTTCTCTGTCTGTCTGTCCGACAGTGGAAACACGTGCGTAGAGAGAGAGTGAGAATGAAAGAAAGAGACAGACTACGAGAGGGGGATAGCGGGAGGGAGAGAGAGAGAGAGTGAATAGACGCTAAAACACGTGCTACAGAAACATTACCTTCCCCTCTCCACTAACTTTGGTCACTGAGGCCGAGGGAATCGCGCTGAGCGCGTCATAATGACGTAATGCAGACAGCCAGACATACAGACAGATATTATAAGGGCGCAACGTTATATCTATGTATCTATCTAAAAAGAAAGACTAAGAATTATATAGAGAGAACGCTAAATCGCCTAATGCGGTCCCTAGGGCATTGAAAATTTGAAATAATATTTGCTCAAAACACTCACAGGACCATAAGTATTACATGTCTAAAGTTTGAAAACAATCGGTTGGATGGTTCTCAAGTTTTAGTGAGCTGACAGACAGACAGACATTCTCTGTTTTAGATATATAGACTAGCAGAAAACCGCCCGCAGGTGGTGTTCTGCTAGTCTTTATATATATAAAAGCGAGGATATGTGTGTGTCTGTGTACAACTTTGCATGCATAAGGCTTTCACAATTACCAACTGAATTTGACCAAATTTTCTGTGCACATTGCACAGGTCGCTAAGATTGTTACATCACAAACATTTTTCAAATCGACCCACGTTGAGCAATAAGAAATCGATATCAAAATTATCGGTAGAAAAATTGATGTAAGGGAGATAACACTTTATTGACAATCCTTATAAAAAAGGGAGATAACCAACTTTTCAGAAATTGCTTACCTCCCAATACATTGGTTCTGAAAGAGAGAACACCAGTTATTTTGCTGAGAAATATCACTCCTCCAAAACTATGCAATGGTATACTTGACTTCACCTTACTCATTACAAAACATACCAATGAATATGTCATGCAGGATATTTTGGATTATAAGTTAAAAATTTAACCAGACACAGTAAAGGATGCTCTCAAAGAATAGATTTTCTCTTATTCTACTCTCATTGTTTTTTTGTTTGTATACAACTCTGCTTTCATTACAACTTTTTGTACTTTAGCAAAACTGCCTGTTTTTTTTACAGATTTGCAACGTGTATTGTCTTTAATCATTTGTATAATTACATTCTCTTCAGTGTTTTCCTTCATTATCAGCATAGTTTTATGTGTACAAAGATTGCACTAAATATTCGTTTGCATTAATTATTGAAGACTTCTGCTTATTTTGACAGGTTGGGGACAAATAATGTTCTTCTTTTACTTCCTAGCTGTATATTCTTAGCATAATTTCAAACCCCGAGCAACGCCGGGTAAATCTGCTAGTTCTCTATAAAACTCCATAAATTGTTACTCTTGGAAGCTATGTAACTACCACATGATGTACCAATTGGAATAATTCGTAAGTTGAGTAAACAATACTGTAAGCGGACTTTGATTCTTGCTGAACAATCAATTTAATTGATTGCTCTAACGGGATTTGAATAATTATATATACATGTGCGCGCGCGTATGCGTGTACATACATACAGCTTTGTATACCTATACATTTAAAAATTTTCTAATAAGGGAGTTAAGCGTGTAATTGTTTTGTTCTTGCTTTGAGTTATCTCGCCTATAGCGTTTGTTTTGTTTTTTTAAATCTGTATGTGTAGCTGCGTTTAAGCTGTCTGCTCTCAAAGTTCAAGTCCCGCCGAGATCAACTTTGCCTTTCATCCATTCGAAGTAGATAAAAAAAGTACCAGTCTACTACTGGGATCGATTCTTCCTCTATATTTATTTCTCGTTTCCATTCTCTCACTCACTATCCCTCTCTCGAAGAAATGTGCTATATTCAGACCTGGAGAGGAGATGGGCTCTGCTAAGAAACGGTGTATATCGATATGGCACCCCTACGACTCCCTCACAAGTTACGGGACCATGCACGCGTGCATATGTATGTGTATATATAATATACGTGTGTGTGTACGTGTGCCTCTCTTTCTCTCTCTCTCTCTATATATATATTAGAGAGAGAAAGCGAGGCACTACATATATAAATCTGCGTGTGTCCATAGGTATGTGTGTATGCTAGTATTATTTCTTAACTTCTGAGTAAGCAACACTGTGTACAGGGAGATAGCAGGTAAGACAATCTGTAAATGATAATCAACGTAACAAAATGTGTGTGTGTGTGTGTGTGCAAAGGGCATGAATTCTACATAGAGAATAGCGAGATGGAGTGGGGTAGATAACAATAATCACGCACACACCCAAGTACAAACTCTCTCTTTCATCTCTTTACTCAGTCAGATTCTTGCGCGTACACACCTCATCATCACTCACAACTTTTTCTCTCCCGCTATCTGTCTACTAGTCATACTAAACTCACATATTCCCCCACTCTGTCCATCAACTCTTCTGTCTGACAGACAGTCAGACATTAATAACAATGAGTTGAAATTTCATCCCTGCAATATAATGGACACGAAAGCCAATGTTAATGATGCCATAATTGCAGATGATGATGCTACTATGAAAAGAAAGTATCCCGCTATTCCTATGGTAAAACATTATTATCTTATTTTCCATGTTTTCTTTAAATGCTTTTCCTATCAAAGTCAAGGGTCAAACAGAAAGGACGAAGGTAGGTAGATAAACATACGAATAAGTATATAGATGAACACACACCAGACATGACAACCTCCCTCGTACTGGTGCTACGACAAAATGTACCCAGTACACTCTGTAGAGTGCGCGATCATATGTAAGCCTGTCTGAGAGGTCTGTGACCCCGATTAAACACTGGCTTGGTTTGTAACAATATGTACAATCTTACTGATACGGAAAACGGGCGTTAAATGACTATATATATATGTGTGTGTGTGCATATATTTACATATCTACTGGCTGATTAGTAAGGCTTAATATAACGGAAAAATTTGTCAGTGGCGCTTTAGTGTTTAGCACAGCAAAACGGTATGTTGCAGATGTGGGTTCACGTCCCACGAGCGGTGCCGTACAATTTTTTTTCTTCCGTCTCCAGGGTTTATATGCCCGACATATTTTTTATCGTCTCCCCAACGCTTTGACACCTTAATATTCAATGAGCTCGAGGGTCTGGTCAATGATCGACTCTCCCCAGAGTCCTGCGACCAGACTGCTTTGCCCAAACAGTTTGGAGATCTCGGTCTGCGTAAATGCTCGTCTTTGTCTCTACCTTGTTTTCTTTCCTCCATCCACTCCTGTAGTGGGTGACATCCTCTCCTTTTCAACATGGACCAGTTCTACAAGGGAGATGGATGACATTTTACTACAGAAAGCTGGCTTTGTCAGTTCCTGATACTGACGAGGATAGACGGAAGCAGAGAATATGGGACAATCTACGTTCGAGCAAAACTCTTAACTCTCTCTTTGATCATTCAGGTGCCGCTTACTTTCTGCAAGCACAAAGCTCTCATGGGACTCGATTGATGCCCTGACTGTGGCCAACATTGGTGGTCTTCTTAGTCAAGATGAGCTCCGCATCTTCATTGCACTCCGAGTGGGAGCCGATGTCTGTGGGGATCTGAGATATTGCTGTAGCAGATACCTCTACTCCACAGGTCTACATGGTTTGTCCTGCCGCCTGAATGAAAATAATTAATAGAGCACATTTTCAACTACGATTCTCTGCTCAAACGGAGCAAAAAAAAACGACCCCTTCAATATGTTATTAATGGGAAGAACTGCGATTCTTTAGAAGACTTCAAAGCTACCTAGACCAGTTCATGACCCAGAAATATGCCAAGTTCCAGGTGAATGGAATCATGAAGTTTCCTCAAAAATTGCGAACGGTAGTGGAACAAAATGGAAAATATGTAGTTGATTAAAGATGTGTACAATTATTTAAATATTGGTAATGAATTTCCTTTAGAAACGCTATGAACTTTTGTAACACCTCCATAAATATATATATATATATCAGGGGTGAAGGGTCCGTGCAAGCAACGCATGCAGTGCATGCGTTATAGAATCTTGAGTTGATCAATTGCATCGGTTGAAGCAAGCAGAATTTTGGCTGCTTACTAAAACGTATAGTCACAAATAAAGATAACACACACACATACACACGACAGCTTTGGGGCAAGCACAATTTTGACTGCTTACTACATGCGGCTTTGATCGGGAGGGTCATTTAGAGGGAATTGGGGGGGTGGGGGTGTAAGGCTTTCCGCCATGGCGATTGGGCTGCATGTGCTGCTTTCCATGTTACCCTTCGTCACTGATATATATATATATATGCTCGAAGTTAGCTACGTCATATATATATAGTGAGAAAGTGAGAGATAAATACGCATATACATGGGCTGTATTCTATTTTCTAGCTTAAGTCGTATTTGTAAATGTCGTAAAAGGGTCGAGCGCTCTGACCTCCTCCTCTCCCACTCCTTCCCGACTAAAGATAAAAAAACAAACAAACACAAAATAACCCCCCCCCAAAATGTGTTCTAAAAATCCTCACTATTGACGTATACATAAACATACGTGTATGTGTACACCATAAAACTAGATCAAATCCTGCAACAGTAGTATCCGATGATAGTAAATACAAACAGTTGAGAAAGTGGAATAAGTTATTTTGCCGTGAGGAAAAAGAGAGAATTCTTAGAATCTTACAATCGAACAGCAACAGTGGCAACAACAGTAACATATTTTCTCTCTCTCTCTCTCTCCTTCCTTCAGCACACAAAAATTGTGTGGTAATTTACCATCTTCGTTGAAGAGCTCTACCTGATATGTCAAAACTCTCTTAGGCACTCCAAACTATCTTATTCAACTCAATGGACTATTTACATTACACTACCCATGGAGGATTGACAGAATTGGTAGAGCGTCGGATAAAATGCTATTGTGGTATTTGTTCTATTTCTTTACAAATCCTTCTGATAACAATCTTTCAAGTTTCATCACTTTCTTTTGCCCTCTGCCTCCGAATAGGTGGACAAAGAAGATAAAATTTAGTGCTGGAGCCGATATAATTAACTACCTCCCTACCCTTTGAAATTGGCGGTTCACCCCACTTTGGATAGTTTAGTTTTTTTTAAATACTCAACATATTTGATGGTGGTGGATTGGCAGAATTAGTAGACCGTCGGATAAATGGTATTGCAGTATTTGTCCTGGCTCTTTACATTCTGAGTTCATATCCCACCGAGGTCAACTTTACCTTTCATCCTTCAGAGGTCGGTGATAAAATAAAGTAAGAATCAAATACTGAAGCTGATTTAACCAACTTTGCTTTTACCTCCAAATTTGCTGACCTTATGCCTAAATTAAAATAATATACTACCAGTACTATTAATACTGACAGGAGTAGCATTGAACATATTTAATTGTTGGTGTCCAGGATTGGTATGACATATCATGATTACTGGATATATGAACAGTCATATAAACTAAGAAATTTGCATTTTTATAAATTAATGGTTTACATAAGAGAAATCCCATAGGAGTGATTAAAGATAAAAATATTTTAATCACTTATTTCAAGGATATGATTTTGGACCGTATATACTCGAATATAAGTCAACCTTATTCTAAATATGGAATATGGGCAAAAATCTAAACTCCGTGTATAAGTCGTGGCAGCTTAAGATGTTAAGATGGCGCAGTTTTCAAATTCTCGTGAGTGGGGAATATACTTATGAAATTTAAATATTTTGATATTTAAAATGTTTTAAGTGTCATTTAGAGAATAGTTTCTGTTTCACAGTTCTATTATGTAATGGATATTTTAACCATTTCATCCATTTTATAAAGTTTCAACAAGTTTTTCGAATTTTGCTTACTTCCAGCCACGCACATGCTGGGAGTACTTTGCATTATTTTTTTAGCAGAAAACAATAGCCCCATCTCCCAAATGTAACAACTTTTCAATATACACATTGAATGAAATGCGTGCCTTAAAAAAACTTGGAAATCATTTAACGTCGAAC
This sequence comes from Eledone cirrhosa, assembly GCA_964016885.1. Classification (NCBI taxonomy): domain Eukaryota; kingdom Metazoa; phylum Mollusca; class Cephalopoda; order Octopoda; family Eledonidae; genus Eledone; species Eledone cirrhosa. The sequence continues at coordinate 143,920,101 of OZ024741.1, read as the reverse complement.
AAGTATTGGTTTCTTATATAGACACAAGGCCAACAATTTTGGGGGAGGGGAAAGTCGATTAAATCGACCCCAGTGTATGACTGGTACTTTATTTTATTGACCCCGTAAGGATGAAAGGCAAAATTAACCTTGGCGGGATTTGAACTCAGATCACAAGGGGCCGTAACTCTATGCTGCAAAGCATGGCGTCCGACCCTCTGCCAATCCACCGCCCAACGTCGTACAAGTATTAAAACTTTCTCGCTCAATGACACAACGTGCCGCCTGGTTTAAGAATCAAACTCATAACCTCACGAACTATCAACCTGAGAAGTTGACTGGTATCTGGTTTTTATCGACTCTGGAAGAATAAAACACAAAGTTGATCTAAGTCGAGTTTTAAATTGGATACGTAAAGAGATGTAAACAGGTTTCGATATTCCTCTACGAAGGTGCCGAGCACCTTGATTTCTGAGAAGTTCGAGACCATCACAGCGATGTCGTCCACATATGCTGACATAGAACTTTCACGTCCCGGTTCGAGCGGGATACCCTACAACAGCTCCAGGTTCTGCAGTAAAGGGTCGACAGTTAATACGTACAGAAAGGAGGTAAGAGAACACCCTTGATGGACCGATCGCGTGATCTGAATCGATTCCGAAAGGTAGCCATTTACTTTACCACCGAACAGACGCCGCTTTGCATTGCAGCTATCCTGCCTCTGAAAACGGGACCTTTTTACCACCGAACAGACGCCGCTTTGCATTGCAGCTATCCTGCCTCTGAAAACGGGACCTTGAGGATAGCTTCCAGTTATCAATGGTCGACCCTATTGAAAGCTTTCGATTGATCTAAATTGATCATAGCCACACCGAAGCCAAATTTACACCATATCTGCCCTATGATGTATTGCATGAAGTGGAGGTTGTCGTGTATGGACAAGTTTGCGCCTCCCCTACCAGACTCTTGACAACAAGGGTCAACCTCTTCGCTCACACCTTGACCAAAATCAAACTCTGTGTTTAGCAGAGTTATGGGGCTGATGATATATATAAAGTACCCCTATTGTTCTCGTCTTTCCTTATCAGCATTACTACACCTCGGCTCACAGAACTAGGAATACTCCCGTTCTGCTGCCAGTTGTAGTAGATCGATTCGAGGAGATCGGATAACAAGTCTAGCATATCTACGTAAAACTCGTAGGGCAGACCATCCAAACAGACTTGCGCCTCGTGCAGCAGACCAGGGCATCCCGAATTTCAGCTGATGTTAGCTTTTCGGAGCATTCAGCATCGCCTGGTGAGAGATGTGGCAGGCCATCGTGTAGGAACTGAAGTCCGCCACCATCTCCGACCGCCTGCTCCCTCCGAACAGTCGAGCAAAGTGTAGCGAAAGGCCACATACATCTGCCTGGTATCGTTCTGCATGCGTTCGTCTCGGTTCGTCAAAGACTGAATCGTGGTTTTTTTTTTTTTACCAAGCTGTGTTTCCGCCACTTGGGCCCATCGAACAGCTTTTGTTCCCTCATTTCTTAGACCACGCTCCATAACTCTGACAATGCAACCTTCGTGTTTTGCATTGAAGAAATGGTCTAATGCCATTCTCGCCGCTAGCAGATCAGTTACAATGCCACTTCTAATCGTCTCATCTAATTTAGCTACCAGCTCCCCCTCATATTTTTTCTATCATTACTTCTGAAACCTATTGGCTTTACGCACCAGTAATGATGTGTTAAGCTTCCAGTAACCAAGTCCTAGCCTACATGCAGATCACAAATTAGTGATCTGAATAGGTGACCTTTCAGAAATGTAGACAGCCTATACTATCCTTATCTGCTTACCTAACAAAATACCTATCTATATACGATCTAGATGACCCTATGCGGTTGGTCCAGGTCCACAGTTTTGAAGAACACCGAGATTCTCCCGAATTGTTTGGCCTTTGCTATGTGCTCAATGTGATTTATGATGCACTTCAGTACGGCCTCCACTTGTGGTTGGGAGGCCAGCTCTGCTTTGCGAGATTGCACCGAAATGCACTTTCACTTCAGAGTTCTTCTTTCTGTTGCTGTCAGTATCTCTGACGGAACATTTATGTTGGCTCAGGTCTTTTCTCTTGTTAGAATTTTTGCTGCCTGGGCCAAACGTTCTTTCTTCTCGGAAATGTCCATTGTGTACAGAGTTTGGGCTTTTTCAGCTGTGGCCGCAAAAGTTCTTTTGTTGTTGCTGTTAGTGTTGTCGTCGTTCTTCTTGTTGTTGCTGTTTTGCTGCTTTTCATTGTTGCTGTTGCTATTAGTGTTCACGTTGTTGTTGCTGTTGTCATTGTTGCAGTTGTTGCTCTCAATTTTTCGCTTTTTTTGCTCTAGGTGTTGTTAATGTTGTTGTCATTGCCATTGTTGCACTCGTTTGTTTTCTTTTTATTGTTGGTGCGGCTGTTATTGTTGTTGCTGTTGGCGATGCTGCCTATAGTGGTGGTAGTAGTAACACTGTTCATAATGGTGGTGGGACAATGTCACTTCTGTCAACGTTTGAGCCGCTGTCACATGATAGCTGGCTTAACGAGAGGAGGTGTATCCCATCCATATTTTTGAAAGAAACCCCCACCCACCCAAAGTTCAAATATTTGGGCACAAGGCCCAAATATCATGGGGTCACCTTTACACTGAGCAATGGGTGTCACAGTTTGTGACAAAAATATAACATTTAATGTAATGTAAACACGTGAAGATTAACAAAATTTGTGGAGCGATATTCCCATATATCTTGATTGACTAAACAACAAAGATAATAATAATAATAATAATAATAATAATAAAATGATGATAATAATGTACTGCGTTTTCAATTGTATTTGCAGTATGGTCCTTGCTCTGTGAAAGATCTTAAAGTTGGGACAGTGAAATACTGGTGCGCCTGTGGACTAAGTAAAAAACAACCTTGGTGTGATGGTGAGGAGATAACTACTTGTATTAATACTAGCCTGAACTATAGAAATTACATCTTTGATAAACAGTCTTATTTCTTGAACATAGGTTTTTTTTCTTTGTTTTTTTAAAAGTTTTCTTTACTATGAGAATAAAACAAATAAGTTGGCCATATAAGCTTCTAGAGGTGGAAAATTGGACAGTATCGCCTGTGGAAATCGAACTCACATCTGTTGTATGCCTGACACTACTATTGCACCTAAATGTGACTGGCCACTCAGCCGGCATTTTTAAGCCTTAACTATCGGTCAGTAGATATAAACAAAGAACCGATTGTAATCATGAACCGCTGAGCAAATTTTAATTTTGAAAGTAAATTGTTATAACATAAGTTTTTGTTTTTACTATAAAAAGATGTGAGTTCGATTCCTACGGGTGATACTGTCCCCCTTTGCCGTCTTTGATAGCTTAAAGACCAGCTTGTTTGACAAAAAAAAAGTAATAAAAAAATAGAAGGAAAAAAAACTAAGGTGAAACAGCTTACTTTCAGCTAACAATTTGTCAAAATTCAAAATTTGCTCCATGATTCATTCTTTATTTCTATTTTGATGCATAAATTTATCGATCTTCATAATATTGTATCCTTATGTTATAGATTTGGATAATATCCTTGATTTAATTACGTAGTTTAGGTTGTTTAAAGCTTAAAGAATGTATATGTATTTAAATAGGAGGTTGAATTAAGAAACATTTAGAAAATTTGAATTGTAGTCGTCTCAACGTAGGCACCTCTGTCCCCTTTTCCCAGTCTTCAGAAATATTATTTATAGCAATCGAATATTATCGTAGTCATTTACGTTGGAACGACTACATTTCACATAGAATCACCCCCCTCCCCCCCACACACACTCTCAAGCGTGAACCAAATACCGAACACCTTTCGTAACTGTACTCCTTGTTGTTATTTACTTTTCCGATATATATATATATATATATATTATAAAGAAAGAAGAGACATTAGATATAAATAAAAAGATATAATATACCTAAATTCCTTCATTATCCTCGACTACGTAGTTTCGCGGCTATTATGCAAAAACATTACATCATAGAGATGCAGTATTTTTGTGAGGTTTGCCGACTTATCAAGAGGATAACTCATTTAGAGTTTCAAAACCCGTCCGTAGGACGCGAGATAGAATCCCGAAAGGCGGAGGGGGGACTTATCACGTGATACAGTGGTCAAGAAACAGAGCTAAGCCTCTTACAACCAAGAGAAAAATACCACAAAAGGTGGTATTTTTCTCTTGGTTGTAAGAGGCTTAGCTCTGTTTCTTGACCACTGTATCACGTGATAAGTCCCCCCTCCGCCTTTCGGGATTCTATCTCGCGTCCTACGGACGGGTTTTGAAACTCTAAATGAGGTATCCTCTTGATAAGTCGGCAAACCTCACAAAAATACTGCATCTCTATGATGTAATGTTTTTGCATAATAGCCACGAAACTACGTAGTCGAGGATAATGAAGGAATTTAGGTATATTATATCTTTTTATTTATATCTAATGTCTCTTCGTTCTTTATAATGTATTATATAGCTCTGATATTGAATCAAAATCTAATCCATTCAGATTATTTTGTCCCTATTATTCATAGAGCAACAACGGTTAAGGTTGGCACCACACAAATTCAGGGATATATGTGTGTATATAGATGTATATGTATGTATTCGCATGTGTCTGTGTATTTCTTTGTATTATATATATATATATATATATATATATATATATATATATATATATAATTAAAAAAACGCCTGGAAGAAATATAGGAAACAGAAAACGCAGAAGAGACAAGTACATGGACAATTCCCGCTCATTGGTTGTCTTTCTCAGGATCATTATAGTTTCGGAGGCTTTAAAAGACAGAACTATTCACCACCAGTGCATCAATTGAAACCACTGAGTTATCCATGGATAGCTATTTGGGATGAAAACACAACGGACGTTGGACAAAAAAAAACCGCAAAACGTAACAAGAAGAAATAACAACATACCTACATGGACAGGGAAAGCAACACAAATAAGGACTAGGTAATCATAGTAGAAATGAAGGAGTAAATTAAATTAATAAAAGTTAGTTCAAGCAATAGCCCTAGAACTAATATTAATAGGAGAGACATGGCGAAGATAATTGACCAGGTCGGTGTCAAATCGCAAAAGGCTGAGACAAAGGCTTTGATGGGTAGGGCAGTATTAAGGACTGGGGGTGACGGAGAAAAAAGATAGATAGATGGATGGATATAAAGGGAGAAATATAGATAGAAGAAGAAATAAAGATAGAGGGAGATATATACACACACATATATATGGATGTATATATATATGTGTGTGTGAGTAATATTTCAACGCAATATTCTAAGTATAAATGTGTAGCGGATAAGTGGTATTCTTTGTATGGTAGTTTGATGAAAAGAATAATGCCATGATTGAGTTGTTAACAACGTTTATTTTATAATAACAATATTCACTTTGAACATCGAGTAATAATATTTATGACAGGAATTATCCGTACATTAATCTACTAGCTGCTACGAGCTAGCGTGAATGCATGTATCAGAGAAGACGATGATGTAAAAGTTGTGTTGTGTCTTACAGATACAATATGACAGGAAGAATAGGATGAGCATATAATGTAAACAATATGCACTTACTATGTGTGTGTGTGTGTGTGTGTGCCTATTCTTAGAATATATTATTCTCGTAGTAGTAGTGGTCAAATTGTCAGGCAGGCATGTCTGGCTGGCTGTGTCTGTGGCCGAGAAGGTGGTAGACAGTAAGGGCCAGGACAGAGAAAGGGTAAACAGTCTACTGATGCCTACATCATTATCACTTGCTGACTGCTGCTTCGGGTCTGTTTGTTGGGTTCCTTAACTCCTTGTATTTATAATTACATTAAAGTTAGAAGGATGGGTATATGAGGTTGATTTATGATCAGCCATGTGGATATTGTCTCCCAAGAAGCTGGGGTCACAGGTCAAGTGGAATGTACGTTTATCATTGCTGTCTTGACAGGACAATGGTGGGAACTTTCCAATAATGGTTAGTCCCAGAGGCGAGAAACCTCAGATTCGGTTTCAAATCTTTGCCTGTAAAACATAGGAGTATTCCGTTATAAATCAAACATTATATAAAAATCAAAACAAAACTATTATTTTTATTGTATTGCATTTTTGAAATTGTAAAAAAAATTGTATTCTTGCAGGTTCACACAAAGGGACTGAAATAAAACCTATTCGTTGGACTGTCCCCAAATCTCAGGCTCGCTTTCAAATTTGTAATTGTAAGTACACCACAGATCCCCCTTATTGTGACGCAACCCATGTTAACTTACCAGCTGAAGTTCTGCAGAGAAAAGCCACATGTAAGAACAAAGGTTCTCATATAGACTCGTGTAAACTTTGCACTCAATGTGGATGGGTGCCTGACTTTTAACAGTAAAATCTACATAATTAAAACGATTTACTAGGAGCTACTCAGTTTTCTTTTTTCTTTTTGTTTTGTTTATTCCATAAAAACGAAGCAGATGTACAGAGATAGTTGGTAGTAAAAGTATCAGTGAAATAAACGTTTTCCAATCCCAGGTAGGAACCATAGATGTGTTTGATAGCTGCTGCTACCTAGATAATTTAATTAGCAATGGAAGAGGTTGCTGCTCTGGGAACATAAGGGCTAACATAAGAACAGCACGGAAAAAGTTGAGAGAATTACTACTTCTGCAGGCAACAAAAGGTTATCTATAAGAAAGAAAAGGTGGATGTATGATTCCTATGTGCATTGTTGCATGGAAGAATACAGAGGATATGTGAAGGCTGGAGAGAAATGAAGCGATCATGCCCCAACAGATGCGCTATGCTGGTATGTCTGAACGGCAAGGCATGGATGAGCTGAGAGAAAAGTGGTAAGGATACACGTGTCTGTGGAATGCTCAATCCTTTGTACGTTAATTACATGAGTAGGTTGTTCCATTGATCGAAAAATTGGGACACTCATCGTCGAAACCGACGGAGTTCCATTCTAGAGTGCAATTTGACAGCTAATTCTAGCAAGTTGAACGACTACATAGAGGTTCGCGTGTTAGTGATTAGAGTGCTGGATTCGCAATTGTGAGGTTGTGAGTTCGATTCTTAGTCAATTTATTTCACATTGCTCCATTTCATTCAGTTGGAAATAATAAATTACGACGTTACTGGTGTCAAGCTGTATCGGCCTTTGCCTTTCCCTTGGACAACATCATATATAATGTGTATATACTGAATATAGTGTGTATATGATTTATGACAACATAGATACGAAACTGTATCGAGCTTTGTCTTTTCCTTAGATAACATTGGCATGCATGGGAAACTGTTGGTCTTGCACAAAAACCTTTTCCCCGAGCTTACTAGTAGAAATTCATGGTCAACTATGACTTCCTCTGTATTCTGTTAGGTTATTGTTTTAGATTAGCTTAAGAAAATTAAAGACAACCCATCCATGACCATTTTGTCTTTTTGTAGGGTTTAGAACACCATTATCCAATCTGTTACCTTTTTAAGACACAAGGATGTGATTTAAAGGAAATTTTGCTGCTATTTCTAGCAGGTCGAGTGACACAGAAACCATACCTCTTCCTAATAGATGTCTGTTTGCGAAAACAAGTAATCGTCTCTACATTATAATTCACCCTCAATCGATACACATTTCCTATCTATATATTAGCTTTAATTATTTTTGCGAATGAACGAAAAATTGTTCCAAGTTATAATAGTTACTTCTCTTTTGCTGCTTTCATAAAACTTCTTTTTCAAAAAAGCAATTATCAAAAAACAAAAATGTATTTAGAATTGAACTAGGAATATATATTAACACTTTTAGATAAAGCGTAGATGTATACACAGGTAATAGATGACCTGTGAAGGCGCGTGGCTTAGTGGCTAGGGTGTTTAACTTGCGATCGTAATGTCGTGGGTTCCTGTGTGCTTGAGCAAAACATTTCATTTCACGTTGCCCTGGTCCACAAAGCTGAAAATGAGTATGAGCAGGAGATTAACCCTGTGGTGGTCTGGCGTCTTGTCCAGGACTGAGTGTCTTGTACTCTCAGTGGTTTCCCGCCAATGAAACTGAGATAAGCTCTGGCCTGATAAACCTCCGAGCTCAGAATAGACTTTAACATTTTAAAGATATAAAATAGAATTTTAAAATGTGAGCACCGGATATGCAACAAGCTCATTTTTCCTGATTGGCACTGTGTTGCCCCTGGTTCTTTGTCCCATGCGTTGGAATTCCTTCCTTCAACGATTTACAAATCTGAGAAACTTTACATTTTATCAATGAATACAATTTTTGTTGAAATAGATCCATACTGACCACCTTGGGTTTTGTTTTTTACCTGATGCTCAATATATTACAAAATCACTTCCCTCATCATCAAACTTCTGTTTCATTGTTCCAATAAAATCCCAGACGTTTTCAAACTCCTTTCACATTTTCTAGTATATTCTAAGTATATACTAAGATTATCCAGGTCTCCGGTTATTCTGAGGTCTATCTCACCTGCAATAGCAAAACACTAGTTCTTTATGTCAAAGAAATGCCAACTGAATGTTCGACTCATGAATTAATGTGTAAATGAGTGAATATTTCAGAAATATGTGCAGGGTCTATGAGAGGGGGTCTAGCCGGTGCCCAAGAGCTAAGAAGGCCCCACAGCAACCATGCAACATCCATTTTGAGAAACATCTTTGCCTGCTTCGGCCCCAAAGGAGTCTTATACCACTTTGAAAAATTTCTCTTAGAGGCCCTGGATACGTGAACCCTTAATGTAATTCTCCCGGATACTCAGCGAGGCATAATATGTGACAAGGCTACACTTTTGAATTACCTGTACAATTAATCTGTTAACCCTCCATACAGTTTCTGTTTACCCAATTTCACCAACAAGACCTAGATCGATCCGAAACTGTATTAAAGACAACGATTGTGAAGTGAACCACCTAGACATGCCTACATACAGATGTACAGTAATACGGTGTATATGATTTACGCGATATGAACATGCTGTACTATAACAGCTATTCACTATACATATCTCTTGCATTCTGACATGAGCACGTAACTTATTTTGTATGTAATTAGTGTACAGGGCACGTAACTTATTTTGTATGTAATCTAGTGTACAGGGCACGTAACTTATTTTGTATGTAATCTAGTGTACAGGGCACGTAACTTATTTTGTATGTAATCTTATATGACAGAGCGCGTAACGTACTTTGTATGTAATCTTATATGACAGAGCGCGTAACGTACTTTGTATGTAATCTTATATGACAGAGCGTGTAACATACTTTGTATGTAATCTTATATGACAGAGCGCGTAACGTACTTTGTATGTAATCTTATATGACAGAGCGCGTAACGTACTTTGTATGTAATTTTATATGACAGAGCGTGTAACATACTTTGTATGTAATCTTATATGACAGAGCATGTAACATACTTTGTATGTAATCTTATATGACAGAGCGCGTAACGTACTTTGTATGTAATCTTATATGACAGAGCATGTAACATACTTTGTATGTAATCTTATATGACAGAGCGTGTAACATACTTTGTATGTAATCTTATATGACAGAGCATGTAACATACTTTGTATGTAATCTTATATGACAGAGCGTGTAACATACTTTGTATGTAATCTTATATGACAGAGCATGTAACGTACTTTGTATGTAATCTTATATGACAGAGCATGTAACATACTTTGTATGTAATCTTATATGACAGAGCGTGTAACATACTTTGTATGTAATCTTATATGACAGAGCATGTAACATACTTTGTATGTAATCTTATATGACAGAGCGCGTAACATACTTTGTATGTAATCTTATATGACAGAGCGTGTAACATACTTTGTATGTAATCTTATATGACAGAGCGTGTAACGTACTTTGTATGTAATTTTATATGACAGAGCGTGTAACGTACTTTGTATGTAATCTTATATGACAGAGCGCGTAACGTACTTTGTATGTAATCTTATATGACAGAGCGTGTAACATACTTTGTATGTAATCTTATATGACAGAGCGTGTAACATACTTTGTATGTAATCTTATATGACAGAGCGCGTAACGTACTTTGTATGTAATCTTATATGACAGAGCGCGTAACGTACTTTGTATGTAATCTTATATGACAGAGCGCGTAACGTACTTTGTATGTAATCTTATATGACAGAGCGCGTAACATACTTTGTATGTAATCTTATATGACAGGGCACGTAACTTATTTTGTATGTAATCTTATATGACAGAGCGCGTAACGTACTTTGTATGTAATCTTATATGACAGAGCGTGTAACATACTTTGTATGTAATCTTATATGACAGAGCGCGTAACGTACTTTGTATGTAATCTTATATGACAGAGCATGTAACATACTTTGTATGTAATCTTATATGACAGAGCGTGTAACGTACTTTGTATGTAATCTTATATGACAGAGCATGTAACATACTTTGTATGTAATCTTATATGACAGAGCATGTAACATACTTTGTATGTAATCTTATATGACAGAGCGCGTAACGTACTTTGTATGTAATCTTATATGACAGAGCGCGTAACGTACTTTGTATGTAATCTTATATGACAGAGCGCGTAACATACTTTGTATGTAATCTTATATGACAGAGCGCGTAACGTACTTTGTATGTAATCTTATATGACAGAGCGTGTAACATACTTTGTATGTAATCTTATATGACAGAGCGCGTAACGTACTTTGTATGTAATCTTATATGACAGAGCATGTAACGTACTTTGTATGTAATCTTATATGACAGAGCGCGTAACGTACTTTGTATGTAATCTTATATGACAGAGCGCGTAACGTACTTTGTATGTAATCTTATATGACAGAGCGCGTAACGTACTTTGTATGTAATCTTATATGACAGAGCACGTAACGTACTTTGTATGTAATCTTATATGACAGAGCGCGTAACGTACTTTGTATGTAATCTTATATGACAGAGCGCGTAACGTACTTTGTATGTAATCTTATATGACAGAGCGCGTAACGTACTTTGTATGTAATCTTATATGACAGAGCGCGTAACGTACTTTGTATGTAATCTTATATGACAGAGCGCGTAACGTACTTTGTATGTAATCTTATATGACAGAGCGTGTAACTTATATTGTATTTAATCTTTTATGACAGAGCGTGTAACTTATGTTGTATTTAATCTTTTATGAAAGTGTGCGTAACTTATTTTGTATGTAATCTTATATGACAGGACGAGTAAATATGACAGCAATAAATAATTTAATGAGTTGCTTCTTTTATAGCTATTATGTCACAACTGGCTTCCCCAGTTCCACCGCTCCTTCATTACATTAATCATGGGTGAAGGTGTGTGGCTTTGCTAGGGTGTGGAGTGAGGTGCCTTGCTGTATTTATTCCATCTTTGGCATCTGAATTCGAATCCCATTATGGCCTACTTTGGTAGTAGATTTAATCAGCTGCTTGGCTTAACACTACCACACGGCCATCGGGTGCCTTTAGCAGAATCTACTTCATCCTGTCTACCAGTTTAGGGGATCCTGAAGAGGGCCATTGCCTCTGCCCTTCTGTCCCTTCCCTTGCTAAACAACAATAAATGAAGAAAATAAATAATCAATTAAATAGTAATAATAATGTTTAGAAATGTGGAAAATCATGAATGCAGGAAAATAGCTTTGAACACAACTTTAGAAAATAGGGTGAAATACCATTATTGACGGAAGCGACTGCTGGCCACTTTTTTCTAAACCCACGTTCACGTCTGTTTTCCTGCGTTCAAGATTTTATATATTTCTAAACATTTCAACTCACTTGATACTCCAATGTCTATTTACCAAATAATAATATTTTTTTCTAAATTAAGCATAAGTCAGAAAGTCGATTAAATAGACCCCAGTACTTGACTGGAGCTTTATTTTATCGACCTCAGAAGGATGAAAAGCAAAGTTAACCGTGCCGGGATTTTAACTCAGAACGTAAAGAGCCAAAGCTAAATGCGGTTTGTTTGCACATTCCTTCTTTCCCTAGAAGAAATTGACTGTGTTAAGGCGTGGAGAAGGAAGGACTGCACCAGGTTTAAATGCTCAAGACACGCTGCATATCATTACAGAACCTCTGTGACTCATTCAAGAACTAAGAGACCATAACATAACATCTGAACAGGGATGCAAGCCTGATTCCAAAGCACCATTACTTTCAGAATTGAATTTTGACCAGGTTAGTAAACTTTGTACTAGAAGCAGGCGAAAAACCTTATGTCACTGGTCACTTGTGCGTTATTTTTGTTACACACCTCAACTATTTCTCGAAATAAAGAAACTAACGTCATTCGTTTAGAAACCTCAGGGCTAGTAATGAGGACAAAATTTATTGTTGTATTAGCCAGCAATGCACAGACCACAGTTCCTCGTAAACTGCTGTGGAAAGTTTTGCATGAGTATGAGATCAATGGTCAACTTCTTGCTGTCCTGATGTCTCTATACGAATGCCCGAGTATTTGTGTTTGGATAAATGGTGCTAAATCAAAACCATTCAATGTGGGAGTAAGACTCTGCCAAGGGTGTGTATTGTCACCTCTCCTGTTCATTATTTTCGTGAACAGGATTGACATGTACAGCCGGGTTGGAAGTGGTGTTACGACTGGCGGGCATAGAATCAGTGGGTTACAATAGGCTGACGACATGGTGTTACTTAATTCAACAGAAGGTGATCTCTGACTTGCAGTTGATAGGTTTGATGCCAAGTGCTGCATAGCTGGAATGAAAATCAGTACTGTGAAAACTTAGACAGTCGCCCTCTCTAGGAAGCCTGCACAGTGCACTCTACATGTGAATGGAGTTCCACTGAAGCAGGTGGAGAAATTCAAGTATCTTGGGGCCGTGTTCACAAGTGATGGAAGGCATGAAGCTGAATTAAGTGCAAGAATTGCAGGAGCTGGTGCACTAATAATTGTTTCTACTTTAGGCACAAGGCCAGCAATTATCCAGTGCATTACTGGTACTTTATTTTATCGACCCCGTAAGGATGAAAGGCAAAGTCAACCTCGGCGGGATTTGAACTCAGATCGTAAAGGGACGTAACTATGCTGGAAAGCATGGCGTCCGACTCTCTACCGATACTGCCAATCCACCGCCCTTTAGTGCACTAATAATAAGAATAAGAAACGTCTATTACTAAGCGTCCATATATCATCATCATCATCATCATTTTACGTCCACTTTTCCCTGCTTGCAAGGGTGGGATGGGAACTGATTCTGGCTTGATTTCTACAGCTGGATGCCCTTCCTAACACCAACCTCATTTACAGTGAGTGCTGGGTGCTTTTTTTCCGTGGCACCTCCACGACCACTTTGCAGTGGAATATATATATATACTTCTGGCGTCATGCAGTAATACAGAGTACCCGACCTCCCATGGGTACAAGCTGAAGCATATAGACAATATTCCCCCACACCCCCCACCGCAAGGTGGTCGTGGAGGTGTCACGGCAAAAAAAGCACCCAGCCCACACTGTAAAGTGGACGTGTAGGCGCCACGAAAAAGCACCCAGCATTCACTGTAAATGAGGTTGGTGTTAGGAAGGGCATCCAGCTGTAGAAATCAAGCCAAATCAGTTCCTGTATGAGCAACGCATGGTCAGCCGACCAGACACTGCCCACAACAGGACAACCTGTCTAACCCATGCTAGCGTGGAAGAACGGACGTAAAACGGTGATGATGATGATGATGATGATGATGATGATATATATATATATATAAATATATATAAGTTTACGATCCCGTGTGTCTGCCTAAAACTAGCAAACTACCTGACCAAACTCCTCAAAATTACATGTACATATTCACTATACACTCGGACAGTCGAAAAAGTTTTACTTTGCAAAGCAAGGAATTCATTTAAATTCAATTTATCTTATTTTCTAATGAATATCAAAAGAGATCATCCATTTTGTTTTTTTTATGTTCTCCAGTCTGTAGATAAGAGAGTGAGGGAGTAAGGGATGAGAGAGAAAGAGAGAGAGTGGGAGATGGGAGAGTGAGTGGATGGGAGAGAGAGAGTAAGGGGATGTGAGAGAGAAAGAAAGAGAGTAAGGGGATGAGAGAGAAAGACGATGAAAGAGAGAGAGGGAAAGCAACAAGCGTTGTTAACTTTTATTTATTGTTTTTACACACTTTTTAACTCTCCCGCTTCTTTAACGTTATTTATCTTTTCTTTATTTTTTGTTCTCTATTCTGTAGAGAAAGGGGGGATGTGAGAGAGAGAGAGTAATGGGATGGGACAGAGAGAGGGAAAGTAGCCAGTGTTCATTAACTTTTATTTATTTATTATTTTTACACACTTCTTAACTCTCTCAATATTATTTATCTTTTATTTATTTTTTGTTCGCTATTCTGTAGAGGATGAGAGAGAGAAAGGGAGGAGATGAGAAAGAGAAAGGGAGTGAGGCGGATGGGGAGAGAAAGACAATAAGAAAAGAGAGAAGATGGGAGAGAGAAAAAAAGTAAAGAGGCAAGAGAGAGGGAGGGTGATTGGAGGGATTCTTTACCTAACATGTGTCCACATGTGTGTGTTATGGGGGGAGGGGGCGTTCTTTAGCAGACGATTTATGTTACCATCAAAGCTTATTTTCTACATATGTGTAAAGAAATCACAGATGCTTTTATAGAAGTTGTATATATGTATGTTTTTAACAGACAAATTAAACGGTATTTTTAAAAGATATTATTTGAATATATTATTTTCCGCTGTTATTTGAATTAACACAGAAAATATTTTTTTTTGTAGTGTTTGTCGTTTTTTGGGGAGCGTTGGATCAAAAATGATAATTTCAGAATACAATCTAAAATTCCAATATTTTCTACATATGTCTAAAATTAATTACACCTAATATACATTCATATAAAGAGATCCTTTAAAACAACTTTACTGAGTGAACAATACATTCTATAGTTGTTTCTATTTCGGAAAGAATGTGGTATGTAATAATTGCTTCTACTTTTGGCAGAAGGCCAGCAATTATTCCAGTGCATTACTGGTACTTTATTTTATCGTGTGGTGTGTAATAATATCACTTCAAATGCCTAGAAAACATTCCAGATCATTATATGGAAGGTCATCTTCAGAGGCTAAGAGAAAGAAAACACAGCGATCTGAAGAAAGGGAAGAAGTCCGGCATGCCCGTCTAGCTGCTAACAGAGTCCAAACAGCTTTAGCACGAGCACACCATTTGGATGAAAGGGAACAAAGGACTGTTGCTACACAAAAACAACAAATTAAGGAACAGCAGCAAATCAGACGAAATGCTAATCAAGCACATCGTTCTACTGCCCGAGCAGGAGAACAAGCCACAAGTAAAGTGAACTGGCTGATGGGTGCTTTTTCTTATGACCCCAAAAGGACTACAGCAGTAATCCACAAATCAACATTGGGAAAATGAACAAATGCTGCCAGTATTGTGGTGCCAAGGAGTGGGCAGCAGAAACACCAAGTCTATGCTGCTCAAAAGGCAAAGTGAGCCTTAAAACAATACAAGAACCTCCTGAATTTCTGAAGAATCTGCTCCTTCAGCATACACCAGAAGCACAACACTTCAATAAATACATCATAAAATATAATTCTGCTCAGCCCCAAATGACATCTTTTGGGGCTGACAGGAATGTGACTGACTTTAGATTCTGTACTGACTTTAGATTCTGTACAACTTATAAAATTCAGGGACAGTGTGGCCTTCTGCCACTTTCACAGGAGCCTCACAAATTTGTGCAGGTTTACTTAATGGGTGGAAATGAAACACAGGCACAACAAATATGTACCAATGTCCATGGTGGATTGCAGTTCTACATAGTCATAAAGTTACAAGAAATGCTTCACCAACATCACATGTACGTCAGTGTATTTAAATATGCACTGGAGCATATGAACAACACCAGAGATCGTAAAATCATCATTAGGGCAGACAAACGCCCAGCTCCAGAACATGAACGCAGAATCAATGCACCTGTCACTGATGAAGTTGCAATCATAATGGTTGATGAACAGCATGAACGATGTGACATTGTTTTGCAAAAACAAAGTAGACATTTGGAGCGAATTTGTGAAACTCATAGAGTCTATGATTCACTCCAATATCCGCTCATCTTTTGGAATGGTCAAGATGGATATCATTTTCAGCTACGGCAGATCAGCCCAGGAATGGGACAAGAAACTGGCCGATCAATCAGCTGCAAAGAATTCTATGCTTATCATTTCATGGTACATGATCACTTCAACCAAGTTCTGTGATTCAAAGAAGTAACCAGCCAGTTCATGGTGAACATGTGTGCCAAAATTAAAACAGAAAGATTGAGTTTTCTGCAAAGGAATCAAACTAAGTTGAGGGCAGATAACTATATCCACCTTCGAGATGGCATCAATTCTGATGTTGACCCAAGAAATATTGGCCAGCCAGTCATACTACCATCAAGCTTCACGGGAGGACCACGTTACATGCATGAACGTATGCAAGATGCAATGGCCTATGTCAAAAAATTTGGTCGGCCAGATCCCTTCATTACATTTACATGCAATTCAAACTGGTCAGAAATATCAAATGAATTATTTCAAATTCAAAAATTAAAGGATCGACATGACCTCATTGCTCGGGTTTTCCATGAAAAGCAAAAAAAAACTCATCTGGCTCCTAAAAGAAGGAAGAATCTTTGGTGAGCTTAGTGCTTAGATGACCACTATTGAGTAGCAGAAGAGAGGTCTTCCTCACTCTCACACACTAATCTGGTGCAAGGAGAAGATAAGACCAGATGATGTTGATAAGATCATTTCAGCAGAGTTGCCTGATAAAGGTGGTGATCCAGAGGTCTTTGAAACTATCAAGTCCAAACTCATTCATGGTCCACGTGGAGTTATCAATCCAGCCTCTCCCTACATGAAAGATAAAAAATGCAGCAAACATTATCCTAGAGATTTTATTCAGGAAACTCGGACTGACAATAATGGATACCCCTTTTATCGTAGGCGTAGACCAGAACATGGAGGCAATACTGCAAGCCTAACAGTTCGAGGAGAGGAGCTGACCATAAACAATCAGTGGGTCGTCCCACACAACAAATTGTTGTGTAAACTTTTAAAAGCTCATATCAATGTTGAGTATTGCAGCTCCGTCAAAGCAATCCTATATGTCACAAAATATATCAACAAGGGCAGTGACATGGCTACCTTTATTACTGACAAAGAACTCAATGATGGTGGGCTGGATGAGATCAAACGGTATCAAACAGGTCGATACATCTCTAGCAATGAAGCTATCTGGCAAATCTTTGGATTTGATATCCACCAACGCCACCCAACAGTGGTCAGCCTCGCAGTCCATCTGGCAAATGGACAGAGAGTGTACTTCACTGAGATCACTGCTCATCAGTTGGCACAAGCATCACACTAACTGCTTTCTTTAAACTCTGCCAGAATGATGAATTTGCTCGATCCTTCCTATATGCTGAAGTCCCAACATACTATACCTGGACCAATTGCAAGACCTGGAATCGAAGAAAGCAGGGTCATTTAGTGGAAGGTCATGAAGTCAAATCAAGTGATGCTATTGGGCGTGTTTACAATGTCCATCCCAACAACAGAGAATGTTTTTATTTACGGCTACTTCTGCATACTGTTTGAGGATCTTAGGTGCTTCAGAGGAAGGGAGTGCGCAACATACCAAGAAGCATGTAAACAGCATGGACTCCTGCATGACAATGGACACTGGAAGAAGTGCCTAGAAGAAGCAGCAATCACTCAAGTAGCCAGTCAAATAAGACAATTATTTGCTATTATGCTCACAGCATGTGGAATTGATGAAGCTCATCTACACTGGCAGAAATACAAAAACAATATGTCGGACAACTATCTACACCTAGCCCAAAGACATCATGGCAATATGTATATGGAATGTACCCCCAGGATTTACAATCAAGCTCAGGCAATGAATAGCACATTAGCTAACTGCGGGATGCCAGAGCCAGATGAAGAAATGGATGTAGCACAAGACATTTTACAGGAGACAAACTATGATATTCAAGCATTGTGTAAGTTTGTGGATGAAAATGAACCTCGATTGATGGATGACCAGAAATACGCTTACCACAACATCATCGAAAACATTCAAAATGACAGGGGAGGACTTTTCTTCATCGATGTTCCTGCTGGCACAGGCAAGACATTCTCATAAACCTCCTGCTTGCAAAAGTTCGCCAAAAGCAACATATTGTCCTTGCTGTGACTTCAAGTGGCATTGCAGCAACACTTCTGGATGGAGGAAGAACTGCACACTCCATGTTTAAGCTGCTCATAGATCTCACACGGCATGAACAATCTTTTTGCAACATCAAGAACAACTCACCCAAGGCCAAGCTTCTGCAAACATGCAAGATGATAATTTGGGATGAAGCTACTATGAGCCATAAAGGAGCAATTGAAGCTTTGGACTGGACGATAAGGGATCTGAGAGAAAATAGTTGCATAATGGGAGGAGTGACAATGGTTCTTGCTGGTGATTTCAGACAAACTCTGCCTGTAATTCTTCGAGGGACTCGAGCTGATCAGGTCAATGCCTGTCTGAAAACATGGCTCTGCTTTCAGCTGCTGAGCCTTACAACCAACATGCAAGTGCACTTAACTGGTGATGAAGGTGTCAGTGAGTTTGCCATCCAACTACTTAAATTGGGAAATGGACTTCTTGAAAACGACTCCAATGACCATATTCAGTTGTCATTTTGCCATATCATTGACACAGAACAAGAACTGATTGCCAGAGTGTTTCCAAACATTCAGACCAGGCAATGTGATCCGAAATGGCTCTGTGAACAAGCAATCATAGCACCTAAAAATGTTGCTGTGAAAGAAGGCTGCTGGAGATGTTACCAGGAGAGAAAATATGCTACAAATCAGTTGACACAATCACTTTCTCAAGACCAGGTTGTAAACTATCCAACTGAATTTTTGAACAGTCTTGAATGAGTGGCAATTCCTTCCACACAACCTGATACTGAAGCTTGGAGCATCGGTTATGCTACTTTGCAATCTGGATCCTCCAAAACTTTGTAATGGCACAAGACCCATCATCAATAATATGATGTCCAATGTTCTAGAAGTTGCAATCATGTCAGGAAAATTTGCTGGTGACAATTGTTTCATTCCCAGAATACCTCTGAAGCCAACTGATTTGCCATTTGAATTTCAAAGACTTCAATTTCCGATTAGGCTCAGTTTTGCCATGACCATTAATAAATCTCAAGAGCAATCATTGAAAGTCGTTGGGTTGAATCTGGCAGATCCTATCTTTTCACATGATCAACTCTATATTGGCACAACAAGGGTTGGGAACCCTGATTGACTCTTCATTGTGGCACCACAGGATGTTGTTTATCCAGAGGCTTTGGAATGAGCAATGTCGTAATTCCTCATTCAATGACAATACACACAGATCCTAATTCCTTAGTCATGTAGTTTGCAAGGAATTCTGAAGCTGCAAATTTACTGCATGGTGTTACTTTGGAAGAATATGCAGGCATTCCCGGGTACCTCTGCTATATAAAGTAGTATAAGTGAGGACTTTCTTGGGTAGAAATAGCAGCCAAATTTCCTTCAAATCCCACCTTACTTTCTCAGGTATGTATATATATGTATGAAGCAAAAAGGTATGGTTCTATGTGATAACTCAATCTACTAGAAATATTAGCAAAATCCATTTCAAATCACAAACAACTGTCTTACACACATACATGTGTGTGTATGTATCTATGTATGTCATGTGAGCCACTATATCTGTTGGTATAGCTAATAGAAATAGAAAACAAATCTCCCTCAAACAAGATCCTACTGCCATAGAGGCAAAGATTGGTGAAAGCTACAGTGTACAAATTTAAATACACTTTCCCCGAATTACAGAAATGAGTAAGAAAATGCTTCATTCAATCATAAACCAATGCTAAATTTATTTTCTTATTTTATTTATGGTTTTTAAAATAGTCTTTACATGTTTGAATTTCAGAGGTTCAGATACGCAAAAAAAAAAAAGAAAGAAAGGAAAGGATAAATAAAAAAAATCTAAATGTATCTTTTTGGTCATCCCCTTTTCACAGGACAACATACCTAATGATTCATCTATGAATAAAGCATTATATATGCTGACTGTAATAAGGAGCAGTATTTAAAAAAATCACCACTGGAAAAAAATAATATTTTTAACTACATCATTTACTTTGACCAAACAGCAATAAATATTCTGCTATAATTCCTACTTTGGTTAAAATTCAGCAATCATATTTGAATGGTCAAATATTTTGTAATGTGTGCAAAATATATTGTAACTTTCATAAAATACCCGGGTATCACCGGGTAGCTCAGTTGGTATATATATATATGGAAAAAATGAAATTTCATTTCTCACTCTTAGTATGGCTGATACTTAAATATAAGTATGTATACGTACATACATATATGTATACAGACATACAGTAGTATGTATATACATACATGCACACATATATATATATATATGTACGTATGGGTTTATAACATTTATTATAATGCTCGGTTTGTTTGTAAACAAACAGCCCAAATTATTAGCTGTACAGTGTTCGGCAACCATTGTTGCCCTTTTGTTCAACACTGACAAAGGAACGATGAACTAGTTTCTAGCTTATTAGCTGTCATCAGCACCGTATACCTTCCTGTCAGTCCATTGAACGTTTGAAAGTATATACTTTCCTTATGCATATTAACGGCTGAGCAGCCTAATTTGCATATCGAGTGAGTTAGTCGGCCGGGTGTACCGAAAACGATAAATGGAAAAAATGAAATTTCATTTCTCACTCTTAGTACGGCTGATACTTAAATATAAGTATGTATCATCATCATCATCATCATCATCGTCATCACCGTTTTACGTCCGTTCTTCCACGCTAGCATGGGTTAGACAGGTTGTCCTGTTGTGGGCAGTGTCTGGTCGGCTGACCATGCCTTGCTCATACAGGAACTGATTTGGCTTGATTTCTACAGCTGGATGCCCTTCCTAACACCAACCTCATTTACAGTGAGTGCTGGGTGCTTTTTCGTGGCGCCTACACGTCCACTTTACAGTGTGGGCTGGGTGCTTTTTTGCTGTGGCACCTCCACGACCACCTTGCAGTGGGAGGGTGTGGGGGCATATTGTCTATATGCTTCAGCTTGTACCCATAGGAGGTTGGGTACTCTGTATTACTGCGTGACGCCAGAGGTCACGGTCGTGTGTCATCGTACATACATATATGTATACAGACGTAGAGTAGTATGTATACGTACATATATATATGATATATGTGTTCATGTATGTACTCTAACAGACATACTATAAAAGATTACTGTCTAGGAAAAAATAACACAGTAGTTTTTTTAAAGATTTATTTATCAAACTTGGGTCAGTTTGTCTTCATGACTTGTTCTTTCAATCTCACTCGATAAACCCGCCATTGGCTTTGATGACGGCCTCAAGGCGGCCTCGGAACTGGCTACAGGCCTTTGTCACTGTCCCCTAACTTAGGCCCCTAAAGGCACTTGTGACAGAGTGACAACGGAAGTGAAGAAATTTTGCATAAAATTAGCAGTTGAAAATTGCGAACAAATATCGTCCGCACCCTGTATGTATATATATATGTATATATATATATATGTATATGTATATATATATATATATATATATGTATATATATATATGTATATATCATCATCATCATCATCATCATCAACGTTTAACGTCCGTGTTCCACGCTTGCATGGGTTTGGACGGGGGTATTCCCACTTGAGGCAAGAGTGATTGTCTTGCTCACATAGGACTGTCTGGCAGGTTTTCTACAGTTGGATGCCCTTCCTAACACCAACCACATTTACAGTGTGGGACTGGGAGGTTTTTACCGTGTTGCCTACACGGCCACATTACAGCGTGGACTGTGTGTTTTTTTGTCGTGACACCTACACGATCTCATTTGTTTCGGCCTGGATGTTGTGGCACCAACATAACTTTACATAGGAGGGGGTGGTGGGACGGGGGTGTATTTTGTTAAAGATGCCTACTGGCTGTAGTAGGTTTTACTATGTATTTAGGTAAGGCGGGTCTTCTCTATTACTGAGTACCGCCAAAGGTCTCGGTCCAGTGACATTGTCTTGGAGAGGTGTAAGTGTGTGAGGTCGGAGTTTATCAGCTCGTCCCAGGATTTTCTAGGTCTGCCTATTCCGTGGCTACCGTCTATCTTTATTGCCCTGCACTTTGTTATACAGCTATCGACTTTCATGCGCATCACGTGTCCGTACCAACGTAGCCTTCTCTCGAGTAAACAACATCTGATCCCTCTTATTTCTAATTTTTTCCTTAGTTCGTTTATGCTTTGCTGTTCACGTATATTACTATTACACATCCAGCGGAGCATGCAAGCTTCATTCCTCTCTAGTCTGCGTATATCCTCTGTGCACAATGCCCAGGTCTCGCTGCCATGCAACATTGCTGTTCGTATGCAGGCATCATACAACCTGCCTTTCATTTTTAGGGAGAACCCTTTAGCGGCTAATAGTGGTATAAGCTCTCTGAACTTTTTCCATCCAATTCTGACTCTAGCTACTGTACTTTCGGAGCACCCTCCCCCACTGCTGATTTTGTCACCCAGGTAACGGAAGCTGTCCACTATTTCTGTAGAGCCCTCTGCGCAATTGAAAGAGTTAGTATTTTGTGGGCACTCGCTGCTACTTATTGCACCAGAGCACCGCCCACATGTAAAATCTAAGTTCTTAGTTAGCTTACCTGTGATCCCACTACATCTTTTATGCACCCATACTTTGCATTTGGGACATAAAATGGAGTTTCTACCTACGCCTTTCCTACACACTGAGCATGGCCATTTCCCGGAAGGGACCGCCGCCTTATTTTCTTTCCTACAAACTAGAACTTTAGTCTTAGCCAGGTTAATTTTAAGGCCTTTTGATTCTAGGCTGTGCTTCCATGTTTGGAATTTCTTCTCTAGCTTGGCCATTGATTCAGCTATGAGTGTCAGGTCGTCTGCGTATAGGAGTTCCCATGGGCAGCCGGTCTTGAACTCCTCTGTATAGCCTGAAGGGCAATAATAAATAGTAGGGGGCTGAGAACAGAGCCCTGATGGACGCCAACTTTTACGCTAAACTCTTCACTATATTCGTTGTTAATTCTAACCTTGCTGACTGTTTCTTTATACATGGCTTGTATAGCTCTCACAAGCCATTCGTCGACACCTAGTTTTCTAAGGGCCCACCAGATAATGGAACGGGGGACTCTGTCGAAGGCTTTCTCCAAGTCGACAAAAGCTAAGTAGAGGGGTTTACCTTTAGCTAGGTATTTCTCCTGTAGTTGACGTACAATGAAAAGAGCGTCTGTGGTACTTTTGCCTGACACAAACCCGAACTGCATTTCATCTAGGTCAATTCTCTCTCTGATTAGTTGCGCTATTACTTTTTCCGTGACCTTCATGACCTGGTCGATTAGTTTAATGCCTCTATAGTTACTCCTATCTAGGGCATCTCCTTTACCCTTATAACAGTTAACGATGATGCTGCTATGCCAGTCCTTCGGAACAACCCCATTCTGTATGACTTGGTTAACTATCCGGGTGACCAAGGTGTGTCCCACCGAGCCAGATGCCTTCAGCATCTCAGCAACTATTTCCGAAGGCCCAGCCGCCTTACCCGTCTTCATATCCTTGATTGCCTTACTTATTATACTACTCTCGACTAACACTGCTGGTCCCTCTAATGGGTCGATGTGGGGGAGACTGTCTTTCTCCCATTTATTCTCCTCATTTAGTAGCCTTTCATAGTGGCACTTCCAAGCTACCTTCTTATCAGCGTCGGTGATGGCAAGTACGCCGTCATCATTAAGTACACACTTCTCCCCGACAATATCACGGTTTTCCTTGACACATTGCCTAGCAATCCTGAACACCTCACGTTTTTGGTCCTCGCGTTGTAGAACATGCTTGAACTTTCTTTCCTCTGCTTCCCTTCTTGCGAAGTACACTTGTCTCCTAGCCTCCCTCCTGGCCACTTGATAGTCTTCTCTACTTCCCCCATCCCGCCATACTTTCCAAGCCTGCTTTTTGGCCTTAATTGACCCCTCCACCTTACTGTTCCACCACCATGTTACTCTCCTCCTGCCTACAGGCCTGCTCCAGCCACAGACTTCGTCTGTCGCCATCAGCAGGTTTGCTTTCAGAAATTCCCACTGTCCCTCTATATTGTCCGACTCTAAATGCTCTTCCTTACTGTCGAAAGCATCAAGTAATATGCTTTGAAATTTATTTCTGGCTGTGGGGTCCTTTAGCTTCCATATTTTTCTCCTGAGGATAGTCCTCTTCTGCTGTCAAGTACGTCTCGTCCTGACTATGAGGTCGCTAATTATCAGTCTATGTTGGGAGGTGCATTCTTCATGGGGGAGGGATTTAGTGTTTACAACAGACACTCTGTCACGTCTTCTGGTAAGGATATAATCTACCTGGCTTGTGTGTTCCCCGTATCTATAGGTGATCAGGTGATTGTCACGTTTTTTTAAGTTAGTGTTACAGATAGTTAGGTTATTTGTGTCACAGAATTCCAGGATTCTGGAGCCTTCCTCATTTCTAGTACCAAACCCATAGCCTCCATGGATTTCGTCGTAGCCGTCACAATGTTGTCCAACGTGACCATATATATGTATATGTATATATATGTATATATATGTATATATATATATATATATATGTATGTATATATATATGTATATATATATATGTATATATATATATATATATATATGTATGTATATATATATATGTATATATATATATATGTATATATATATATATATATATATATATATGTATGTATATATATATATGTATGTATATATATATATATGTATATATATATATATATGTATGTATATATATATATATGTATGTATATATATATGTATATATATATGTATGTATATATATATGTATATACATATGTATATATATATGTATCATCATCATCATCATCATCGTTTTATGTTCGTTATTCCACGCTAGCATGGGTTAGATGGGTTGTCCTGTTGTGGGCAGTGTCTGGTCGGCTGACCATGCCTTGCTCATACAGGAACTGGTTTGGCTTGATTTCTACAGCTGGATGCCCTTCCTAACACCAACCTCATTTACAGTGAGCGCTGGGTGCTTTTTCGTGGCACCTACATGTTCACTTTACAGTGTGGGCTGGGTGCTTTTTTGCCGTGGCAACTCCACGACCACCTTGCAGTGGGAGGGTGTGGGGGGCATATTGTCTATATGCTTCAGTTTGTACCCATGGGAGGTCGGGTACTCTGTATTACTGCTTGACGCCAGAGGTCACGGTCATGTGTCATCGCCTTTGAGAGGTGTAATTGGGTAAAGTCGGCTTTTATCACCTCATCCCAGGTCATCTTGGGTCTCCCCACTCCGCGGTTTCCATCGACTTCTAGTGCGCTGCACCTTTTTATGCAGCTGTCATCCTTTATACACATCACATGTCCATACCAACGCAACCGCCTCTCCTGCACAGCATTTGATTCCTCTTATGCTCAGTCTCTCTCTCAATTCATTTATGATTTGTCGTTCGCGTATATTACTATTACACATCCATCGGAGCATGCAGGCTTCGTTTCTCTCTAATCTACGTGAGTCTTCCACCTTCAGCGCCCAGGTCTCACTACCATGTAACATTGCTGTTCGGATACACGCATCATACAGTCTGCCTTTCATTTTGAGGCAGAAGCCTTTTGCAGCTAGCAATGGTAGTAGTTCCGTGAACGTCTTCCATCCCATTCTTACCCTAGTTATTGTACTTTCTGAACACCCACCTCCGCTGCTAATTCGGTCACCTAGGTAGCAGAAGCTGTCTACTGTCTCTACAGAGCCCTCCCAGAGATTGGTGGTACTTGTTTCCTGTGGCTGTTTGCTGCTTGCTGTCCCAGTACAGCTGCTGCATGTGAAGCCTACATTCTTAATTAAGCTTCCTGAGATCTCGCTACATCTCTTGTGTACCCATTGTTTGCATTTGGGGCAGAGAATGGAGTTCCTACCTACACCTTTCCTACATACTGAGCAAGGCCATTTCCCTGAGGGGATCTGGGTTCTGTTTTCTCGTCTACTTACAAGGACCTTAGTCTTTGTCATGTTGACTTTGAGACCCTTTCTTTCTAGTCCCTGCTTCCAAGTTTGGAATTTCTTCTCTAGTTCTACCATAGATTCAGCTATAAGTTTGAGGTCATCAGTATACAGGAGTTCCCATGGGCATCCGGTCTTAAACTCCTCCGTTATTGCCTGCAGGACTATGATGAACAGGAGAGGGCTAAGAACAGAGCCCTGGTGGACCCCAACCTGTACGCTAAATTCCTCGCTATACTCATTGCTAATCCTAACTTTGCTGACTGCTCCCCTATACATGGCTTGTACAGCTTTCACAAGCTATTCATCTACTCCTAGTTTTCTAAGAGCCCACCAGATTACAGCACGTGGAACTCTGTCAAAGGCTTTCTCAAGGTCGACAAATGCCAAGTAGAGTGGCTTACTTTTAGCTAGGTACTTTTCCTGTAACTGCCTCACAAGGAAGAGGGCATCAGTGGTGCCTCTTCCTGGTACAAACCCAAATTGCATCTCATCTAGTTTCACCCGGTCCCTAATCAACTGTGCTATAACTCTTTCTGTTACTTTCATGACCTGGTCCATCAGCTTTATACCTCTATAGTTTCCTCTATCGAGTGCATCACCTTTACCTTTGTAGCAGTTGACAATAATGCTACTGCACCAATCTTTTGGTATGACACCTAGTATTACCTGGTTAACAATACGTGTGGTTATAGTGTGACCTACAGACCCAGATGCCTTCAGCATCTCGGCAGCTATTCCCGATGGACCAGTTGCCTTCCCCATCTTCATATCTTTGATTGCCTTACTTACTACGCTGCTGCTGACTTGTACTGCTGGCCCCTCTATAGGGTCTACTTGGGGTAGGGTCTCTTCTTCCCATGCATTCTCCTCATTTAGTAATCTATCATAATGACTCTTCCATGCATCTTTCTCACCTTTATCATTCCGGATACACTTCTCTCCAATGACATCACAATTCTCTCTGACACACTGCCTCGCCATCTTGAACACCTCCTGTTGCAAAACATGCTTGAATTTTCTATCCTCTGCTTCCCTCCTAGCTAAGTATACTTGTCGCCTAGCTTGTATATATATATATATATATGTATATATATATGTATGTATATATATGCATGTATATATATGCATGTATATATATATATGTATATATATGTATATATATATATATGTATGTATATATATGTATGTATATATATATGTATATATATATGTATATATATATGTATATATATATGTATATATATATATGTATATATATATATATATATATATATGTATATATATATATATATATGTGTGTATGTATATATATATATGTGTGTGTATATACTTCGTTTTTGAATTTGTTTTGCAAGATTTCTTATCTGAAAACGTGTGTTGAAACAGATATTGTTATACATTTTTTTTTCATTTTGCAGCATGACCCTATCAAAATATAACAATATATATACCGACAGTTGATCTACTTTCGTCAAATCGGACCGAGGAAACAATTTCCAATCGGTCGCAACTCCAGGTAGAAGGAGCAATGTGAAATAAAGTGTCTTGCTCAAGAACATAACGCATCGCCCAGTCCGGAAATCGAACTCACAACCCCACAATGGTGAATCCAATTCTCTAATCACTCAGTCACGCGACTTCACATATATATATATATATATAAACAAATAGTAAAAAGGAAAAAGAAATTTCAAAACATTAATTTATTTACAATACCGGTTGCAGCATTAAATGCATTGTCAATTGCGGATATGCTGAATATTGTTAAGTTGCATATTTGTACAAATAGTGAAAATAATGATAATAACAAAAAAAAATATAGAGAGGCGAAGAAAAATTAATTTTCACATACATGTTCCTTCAGAGAAGAAAGTCAATTTGTCTGTCCATCCTTCTTTGCTAATGGCTTGGTTGTGACTTTGATATATAGAGGAGGATTGGGAGAGTGTTGTACGGTTGATGTAGAGAGGGGGAGAGTTTGGCGGTAATGAATAGAGTGAGAGGATTGATAGAGATGGGTATATATATATATATAGTTGAAAATTGCCAACTTGACTGTCACCACACAATATGAACCTGAAGATTGCGAAAGCATGAAAGTACTTGTTCAATTAACACTTAACATTTAATATTCTACCATACTATTTCATTCTAATACCATTATAAATTTTAAAGGATTGTAAATAAAACGAGTAAATCAGACAAAGTTGGAATTCCTTTTATTAATATAATCTTCTATACACAATCATACACACCCGTGTATATTTATGTATATATATATATAGTAATAATATATATATAGAAGAAGTTTATGAAACGGAAATGCGGGTATAAAGAATTTATTAGGTAACAATTGTTTCTATAGTGTATGGATTACCTATACCTCGCTATTTGAATAATATAAAAATATTATCATAAACCGAAGGTACACTGTAAGAAAACACACCATGTCTTCAGACCTTTGTAGTGGAATGATATGAAAATATTTTATATGTATAAAATATTTTCATATCATTCCACTACAAAGGTCTGAAGACATGGTGTGTTTTCTTACAGTGTACCTTCGGTTTATGATAATATTTTTATATTATTCAAATAGCGAGGTATAGGCAACCCATACACTATAGAAACAATTGTTACCTAATAAATTTTTTATACCCGCATTTCCGTTTCATAAACTTCTTCTCCATATTTTCTCCGGATTTTAAAACACACTTTATTATACGTTGAGCAATCTCCGACGTTGGTTGACTCCATCCAATGCGACTACTTAGTAACATTGGAATACAAATTTACTAATTCTATATATATATATATATATATATATAGTAATAATAATAAATTTGATGACTAAAATCCAAAGAGGGCTCGATAAGGATAAATATATATCAAATATATAAGAACCGTAGAGCAAATATTTATTAAAATAACAGATTAAAGTTTAAGCAAAGAATCACTGCTTTCACCCTTAACGGGATCTTCCGTTAAGAGTGAAAGCAGCGATTCTTTGCTTAAACTTTAATCTGTTATTTTAATAAATATATATATATATATATAAGTTTTAATATAGAAGAG
Organism: Eledone cirrhosa; assembly: GCA_964016885.1. Taxonomy (NCBI): domain Eukaryota; kingdom Metazoa; phylum Mollusca; class Cephalopoda; order Octopoda; family Eledonidae; genus Eledone; species Eledone cirrhosa. The sequence continues at coordinate 143,890,807 of OZ024741.1, read as the reverse complement.
CTTCTATAGGATTAGAACTGTTTCATTTGTGAGAAATCATCAGGGAGCTGGCTATCCAAGTAAGTAGTGGTATTTATATCTTTTCTTTTCTGGTGGTAGGAGAGGGTGGGGATTAAATCCTTCAACTAATGACCTATCCCCACCCTCTCCTAAAACCAGAAAAGAAAAGATATAAATACCACTACTTACTTGGATAGCCAGCTCCCTGATGATTTCTCACGAATGAAACAGTTCTATTCCTGTAGAAGCTCTTCTATATTAAAACTTTTATACTATGCTATATATTGAGTACATTACTTACTGTGGTTACCTCCGATTCAACCCGGAATAACTTATATATATATATATATATATATATATATATATATATATATATATATATATATATATATATATATAAATATATAATATATATATATATATATAAATATATAATATATATATATATATATATATATAAATATATAATATATATATATATAAATATATAATATATATATATATATATATATATATATATATATATATATATAAATATATAATATATATATATATATATATATATATATATATATATATATATATATATATATATAAATAAATATATATATATATATAAATATATATATATATATAAATATATATATATATATAAATATATAATATATATATATATATATAAATATATAATAGTAATAATAATAAAATTGAAGACTAAAATCCAAAGAGGGCACGATAAGGAAAATATATATCAAATATATAAGAACCGTAGAGCAAATATTTATTAAGATAACAGATTAAAGTTTAAGCAAAGAACGCTGCTTTCACCCTTAACGGGATCTTCTGAAACTAACAAAGTCAATCTGTAAACGCAGAACTGGATATTTCAAAAAACGTTGCAACCGGAGGAAGACAGGAAGATGATACTTTGGTTCGTGGAAACGTTCGCTGGCAAAGAACGGGAAAAAACGAATAATACGTCATTAATAGGAGCGGTGAAAAACAATTACGCGCAAAGACATATATATATATAAATATATATATATAAATATATAATATATATATATAAATATATAATATATATATATATATAAATATATAATATATATATATATATATAAATATATAATATATATATATATATATATATATATATATATATACGATATTAAATAAATGGAAACTATATTTATAAAACCATATTTATTTCATTATATATATTTCAGGGATATCATATTAAAAATATGTTATGCCTTCTTCAGACAAAATACAATATAAACAGTCTTATAAATAGATAGATTCGACATACCTTTCAACTTCGACTTCTATTTGAAAAGTTGATTTATATATATACAAATTTGGCGGTCATTCGATGCGTGAGGGAGCAGCTGAGCAGACACGATTTTTAACTGCGGTAAGAATTTTTTCTTATATCAAAGTTTAATGGGCTTCCACTGATGATTTATAAGCAACCACCTAAATATATTATTACATGAATATATGTTAGGCTTCTACATAAACTGGAAACATTCTCCTAATTTGTAGAAAACTTATAATGAAACAATTGTTTGGAAAGAGAGATATATTTTAACTTTAATTATATCTCATAAAATAATACAACTGGCTTTCCATCAGGATGGCCTCCAAAAGCAATGGTCAATTTTTAAAGGGGTACGTCAATGTCTATTTATAAAACTGTTATATATTGTATTTTGTCTGATGAAGGCATACCATAATGTAACTTGGTATCCTTGAAATATATATATATAAATATATATTCAGGTTTGAGGTTTACCACTGTATAGAGCTGGTCTATTCCGTATGGTCAATCGTAATGCAATAATATAGAGAGTACTCAACGTAAGGCAGTTCAACCGTCTTTGTTTTTGTAGTTGGTGGTGCAATTACGGAGTTAAATATTATAATGAAATGACAGGAGGCTGGATTTGTGTAAATCCTTGAAAGGTTTATTATACTATGATCATTTCAATGACCGGGTTCATATATATATATATATATATATATATAAATATATAATATATATATATATATAAATATATAATATATATATATATATATATATATATATAAATATATAATATATCATCATCATCATCATCATCACCGTTTTACGTCCGTTCTTCCACGCTAGCATGGGTTAGACGGGTTGTCCTGTTGTCGGCAGTGTCCGGTCAGCTGACCTTGTCTTGCTCATACGGAACTGATTCTGGCTTGATTTCTACAGCTGGATGCCCTTCCTAACACCAACCTCATTTACAGTGAGTGCTGGGTGCTTTTTTGCTGTGGCACCTCCACGACCACTTTGCAGTGGAATGATAGGGACCCCAGTCCCTATCATCTCATTTCTACAGCTGAGTAAACTGGAGCAATGTGAAATAAAGTGTCTTGCTCAAGGAAACAACACATCACCCGGTCTGAGAATTGAACTCACAACCTTTCGATTGCAAGCCCAATGCTCTAACCACTAAGCCATGTGCCTTCATATATATATATTATGAAGAGAGAAGGAACATTTAGATATAATTAGTAATAAAATGTATCATACCTAAACTGCTCCTAGATTCCTCGACTACGTAGTTTCGTGGCATAAACAAAAACAGTACATCATAAAGATATAGAGCCCTTGCGAGGTTTGCCGACTTATCAAGAGGATACCTCATTTTATAGCTTCAAGAACGCGTCTACACGACGTGAGCAAGAATCCCAAAAGGCGGAGGGGGAGATAGTCACGCGATATAACGGTCGAGAAACAGAGCTAAGCCTCTTATAACCTCGAAGAAAATACCACGGAGGCGGAGGGGGTATTTATATCGAAGCCGCAGAAGAGGTGGTAAAGGAGGCGAGAAGTATGAGTAATGGCAGCCTTCCAGCAGTCACTACACTTCAAAGATTACTCAACCAGAGGGAGTTATGAACAATATATTTAGAAACACACAGATACATGCGGGGACACACATATATATATTATTATATATATATATATATATAAATATATAATATATATATATATATATATATATATATATATATATATATATATGTAGAAACTCCATTTTGTGTCCCAAATGCAAAGTTTGGGTACATAAAAGATGTAGTGGGATCACAGGTAAGCTAACTAAGAACATAGATTTTACATGTGGCCGGTGTTCTGGGGCAATAAGTAGCAGCAAGTGCCCACAAAATACTAGCTCTTTCAACTGCGCAGAGGGTTCTATAGAAATAGTGGACAGCTTCCGTTACCTGGGTGACAAAATCAGCAGTGGGGGAGGGTGATCTGAAAGTACAGTAGCTAGAGTCAGAACTGGGTGGAAAAAGTTCAGAGAGCTCATACCACTATTAGCCGCTAAAGGGTTCTCCCTAAAAATGAAAGGCAGGTTGTACGATGCCTGCATACGAACAGCAATGTTGCACAGCAGTGAGACCTGGGCATTATGTGCAGAGGATATACGCAGACTAGAGAAAAACGAAGCTTGCATGCTCCGCTGGATGTGTAATAGTAATATACGTGAACGGCAAAGCATAAACGAACTAAGGAAAAAATTAGAAATAAGAGGGATCAGATGTTGTTTACTCGAGAGAAGGCTACGTTGGTATGGTCACGTGATGCGCATGAAGGACGATAGCTGTATAACAGAGTGCAGGGCAATAAAGATAGACGGTAGCCACGGAATAGGCAGACCCAGAAAAACCTGGGACGAGCTGATAAATTCCGACCTCACACACTTACACCTCACCAAGACAATGTCACTGGACCGAGACCTTTGGCGGTACTCAGTCATAGAGAAGACCCGCCTTACCTAAATACAAAGTAAAACCTACTACAGTCAGTAGGCATCTCTAACAAAATACACCCCCGTCCACACCGCCCCTTTCAATGTAAAGTTATGTTGGTGCCACAACATCCAGGCCGAAACAAATGAGATCGTGTAGGTGTCACGTCAAAAAAACACACAGTTCACGCTGTAATGTGGCCGTGTAGGCAACACGGTAAAAACCTCCCAGCCCCACACTGTAAATGTGGTTGGTGTTAGGAAGGGCATCCAGCTGTAGAAAACCCGCCAGATAGTCCTATGCGAGCAAGACAATCACTCTTGCCTCAAGTGGGAAAACCCTCCGTCCAAACCCATGCAAGCATGGAACACGGACGTTAAACGATGATGATGATGATGATGATGATGATGATATATATAAATATATATAATAACGGAACCCGGTCACTGAAATGATCATAGTATAATAAACCTTTCAAGGATTTACACAAATCCAGCCTCCTGTCATTTCATTATAATTATATATAAATATATATATATATATATATATATATATATAAATATATAATATATATATATATATAAATATATTATATATATATATATATATATATATATATAATATAATATATACGATAAAAAGATGGTTAAATGAGTTCCATGTATTTTATTATGCGCATTTCAAAAACAAATATCATCATGCAATAACATTTGTGTTTTCATCAGATAAAATAGGAGGACATGATATGAAGGTTAAAAAACACTTGTGGATAGTGCAGTTTTAAATCAACATATGAAAAGTAGTTTTAGATTGATGTTTGATATTGGGGGGGGGGGAAATGTTTGAGGGGGGGGGGGGGGTAAAGGATGAAAAAGAGGAGGAGATGAGAGTAAAAAGTGGAGGGGGAGGAGTATAGTGAGGAAGGATGAGATAGGAGGAGAGATGGGTGATAGAGAGAGAGAGATAGCTTTTATAACTGAGAAAAATATATTGTTTTACATAGAGAGGTTGAAAAAACCGTTGGAAGATAATGTATAAATTAAAAGAATTTGAAAATTAACGAAGAGAAAAATAATGTAAAGTTAAGGTTTGTATATTGAAGGGTTTAATAATATGTGCGATGAAAAGAAATTGTTAATATGTATTAAGAATAATATTTAAGGGTTTAATAATATGTGCGATGGAAAGAAAATGTTAATATGTATTAAGAATAATATTTAAGGGTTTAATAATATGTGCGATGGAAAGAAAACGTTGATATGTATTATTAAAAAAAACAGAAGTAATGTAAGTAAGGATATATTGTGAGATGAGCAAGAATAAGTTAGATGAAAGGGAGAAAAAAATAATGAATAGAGTATGAATAATCTAACGTCAAAAATGTTTATGTTTACGAAGGATTTTTTCAAGGTGATATGAAGTAAGAATATGGTGTATTGTGTAATAATTGTTTCTATGTTAGGCACAGTGAGAAAAGGTACAGATTAGGGGTTAGAAATTAGGAGTGATGTAGAATATAATAAATATAATAAATAACTTTGAAATAAGGTAGAAAGATGGGTATATTTTTAAAGAAGTATATATATATATATATATATATGTGTGCCTTTGAGAAAAGGATTCTGAATTGATAAAGTTTATCATATTAGCTGTATACTTTATGGAAAGTTCTGTGGAATTTATGCAAGCAGATAGAAAACAAGTCAGTGCGTCTATTTATTATAGAATCTAAATTAGAAATAATGGTAAATTTTTCATTTAGACAGAGATTGCAAGTCTTGGATAGAGAACTGTTCAAGTATGAAGAAGCAGAGGAAACCTTTTTCCAAGAGATGTTATATTTAATATTTTTGTCTTTCAAGGACCATATGAGTTCTGAGAGAGCCGTGTTGGTTCTTTTAAGTTTATATTTAAAAGACAAATGATGATTATAAAGACCAGCTTTAAAGGAGGTGGAAGTGGAGCATCTGATTCATCCCAATTGACAGATTTAATTGGTATCTTTATTTTGAACTCTTTGAGTTGGAAAATTCCTCAAATGCGCAGTGGAATTTATCGTGACGATGGACTCTTTACTATCTTAAATTGCAACACAGTTAACCTTAATATTATTAAGAACAATATACGTAATCTCTTTAACCAACATAACCTAAAAATTGAATTTGTTAACAGCATCAAACTAGCTAATTTCTTGGATGTATCTCTTAATCTTGACACTGGCCTATATTACCCTTACCATAAAAACAATGAGAACCTAAATTATGTTAATTTTAAATCTAACCACCCTACCAATATTAAGAATGCCATAGTTAGTAATATTGGAAATAGAATATCTAACCTATCTTCTAATAAAAACATCTTCGATGCTAACGCCAATTACTATAATAACGCTCTTTCTAAAGCCGGCTATCCTGATAAAATCAAATATAATAAAGAAACAAATTCTAGAAGATCTTACAGTAGAATAATTAATCATGATCATTCCAATAACTTTAATAAAAGACCTAGATACAAAAACATAATCTGGTATAATGCTCCTTTCTCCATCTCTATTAATAATAATATTCCTAAATTATTCTTTAGTGCCTTAAATAAATGCTTCCCTCCCTCACATATCTATAGTAAAATATTTAACAAACACACTATAAAATTTTCCTATTCAACATCCTCCAACATTTCCAACATTATCTCTAAACACAACAATAAAATACTAAATACTAAATCTCTTCCTTCCTACACTGAATATCATAATAATAGTAATAGTACTCCCGACGTCATTGTAAACTCTAGGCTAATTTCTACAAACCCAAATACAACGTCAAACACAACCTCGCTAAATGTTCTTAATCCCATTCTAAATCAAGAAACTATTATTCCTATCGCCAATAACTTCTCCAATCCAATTCCTTCTATAGATAACACTAGGTCACTCGTTAATAATCTCTCTAATCGCAATTGCAATTGCCCTGCTAAAAATAAATGTCCTCTCAACAACCATTGTCTTGATAAAAACTTAATTTACGAATGTAAAATTATAACAGACACCAATTCCTTCAGCTATTTTGGCTCCACTTCCACCTCCTTTAAAGCTGGTCTTTATAATCATCATTTGTCTTTTAAATATAAACTTAAAAGAACCAACACGGCTCTCTCAGAACTCATATGGTCCTTGAAAGACAAAAATATTAAATATAACATCTCTTGGAAAAAGGTTTCCTCTGCTTCTTCATACTTGAACAGTTCTCTATCCAAGACTTGCAATCTCTGTCTAAATGAAAAATTTACCATTATTTCTAATTTAGATTCTATAATAAATAGACGCACTGACTTGTTTTCTATCTGCTTGCATAAATTCCACAGAACTTTCCATAAAGTATACAGCTAATATGATAAACTTTATCAATTCAGAATCCTTTTCTCAAAGGCACACATATATATATATATATATATATACTTCTTTAAAAATATACCCATCTTTCTACCTTATTTCAAAGTTATTTATTATATTTATTATATTCTACATCACTCCTAATTTCTAACCCCTAATCTGTACCTTTTCTCACTGTGCCTAACATAGAAACAATTATTACACAATACACCATATTCTTACTTCATATCACCTTGAAAAAATCCTTCGTAAACATAAACATTTTTGACGTTAGATTATTCATACTCTATTCATTATTTTTTTCTCCCTTTCATCTAACTTATTCTTGCTCATCTCACAATATATCCTTACTTACATTACTTCTGTTTTTTTTAATAATACATATCAACGTTTTCTTTCCATCGCACATATTATTAAACCCTTAAATATTATTCTTAATACATATTAACATTTTCTTTCCATCGCACATATTATTAAACCCTTAAATATTATTCTTAATACATATTAACAATTTCTTTTCATCGCACATATTATTAAACCCTTCAATATACAAACCTTAACTTTACATTATTTTTCTCTTCGTTAATTTTCAAATTCTTTTAATTTATACATTATCTTCCAACGGTTTTTTCAACCTCTCTATGTAAAACAATATATTTTTCTCAGTTATAAAAGCTATCTCTCTCTCTCTATCACCCATCTCTCCTCCTATCTCATCCTTCCTCACTATACTCCTCCCCCTCCACTTTTTACTCTCATCTCCTCCTCTTTTTCACCCCCCCCCCTCAAACATTTT
>OZ024741.1:143860331-143877831 GCA_964016885.1 Eledone cirrhosa | reverse complement strand
CAGGGTACATTACATAGAGACCAAGAGGGAAGCTAGGCGACAAGTATACTTAGCTAGGAGGGAAGCAGAGGATAGAAAATTCAAGCATGTTTTACAACGTGAGGACCAGAAACAGGAGGTATTCAAGATTGCGAGGCAGTGTGTCAGAGATAGTTGTGATGTCATTGGAGAGAAGTGTATCCGGAATGATAAAGGTGAGCTTGCCCTCACAAGTGCTGAGAAGAAAGATGCATGGAAGAGTCATTATGATAGATTACTAAATGAGGATAATGCATGGGAAGAAGAGACCCTACCCCACGTAGACCCTATAGAGGGACCAGCAGTACAAGTCAGCGGCAGCGTAGTAAGTAAGGCAATCAGAGATATGAAGATAGGGAAGGCAACCGGTCCATCGGGTATAGCTGCCGAGATGCTGAAGGCATCTGGGTCTGTAGGTCACACTATAACCACACGTATCGTTAACCAGGTAATACTAGAGGGGGCCATACCAAAAGATTGGTGCAGTAGCATCATTGTCAACTGCTACAAAGGTAAAGGCGATGCACTAGATAGAGGAAACTATAGAGGTATAAAGTTGATGGACCAGGTCATGAAAGTAACAGAAAGAGTTATAGCACAGCTGATTAGGGACCGGGTGAATATAGACGAGATGCAATTTGGGTTTGTACCAGGGAAAGGCACCACTGATGCCCTCTTCCTTGTGAGGCAATTACAGGAAAAGTACCTAGCTAAAAGTAAGCCACTCTACTTGGCATTTGTCGACCTTGAGAAAGCCTTTGACAGAGTTCCACGTGCAGTAATCTGGTTGGCTCTTAGAAAACTAGGAGTAGATGAATGGCTTGTGAAAGCGGTACAAGCCATGTATAGGGGAGCAGTCAGCAAAGTTAGGATTGGCAATGAGTATAGCGAGGAATTTAGCGTACAGGTTGGGGTCCACCAGGGCTCTGTTCTTAGCCCTCTCCTGTTCATCATAGTCCTGCAGGCAATAACGGAGGAGTTTAAGACCGGATGCCCATGGGAACTCCTGTATGCTGATGACCTCGCACTCATAGCTGAATCTATGGTAGAACTAGAGAATAAATTCCAAACCTGGAAGCAGGGACTAGAGAGAAAGGGCCTCAAAGTCAACATGACAAAGACTAAGGTCCTTATAAGTAGACGAGAAAACAGAACCCAGATCCCCTCAGGGAAATGGCCTTGCTCAGTATGTAGGAAAGGTGTAGGTAGGAACTCCATTCTCTGCCCCAAATGCAAACAATGGGTACACAAGAGATGTAGCGGGATCTCAGGAAGCTTAATTAAGAATGTAGGATTCACATGCAGCAGCTGTGCTGAAACAGCAAGCAAACAGCCACAGGAAACAAGTACCACCAATCTCTGGGAGGGCCCTGTAGAAACAGTAGACAGCTTCTGCTACCTAGGTGACCGAATTAGCAACGGAGGTGGGTGCTCAGAAAGTACAATAACTAGGGTAAGAACGGGATGGAAGAAGTTTAGGGAACTACTACCACTGCTAGCTGCAAAAGGCTTCTCCCTCAGAATGAAAGGCAGACTGTATGATGCGTGTATCCGAACAGCGATGTTGCATGGTAGTGAGACCTGGGCGCTGAAGGTGGAAGACTTACGTAGATTAGAGAGAAACGAAGCCTGCATGCTCCGATGGATGTGTAACAGTAATATACGTGAACGACAAAGCATAAAGGAATTGAGAGAGAGACTGAGCATAAGAGGAATCAAATGCTGCGTGCAGGAGAGGCGGTTACGCTGGTATGGACATGTGATGCGTATGAAGGATGACAGCTGCATAAAAAGGTGCAGAGCACTAGAAGTTGATGGAAACCGCGGAGTGGGGAGACCCAAGATGACTTGGGATGAGGTGATAAAAGCCGACCTTACCCAACTACACCTCTCAAAGTCAATGACACACGACCGTGACTTCTGGCGTCACGCAGTAATACAGGGTACCCGACCTCCCATGGGTACATGCTGAAGCATATAAACAATATGCCCCCCCCCCCCCCCCCCCCCCCCACCGCAAGGTGGTCGTGGAGGTGCCACGGCAAAAAAGCACCCAGCCCACACTGTAAAGTGGACGTGTAGGCGCCACGAAAAAGCACCCAGCACTCACTGTAAATGAGGTTGGTGTTAGGAAGGGCATCCAGCTGTAGAAATCAAGCCAGATCAGTTCCTGTATGAGCAAGGCATGGTCAGCCGACCAGACACTGCCCACAACAGGACAACCCGTCTAACCCATGCTAGCGTGGAAGAACGGACGTAAAACGGTGATGATGATGATGATGATGATATATTTATATATATATATATATATATATATATATATACACACACACAAATCTTGAAGCTATTGAAGAGATAAGACACTCTATTCTGAAAGGCTAAAATGAATCACTAGAGTTGATTTGGCTTTGTTACAGTCATCCATCCATACAAATTTTACGAAGGTATTTCAGCTCCCACAACACATCTACTTTATTATTCTCCTACCATGCTGACTCTGTCTATTTTTCCTCGTCTCTGTCTATTTTTCCATCAAAGGCTACAGGCCATGACTGGCTACCCGCCGAGGTTGACTTTGCCTTTCATTCTTACGGGGTCGATAAAATAAAAGTACCAGTAATGCACTGGGTAATTGCTGGGCTTGTGCCTAAAGTCGAAACAATTATTAATATTATTGTTGATGTATTCTATCGGCTACTTTGCTATGCGGCGACCCTCTCTCTCTATAATGGCTACCCCCTCTCTATCTCTCTCTCTATGATGGCTACCCTCTCTGTATCTATCTCTAAGCCACCCATTACCTCCCGTTCCCTCTTCACCCATTCCACCTCACTCATCTTGAAGCTATTGAAGAGATAAGACACTCTATTCTGAAAGGCTAAAATGAATCACTAGAGTTGATTTGGCTTCGTTACAGTCATCCATCTTGACGGCGACCCTCTTTCCCTACCTCACAATTTCCCTCCCACCCACCCACCCACTCACACCACCATAGCCTATTCGACCAAACAAACCTCAGCATGCCATTTCTTCTGCTACTACTACCTAACTAACTCTCTCCTCCCCTGTCCCAGCCCAACACACCCTGCCATTATTCCACCACCACTGTTCTTCTAGCCCTGAATTTTCCTTCCGTTATGGATGGATGAGCTGAGAATAAATTTGAGCGACTCTGAATTAATAGATGAAATATGAATCTGCGAGCTACCAAGCACCCATGTGAAGCGCCAATCCAGAGACCCTTCCCTACGAGTGTCGACAAATGCCCAAAACTCCAAGTTGGTACCATCAGTGTAGGCACAATGAAAGGAAGAGCAGGAGAAATTGTAGAAATGCTAGAAATGCGAAAGGAAATTTATGTATGCTGTGTGCAAGAGACTAGATGGAGAGGAGAGTCTGCTAGAGTCCTTGTAGGAAAAAGTCGGTGCTACAAATTTTTCTGGGTGGGAAATGACGATGGGATGGGTGGTGTAGGTATACTACTAGCTGACAAGTGGGTAGATAAAGTAATCTTAGTGTACAGGGTAAATACAAGAATCATTAAACTCAGACTAGTCCTGAATAAAACAATTACCACAATAATATCAGCTTACACACCCCAATCGGGGCTGCCAGACGAACTTAAGGATAGGTTTTACGAGTCCCTAATGCACACTACTGCTCTAACAGACGACAATGACTTCCTAATCATCGCAGGAGATTTTAACGGACACGTAGGTAAACACTGCAACGGCTTCAATAGAGTACATGGAGGCCATGGGGTTGGCACAAGAAATGAGGAAGGATTCAGACTTCTAGAATTCTGCGACGCCAATGACATGTCGATATGTAACACAAACTTTAAAAAACCCGACAACCACCTGATCACCTATAGATCAGGGGAGCACTCTAGTCAGATAGATTTTATCCTCATCAGAGGACGTGACAGATGGACGGTCGTAAACACAAAAGCCTTCCCTAGTGAGGAATGTACATCCCAACATAGCTTAGTTGTCAGCGACCTCACGGTCAGAACTAGACGAACCTGGAAACAGAGGCCAACCTGGAGAAGAAAGATCTGGAAGATGAATGACCCCTCAACCAGTAACAGATTTAAAGATATTTTACTCAACGCCTACGACAGTAAAGAAGAACAGATAGAGACATTCAATGTAGAAGAGAACTGGGAGTTCCTAAAAAATAACTTACTAGAGGCGGCGGATGAAGTCTGTGGCTGGAGTAAGACCTCAAGCAGGGGGAGAGTGACTTGGTGGTGGAACAATAAGGTAGATGAGGCAGTTAAGGCGAATAGACAGGCATGGAAAGAATGGAAGAATGGGGGGAGCAGGGTACATTACATAGAGACCAAGAGGGAAGCTAGGCGACAAGTATACTTAGCTAGGAGGGAAGCAGAGGATAGAAAATTCAAGCATGTTTTAAAACGTGAGGACCAGAAACAGGAGGTGTTCAAGATTGCGAGGCAGTGTATCAGAGAGAGTTGTGATGTCATTGGAGAGAAGTGTATCCGGAATGATAAAGGTGAGCTTGCCCTCACAAGTGCTGAGAAGCAAGATGCATGGAAGAGTCATTATGATAGATTACTAAATGAGGAGAATGCATGGGAAGAAGAGACCCTACCCCAAGTAGACCCTATAGAGGAGCCAGCAGTACAAGTCAGCAGCAATGTAGTAAGTAAGGCAATCAAAGATGTGAAAATGGGGAAGGCAACTTGTCCATCGGGTATAGCTGCCGAGATGCTGAAGGCATCTGGGTCAGTAGGTCACACTATAACCACACGTATTGTTAACCAGGTAATACTAGAAGGTGTCATACCAAAATATTGGTGCAGTAGCATCATTGTCAACTGCTACAAAGGTAAAGGTGATGCACTAGATAGAGGAAACTATAGAGGTATAAAGCTGATGGACCAGGTCATGAAAGTAACAGAAAGAGTTGTAGCACAGTTGATTAGGGACCGGGTGAAACTAGACGAGATGCAATTTGGGTTTGTACCAGGAAGAGGCACCACTGATGCCCTCTTCCTTGTGAGGCAGTTACAGGAAAAGTACCTAGCTAAAAGTAAGCCACTCTACCTTGCATTTGTCGACCTCGAGAAAGCCTTTGACAGAGTTCCACGTGCTGTAATCTGGTGGGCTCTTAGCAAACTAGGAGTAGATGAATGGCTTGTGAAAGCGGTACAAGCCATGTATAGGGGAGCAGTCAGCAAAGTTAGGATTAGCAATGAGTATAGCGAGGAATTTAGCGTACAGGTTGGGGTCCACCAGGGCTCTGTTCTTAGCCCTCTCCTGTTCATCATAGTCCTGCAGGCAATAACGGAGGAGTTTAAGACTGGATGCCCATGGGAACTCCTGTATACTGATGACCTCACACATATAGCTGAATCTATGGTAGAACTAGAGAAGAAATTCCAAACTTGGAAGCAGGGACTAGAAAGAAAGGGTCTCAAAGTCAACATGACAAAGACTAAGGTCCTTGTAAGTAGACGAGAAAACAGAACCCAGATCCCCTCAGGGAAATGGCCTTGCTCAGTATGTAGGAAAGGTGTAGGTAGGAACTCCATTCTCTGCCCCAAATGCAAACAATGGGTACACAAGAGATGTAGCGGGATCTCAGGAAGCTTAATTAAGAATGTAGGCTTCACATGCAGCAGCTGTGCTGGGACAGCAAGCAGCAAACAACCACAGGACACAAGTACCACCAATCTCTGGGAGGGCTCTGTAGAAACAGTAGACAGCTTCTGCTACCTAGGTGACCGAATTAGCAGCGGAGGTGGGTGATCAGAAAGTACAATAACTAGGGTAAGAACGGGATGGAAGAAGTTTAGGGAACTACTACCACTGCTAGCTGCAAAAGGCTTCTCCCTCAAAATGAAAGGCAGACTGTATGATGCGTGTATCCGAACAGCGATGTTGCATGGTAGTAAAACCTGGGCGCTGAAGGTGGAAGACTTACGTAGATTAGAGAGAAACGAAGCCTGCATGCTCCGATGGATGTGTAACAGTAATATACGCAAACGACAAAGCATAAATGAATTGAGAGAGAGACTGAGCATAAGAGGAATCAAATGCTGTGTGCAGGAGAGGCGGTTGCGCTGGTATGGACATGCGATGCGTATGAAGGATGACAGCTGCATAAAAAGGTGCAGAGCACTAAAAGTCGATGGAAACCGCGGAGTGGGGAGACCCAAGATGACCTGGGATGAGGTGATAAAAGCTGACCTTACCCAATTACACCTCTCAAAGGCGATGTCACACGACCGTGACCTCTGGCGTCACGCAGTAATACAGAGTACCCGACCTCCCATGGGTACAAGCTGAAGATTATAGACAATATTCCCCCACACCCCCCACTGCAAAGTGGTCGTGGAGGTGCCACGGCAAAAAAGCACCCAGCCCACACTGTAAAGTGGACGTGTAGGCGCCACGAAAAAGCACCCAGCACTCACTGTAAATGAGGTTGGTGTTAGGAAGGGCATCCAGCTGTAGAAATCAAGCGAAATCAGTTCCTGTATGAGCAAGGCATGGTCAGCCGACCAGACACTGCCCACAACAGGACAACCCATCTAACCCATACTAGCGTGGAAGAACGGACGTAAAATGGTGATGATGATGATGATGATGAATATATATATATATAAATATATTATATATATATATATCATCATCATCATCATCATCATTTCATTTTACGTCCGCTTTTCCCTGCTTGCAAGGGTGGGACGGGAACTGATTCTGGCTTGATTTCTACAGCTGGATGCCCTTCCTAACACCAACCTCATTTACAGTGAGTGCTGGGTGCTTTTTTTCCGTGGCACCTCCACGACCACTTTGCAGTGGAATGATAGGGACTCCAGTCCCTATCATCTCATTTCTACAGCTGAGTAAACTGGAGCAATGTGAAATAAAGTGTCTTGCTCAAGGAAACAACACATCACCCGGTCTGAGAATTGAACTCACAACCTTTCGATTGCAAGGCCAATGCTCTAATCACTAAGCCATGTGCCTCCACGAAAAGCACCCAGCACTCACTGTAAATGAGGTTGGTGTTAGGAAGGGTATCCAGCTGTAGAAATCAAGCCAGATCAGTTCCTGTATGAGCAAGGCATGGTCAGCCGACCAGACACTGCCCACAACAGGACAACCCGTCTAACCCATGCTAGCGTGGAAGAACGGACGTAAAACGGTGATGATGATGATGATGATGATATAAATATATAATATATATATATATATATATATATAGCGGCGATGAATTAGTTTAGACAGAGCAGACCAGAGGCCCAACAACTTGGGAGGAAACCTGTAGAAGGCTTGGTTAGCCTCAAGCAGCGCACAAGGGATGGTGAGGTAGTGTGTCTGCCCACAGATAAGTCTGGTAGGATGTCAATAGATAGCATGCCGAACTACATCGAGGTTATGCAACCCCACATCACCAACACGAGCGAAGTTGCACAACAAACACACGATGGGAGAGAAAAAATCCTCAACGCTCACATGATGATGTGGACTGACATCCTAAAGCCAAGCAGACGCACTGCCAACAACTTCCAGGCGTCTAACAATGGCATACCACCCTTGTATGGGCTCCGCAAAGACCACAAGACAGTCGACGACCCGACAACAGGACCCCCAACAAGACCCGTATGCGGAGCTAATATAGCTAGCAACTACAGGATCTCCTACTTCCTCTCGATGGTTATACGCCCATAATCAAGATGTCCCCAGATGTATGTGAAAGTACAGAGGACCTCCTCAGCAGAATCAGTGAGTGCAACAAAAACAGGAGCCTATCCAACTGCATAATAGGCAGCATGGATGTGGTGTCACTGTACCCATCCATTAACATTGATTTTGCTGTGAAAAGATGTGTGGAGATGATCATCGAGAGTGAGGTGGAGTTCTGCGACGTCGACACAGACGAACTGGGCCTCCTACTTAGACTTACCTACGACACTGACTACCTAGACAGCCATGACCTTAGATGTTTCTGCCCTAGTAGACCTATAAGAGGTAGACCCCCCCCCACCATAACCTCAATGGCAAAAAAGACTCCCATGGGAAGGTGGATTGGGTGGACCAAAGCTATACGGACCCCCCAAAACAATGATCAGGTAAGAAAAATGGTCGCACATGCAATAGGGGCTAGTATCAAAACTACCCTAAAGGGCCACATATTTAAGTTCAATGAGAAAATCTACACCCAAAATGAGGGAGCAGCCATCGGCGTCAGCATAGCTGGTGATGTTGCCAACCTTTTCATGGTATGGTGGGAAAGGAGACTTAAAGATCTCCTTAATGAAAGCTCCATAGACCTCATCATGTACTCTCGTTATGTAGACGATATCAATATAGTTATAAGAACACCCCCACTAGAGAGCACTAACAAGTTTGAATTAGAACGTAGCACGATGGAAAGCATCCAGCAGATAGCTAATTCCATACACCAGAGTATAACTGTAACTATCGACTTCCCTTCCAAACACCCTAACAATAGACTACCTGTATTAGACACAGAACTCTGGATTAACACTATAGACAAGAGAGCCCAAATTCTCCACTCACACTATGCTAAACCCATGGCCTCTAAATACCTGATACTCAAAAACTCAGTAATGTCCAGTAGTGCTAAGTTTAATATTCTGATCACAGATTTGGTACGAGTGATGAAGAATGTGTCCAGCATGTGCGACCCAACAGAAATGGAAAGACACATCCAACACTTCATCAACCGCATGCAGTTCTCTGGCTACAACCAAAGAGACAGAGTCAGAGTATACGAAGGAGCCATGGAAAAGTATAAGACCCTCATAGAACTGGACATGAAAGGAATTTGCCCATTATACAGGAGCAAATCATGGAATAGCTTAGATAGGGCTAGACATAAGATAGGGAAGGCCACATCATGGTACGACAACCAGAGATATCAGAGTGTCATGTTTGTGGACGCCACCCCTGGAGGGAAATTAGGTAACCAGTGTAGAAAGGCCCTGAGAAAAACCCACTTAAAAACAAAGGTGGTAGAAAAGCCAGGAACCACCATAAAATCCCTGATCAGCAAAACCTACCCCTTTAAGAAAACCCACTGTACCAATAGGAAATGTATCATATGTAAGGTGAACCCCCGGATAAACTGTAAAACTAGAAACATAGTCTATAGCATAAGATGTACAGAGGGTACTTGCAGAAACATGACAACAACATACATAGGCGAAACAGCTCGTAGCATAGGTGAAAGGATAGACCAACACTGGGGGGAACTAAAAGGACGAAAAAACGGGTCAGTATTATACGAACATGCTAGACAACAACATGACGGTAACATAGACAACATAGAAATTAGAATAATATCTAAACATAGGAATGACCCAGCAGATAGGCAAATCAGAGAGGCCAGTGAAATAGAAATTAGAAGACCAAAGCTAAACAGAAAGAATGAGTGGAACAACAACAACACCCAAACAAACAACACTGACCTAAGAGAAGTATAAATAAGTAAATAAAATAAAATAAAATAAGATAAATAAATACATACACAAGCACAATAACAACAAGCACATAAACACACACTAGTCATCCAGCAGACACAACACTATACACACTAGTCACACAGCAAACGTAACACTATACACACACGCAAACGCATGCGCAAAGAAGACAAAATAAAATAAACAAACAAGCAAATAAATAAATAAATATATAGACAGACTGAATAAAAAATGGCGTAGACATACAACACAACAGGAGGAAAAAATATAACACCACTGACGATGTTGCAGATGTGCAACGAAAGATTTATGTAAATTATGTAAACTATATATATGTGTTTGTGTCTATATTGTATCTGTATTATTTTTGACCGTTGGTCAGTCAATGGCAACATTGAGGACCGATTAAGTTAGATCGCAGATATAAAAGACAGCGAGAAGCGAAAACCAACCAAACAGTGAGTGTGTTCTGTTATTAATTCTGGCAATATTACACAAATATGACCCTCCCCAAGTATAACAATATATATATATATATATATATATATATATATATATATATATATGAGATTCTATGAGACACTGATGCTCACTACCTCCCAAATAACCGACAGTGACTATATAATTATTGCAGGCGACCTAAATGGTCACGTTGGACAACATTGTGACGGCTACGACGAAATCCATGGAGGCTATGGGTTTGGTACTAGAAATGAGGAAGGCTCCAGAATCCTGGAATTCTGTGACGCAAATAACCTAACTATCTGTAACACTAACTTCAAAAAACGTGACAATCACCTGATCACCTATAGATACGGGGAACACACAAGCCAGGTAGATTATATCCTTACCAGAAGACGTGACAGAGTGTCTGTTGTAAACACTAAATCCCTCCCCCATGAAGAATGCACCTCCCAACATAGACTGATAATTACCGACCTCATAGTCAGGACGAGACGTACTCGACAGCAGAAGAGGACTATCCTCAGGAAAAAAATATGGAAGCTAAAGGACCCCACAGCCAGAAATAAATTCCAAAGCATATTACTTGATGCTTTTGACAGTAAGGAAGAGCATTTAGAGTCGGACAATATAGAGGGACAGTGGGAATTTCTGAAAGCAAACCTGCTGATGGCAGCAGACGAAGTCTGTGGCTGGAGCAGGCCTGTAGGCAGGAGGAGAGTAACATGGTGGTGGAACAGTAAGGTGGAGGGGTCAATTAAGGCCAAAAAGCAGGCTTGGAAAGTATGGTGGGATGGGGGAAGTAGAGAAGACTATCAAGTGGCCAGGAGGGAAGCTAGGAGACAAGTGTACTTCGCAAGAAGGGAAGCAGAGGAAAGAAAGTTCAAGCATGTTCTACAACGCGAGGACCAAAAACGTGAGGTGTTCAGGATTGCTAGGCAATGTGTCAAGGAAAACCGTGATATTGTTGGGGAGAAGTGTGTACTTAATGATGACGGCATACTTGCCATCACCGACGCTGATAAGAAGGTAGCTTGGAAGTGTCACTATGAAAGGCTACTAAATGAGGAGAATAAATGGGAGAAATACAGTCTCCCCCACATCGACCCAATAGAGGGACCAGCAGTGTTAGTCGAGGGTAGTATAATAAGTAAGGCAATCAAGGATATGAAGACGGGTAAGGCGGCTGGGCCTTCGGAAATAGTTGCTGAGATGCTGAAGGCATCTGGCACGGTGGGACACACCATGGTCACCCGGATAGTTAACCAAGTCGTACAGAATAGGGTTGTTCCGAAGGACTGGCATAGCAGCATCATCGTTAACTGTTATAAGGGTAAAGGAGATGCCCTAGATAGGAGTAACTATAGAGGCATTAAATTAATCGACCAGGTCATGAAGGTCACGGAAAAAGTAATAGCGCAACTAATCAGAGAGAGAATTGACCTAGATGAAATGGAGTTCGGGTTTGTGTCAGGCAAAAGTACCACAGACGCTCTTTTCATTGTACGACAACTACAGGAGAAGTACCTAGCTAAAAGTAAACCCCTATACTTAGCTTTTGTCGACTTGGAGAAAGCCTTCGACAGAGTCCCCTGTTCCATTATCTGGTGGGCCCTTAGAAAACTAGGTGTCAACGAATGGCTTGTGAGAGCTATACAAGCCATGTATAAAGAAACAGTCAGCAAGGTTAGAATTAACAACGAATATAGTGAAGAGTTTAGCGTAAAAGTTGGCGTCCATCAGGGCTCTGTTCTCAGCCCCCTACTATTTATTATTGCCCTTCAGGCTATAACAGAGGAGTTCAAGACCGGCTGCCCATGGGAACTCCTATACGCAGACGACCTAACACTCATAGCTGAATCAATGGCCGAGCTAGAGAAGAAATTCCAAACATGGAAGCACGGCCTAGAATCAAAAGGCCTTAAAATTAACCTGGCTAAGACCAGAGTTCTAGTTTGTAGGAAAGAAAATAAGGCGGCGGTCCCTTCCGGGAAGTGGCCATGCTCAGTGTGTAGGAAAGGCGTAGGTAGAAACTCCATTTTGTGTCAGAAATGCAAAGTATGGGTGCATAAAAGATGTAGTGGGATCACAGGTAAGCTAACTAAGAACATAGATTTCACATGTGGCCGGTGCTCTGGTGCAATAAGTAGCAGCAAGTGCCCACAAAATACTAGCTCTTTCAACTGCGCAGAGGGTTCTATAGAAATAGTGGACAGCTTCCGTTACCTGGGTGACAAAATCAGCAGTGGGGGAGGGTGCTCTGAAAGTACAGTAGCTAGAGTCAGAACTGGATGGAAAAAGTTCAGAGAGCTTATACCACTATTAGCCGCTAAAGGGTTCTCCCTAAAAACAAAAGGCATGTTGTATGATGCCTGCATATGAACAGCAATGTTGCATGGCAGTGAGACCTGGGCATTGTGTGCAGAGGATATACGCAGACTAGAGAGGAACGAAGCTTGCATGCTCCGCTGGATGTGTAATAGTAATATACGTGAACGGCAAAGCATAAACGAACTAAGGAAAAAATTAGAAATAAGAGGGATCAGATGTTGTTTACTCGAGAGAAGGCTACGTTGGTATGGACACGTGATGCGCATGAAAGTCGATAGCTGTATAACAAAGTGCAGGGCAATAAAGATAGACGGTAGCCACGGAATAGGCAGACCTAGAAAAACCTGGGACGAGCTGATAAACTCCGACCTCACACACTTACACCTCTCCAAGACAATGTCACTGGACCGAGACCTTTGGCGGTACTCAGTAATAGAGAAGACCCGCCTTACCTAAATACATAGTAAAACCTACTACAGTCAGTAGGCATCTCTAACAAAATACACCCCCGTCCCACCACCCCCACCCCATCCACACCACCCCCTTCTATGTAAAGTTATGTTGGTGCCACACCATCCAGGCCGAAACAAATGAGATCGTGTAGGTGTCACGACAAAAAAACACACAGTCCACGCTGTAATGTGGCCGTGTAGGCAACACGGTAAAAACCTCCCAGACCCACACTGTAAATGTGGTTGGTGTTAGGAAGGGCATCCAACTGTAGAAAACCTGCCAGAAAGTCCTATGCGAGCAAGACAATCACTCTTGCCTCAAGTGGGAAAACCCCCGTCCAAACCCATGCAAGCGTGGAACACGGACGTTAAACGTTGATGATGATGATGATGATGATGAAAAATATGGGGAGAAGAATACTGCATGGTTGCACATGGAATACATGTTATAAAATGAGTCCCTCATCAGTGATTTGCCAACGATCATTGGTATTTCATCGCATTAAAAATCATATACCTCACGTTGGTGCAATAATAACTAAAATAAGTTATTAGGACAATTGAAACGCGTAAAGCGAGTGAGACAAGTAAACAACACAGGGGAAAGCTAACCGAAGATAGAAAGAAACACAAGCTACATGGTTATTCTGTCAGTATAAGCTGGGTGAATATATGAGCGAGTAAGAAATAGACCTTCCGCTAGTGAATCCGATGTAAGAAAGAAGGAAAATCGTATTCGTAGCGAATGGGGGGAAGTGAGAAGGGGAGAAACAGAGAGTGAGTGAGTGGAAGTGCGAGGAAGAGGTTAGTAGAGAGAAAGTGTTAACTGACATGACAGAGGGGACGAAAGAAAGTAAGAGAAACAGAGAGAACGAGGGAGCAGTAAGAGAGAAAGAGAGAAACACAGAATTGCAGTTTAGGTAAATATATGTGAAAAATATGGGGAGAAGAATACTGCATGGTTGCACATATATAAACCAGATAGAAAAATGCGTACAGCAAAAAAAAGTAATATTGTTGGAATATAAACCTTTAAAAATACAGGACAAGAAACTAAGATAAAACTTTAAAAGAATAGGACAAGAAACTAAGATAAAACTTTAAAGAATTGGACAAGAAATAAAAAAGTTTACAATAATATTAGTGGCAAAATTTTTATTGGTAAAATATCGAGTTCCACATTCATAGGCTCTGGGTTCCACATTCAGAGGTCGTCGTCAGACCGGGGGGATCATTTGATCCTGGTTTGAACACCAATTGGGCCATAACCATACCCCTATTTCATCATTCGGCGACACGCCTCATGTGTCATGCATAATGTGAATGGACCCATGGGCCCATGAGCACAGATCTTGAGCAGCAGCGGACGGTCTTGTCGTCCCGCTCATCCTTGATCTTGACCAACCCGTCCATCTTCTCCTTGCATCTTGTCCTTGAGTTCAAGTCCGGCAGTCCAGATGAATGCGTGCCACAGCTTTCTGGTACAGGAAGGGGGAGCAGGAGGACTGGAGGGATGACGGGACAGAGGGAGGGAGGACCGGTGGTTGAGGGAGGTGCCGTAGTCGGTGGTCAGAGTCGACATCTTGTCCCGGTTGTCTTCTCCATCTTCGTCTGGTGTTGCGGGACCAGAAGTGCATTCTTGGAGGAGACCTGCAGCTGCATCGGCCAATTCTTCTTGCAATGGTCATTCTGATGGAGCAGAACTGCTCAGCCAACCAACCCCAACCAGAACCAACCGCTCAGGGGCAACGCACAATGAGAGCATGACAATTATTATGCACTAATCAAGCATAGCACAGGAAACGAATAAAAAAATTTTGCCACTAATATTATTGTAAAATTTGTTATTTCTTGTCCAATTCTTTAAAGTTTTATCTTAGTTTCTTGTCCTATTCTTTTAAAGTTTTATCTTAGTTTCTTGTCCTGTATTTTTAAAGGTTTATATTCCAACAATATTACTTTTTTTTGCTGTACGCATTTTTCTATCTGGTCTACTATTTTTTAAGGCAATGCAAGCAACAACTATCTAATAATTAAATGATCATAGTGAATTACTGACAAGTGATTGACATTTTAAAGTTCTTTTGAGTATAATTGCAATCTAGTTGAGGCAACTGGCTTAATGACAAAGCTAGTAAATCATGAATGCATTTGAGATGATTAGTGCATAATAGTGAATTGGTGAAACTTGTGCATTTCAATGGTGTTACAACAATAGATGTAAGTTATATAGTAGTAATACTTTATCATTTTAACTTTTTAGAATGGACAAAAACCCATGCAAAGAAATGACTTTGACTGCAGTGATTCTCTCCAATTTACTTACAAAGCAAAACGTGGTCAAATACCTTATCTCTGATAAAATGCCCATTGAATCACTGAAAACTGGATGCATGGAATTCCTCATAAAATGCACCTATGAATCGGAAGCCATCACATATATCAATGGATATAGGGAGTTGTTCACACTGGAAGACCATCACTTCATTTGTGACTTCATCAGTTATCTCCACGATTATCTCAGACACCCAATGCCATTGATGAGAGGTGATCCAATGTGTGAGCATGTAACTAATCTTATAGAAGTTGTTATCGACCACCTGGCTTTTAGTGACATTTGACTGATTTGACTGATAATGATGTATTTTTAAAAAGTATGTGTACATTCTTGTTACTATTTTAAGGCAATGCAAGCAACAACTATTTAATAAAATTTAAATTTAAAAATGACCATTGTGCATTACTAGTATGATGACATTTTATTAAGTCACAAAATTAGTCAGTCAGCCATAGAACAAGGATCAGGTGGCAAAAACATTGGCAAAAATTTGTGTCAATTTAAGATTTCCAACATTGTTCAAATGAATCATATCTGGTTTGAAGTCAGATTTGTCAAATTTTGACCAATTTTCAATGTTGTGAAGATTGGGCAAGTTCAATTTTTGAATCATTTCTTTCATGCAGTAATTAAACTTTTCCAAACGTTGTCATTTCTGGATTACCTCCCCTAGCGTCACGCTTACTACTCACTCACTTGAACACAAGATTTATCAGCAAACTTTGATTATAAACTTTTTCTCGCTGGACCAAATTTCTAGATTTTTAAGCCAAAAGATGCGTAATGATCTACTGTTCATGCTCATATAAGTTTTATCTCAGTTAAATAAAGTAGAACCGCGCTGTACTGTCGTAAACAGACGATTGCCAACGAAAACACGACCACAACAATATTACTAAACGGACTACCGTCCGTTTAGGATATATAATTTATATATATATAAATATATAATATATATATATATATATATAATATATAATATATATATATATATATATATAAATATATAATATATATATATATAAATATATTATATATATATATATATATATATATATAAATATATAATATATATATATATATAAATATATAATATATATATATATATATATATATATAAATATATAATATATATATAAATATATAATATATATATATATAAATATATAATATATATATATATATATATATATATATATATATATATATAACAAAGAAAATGTGGTAAGGAACCAGGTGGACCATAACGCACCAAAGTACTCAATACTTAGGGTAGTAGAGTGGGTAATAGGAACAAGTAAGACCCCGACGGCTGAGCTCAAGCCGTTCGACAGCCGTCGGGGTCTTACTTGTTCCTATATATATATATATATATATATATATATATATATATATATATATATAAATATATAATATATATATATATATATAAATATATATATATATATAAATATATAATATATATATATATATAAATATATAATATATATAAATATATAATATATATAAATATATAATATATATATATATATAAATATATAATATATATATATATATAAATATATAATATATATATATATATAAATATATAATATATATATATAAAAACAAAATCCTTTCCTTCTTCCTTCTTCGAAGGCACGGGGCGGTCAAACGCCTAACACTCACAGCCATCATGTGGCCCCCTCCCCTCGCTCTCTCTCACTCTCTCTCTCTCTCTATAAATATATGATAGGAATTCACTTCGCCAAATTTCATTGCTTGCTGTCCACGATATTCATGTAAACGTAATGTACAGACTTCATTTCTCTCCCTCCACAAATCTTAATTCTAGCGTATTTTCAAAACAATCCATATTTCGTATCAAGTCCAAATAGCCAATCTATCGCTAAAACAAACTACATTTTCTGTTTCTATTAATTGCTAAATACGTAAGTTTTTGGGCGTATTTAACAGAACAAATTTTGTATTTTTGTTAATCGCTTGTTAAATGCAAGGACCCCATTCAATCATTACCTTCTTGCTAGCTACCCAACACCCCTCCCTCCCACCCCCACGCACCACCATTGCTATTACGTGGACCAATCATAAAACAGAGCCCCCACGCATCACCAGTATTATTACGCGGACCAATCAGAAACCAGAGGCCTATACTATCGCTTGCCTGGTTGCCTTTCGATATACGATATATGATGGATGGATGGACTGCGGAATCCTGGAGAGTGGAGGTGAGAGAGAGAAAAATCTGGACGCTCAGCGACAATGCCAAAGATAAAGACAAATTCACCTCTTGGACGAGAATGCGAGCACTCCTCATTGTTTCGACCGCGGACGGCTAACATAACCCCATCGCCCCCCGCCCCTCACCGCCCCCAACCCCCAAACGCAATCCAAAACTTCAGAGTTGGTACCATA